>OX422211.1:417389260-417994760 GCA_949130495.1 Sambucus nigra | reverse complement strand
TTTTCTTGAAAGATTTTGAAAAGTACAAAAAGATTTACGATTTCTTTTAGAAAAAGTGAAAAACCCAAAAATATTTTATTTTTGATTAAATATTTGAAAATTCCAAAAACACTTTTGTATTTTTTTTCCACCATATGTGGATGAACATTAAAGATGTCTGAGTCACCCATTCATTCCTTATCCATGTGGCTATTTTTTAGTGTTTTGAGACGTGACATGATTTCATTTTGTGCTTTATAATGTGTCGAGTCATTAAGATGTGATATGATGTCTAATTACTACATCTTTGACTCCTTGTCACCTTTAATGAACACGAGCACAAACTTATTTGAGTATTTCACATACCTTTCACGTGTTGGTTGTAGTGTTTCATCTAAATCCTTCTTTTAAAAAGAACCAAATGTGAAAAAATGATTGATATGCCCCAAGTGTAACCTCGGCCCAGAAACACCAACCTCGATCGAGATTATGGCCGACGTTGGACGAGTCTTGGGCACGCGATATCAGCCCTCGGCCATAGCAAGGTCGGCCAGGGACGACACTACCAAGAGCCTCTCCAAGGGGAGTCACAAGTATCAGCAGCATTCTCGTATACCTTGGAATGGCAACCTCGGCCATACATAAGCCGAGCTCGCAGGAGGCCACCAGCAACTTCATCAAGACATCAGTCGATACTCCAAACACTCCAGCTCAGTCTCGTCCCAGGCCGACCTTGCTATTTATCTCGGCATGGATTAGGCCGAGGCCTCCATGGAATACTCGGACTGAACAGGTACCTAGACTTACCAACCTCGGCCTCCCCCAGGCCAAGGTCATACCCCAGGCGCGATAGCCGAGCATCTGCTGACATTTGGATAAGGGCACGTGGACACAAATCAGTTATAACAAGATTATTCCCCACACGTGGGGAGAATATTGCATCATCATTCTCTACATGTGACAGTGACAGATGGCTTTCCCATATTGGTGAGGCAAACACACACATGCTCATTGCATGCATGGGGGTACATTACACCCCCTAGGTACTATATATAGAGGTCATCCTCTACCTTGCAAAGGATCCCAGATATTCAACCCTAGCTGAAACTCTGTCTAGATACACAGTAGAGAGAGAAAGCTTGAGAGATTGTATCCATGGCCATTAGTGCCTTATTGCAGTGAGGTTATACACACACACACACACACAGTGGACGTAGGCCAATTTAGGCTGAACCACTTATATCCTGGTGCTCTCTCCTCTTCTCCTCATCTCATTCTCTTACCTTTTACATAACTGTGTTGCCATTGTTGTTCTTAGATTGAGCTTGAAAACACCTTACCTGGTGGTGCTAATTCCATCATCATCATTTTGGCGTCGTCTGTGGGAACGAGAAGCTATCTCTTCCTCTTTTTCTGCTTAACCTCACCGGAGACTCTGGTGGTGAACCAGGCCTCCCCCTAGCGTGGAGTTGTTTCACCATTGAAAGAGGTCTTGTGAGGTACTAAGCTCATCTGCTACTCAAGCTCTATAGTGTTAACATATGGCACCAGACTTACCACCGCCTCTTCCGCCACCTGGGGGTGGAGGGCCTAGTTCCAGTCAGGCGCCCCCCTGTCCGAAATGGCGGAGGTCACTGCATCCTTGAGATCTTTAACTGCAACACAACAAACCATGTAGGAGCAATTTGCACAGCTCAGCCAAACTATGATGAGGCCACCTGGAGTCTCACTGGACATGATCACTCCGGAGGCAATTCAGCCTCATCCTGACGCCACGGGACCACCCCAGGCACCAATGAAGGACCAGCCTACACCCCAGCAGAGAAGGGACGTTGCTGACCCTAGGCGCTTGCGCCTGGGGAGGTAGGGAAACCCTTGCCCAGAGGACAGGTATGATGATCTAGAGGCGGAAGAAGCCCCGAAAGACTGCTGGGAGCCGTATGAGGTGTCAAATAACATTGTACGGCCTCTTAGGCAAAGTCAAGGTTGTGTCGGTCGAGGAGGTGAAGAGGCCCAACAAAGAGGGTCAGCCTTTGATAGGTTGAGCAGAGGGTCGGCCTTTGAGAGATTGGGCCCGATGAATGACCTAAGACAGAGACTGTCGAGATTAAGGAACGCAGCAGGCTCTCAGAGAGGGAACAGGCAGGGTCGTCCAGATCAAGGCCGACACTGTGAAAGAAGAGGCAGGGAACAGGAAGAGGTCAACAGCCGACGTGTCGCGGCAGGGGAACCCTCGGTCCATCCCAGGGAGGTGGCAGGGGATAACCTCAGCCAAGTCGACGGCGGAAGACCATGGAATGATTTTATCCAGCGCCTTGAGGAGAAAATAGGAGACCTCATTAAAAGCAGGGACCCATTACAAAGGGGTTACTCAGAGGGCTCGCCATTTGTGGCTAGGATAGTGGGGTTGCCAACCCCAGCTAAGTTGAAGCCTCCTACAGTGTCTCCCAAGTATGATAGCAGCACTAACCCTGTGCATCACATCGAAATGTACCAGTCGGCAGTAGACATCTACTCGATACCCGATGAGATGAAGTGTAGAGCCTTCTCTAGGACCTTGACAGGGGCAGCGCATAGTTGGTTCACCTCCCTTCCGAAGAACTCAATTGATAACTTCAAAGGCTTGGCTGAACGATTCATCCACAACTTCTGCTTTGGGGTGAGGCCTCAAAAGAAGACTACCCACTTGCTGTATGTCAAGCAGGCCAAGGATGAGATTTTAAGAGACTACATAGCGAGATTCAACAAAGAGAAGTTGGAGGTCGAAGATTATGAAGAGAACATAGCCATGACCACCCTTATAGGAGGTCTTCAGAAGGGGAAGCTGTTGTGGAAACTTACGGAAGACCCCCCCTAGGTCTATGGCGGAGCTCCTGGCAACCGCAGGGAAAGTAATGAATGCGGAAGAGGCAATGGCTGCTAAGTATGAGGATGAGAACCGCGGTGGCAGTGGAAAGTCCCAAAGCAAGAAAGATGGGAAGAAGAGGTCGGGTGATGACAAGTTCGCTCACTATACACCACTGACTGTAAGTTGTGAACACATCCTGAATGAGATTAAGACTGACAGGGCTCTGAGATGGCCAGAGAACCTGAAGTCCCCACCACATAAGAGGAACAAAAACCTATGGTACGAGTTCCATCAGGATCATGGCCATGTCACGGATAGATGCTTCGCTTTAAAAGATGAGATTGAAAAGATATTGAAATCTAGAAAGCTGAGGAAGTATGTGGATGGTAAGGCTCCAAAGGGTGGAAGAGATGACCCTAAGAAAAGGAGAAATGACAGATGTCGTGACAATGTCCTGGCCAGAAGAGACAATGATTCAGAAGGAGATGACAAAGACGATCCGGATCTTCCGCCAAAAGATGACAACACCCCGGTGAAGAGGGTCGGTACGATCTCCTTTGGTATTGGCACCATATGTGGAGGATTTGTAGGAGGTGGCTCTGAAGTAGCTGATAGGAAGGCTCACGTAGCAGAGGCCAAGTCAGTGGCTAAGCTTGAAGTTGTGAATCTAACGTCTTCCGATACAGTACAGAAGAGGAAGAAAGTATACATGGACACCCTCGTAGTTAGGTTCTCCAGACTCGACTTCAAGGGTATCTTAGCCCCCATGATGACCCTCTGGTCATAACAACAAGGGTGCATGGGTGCGAGGTGCATAGGATCCTCATAGACGGGGGGAGCTCGGTGGACGTGATGTTCTGGCCTTGCTTCAAGAGCCTAGGTCTTAGCAGAGCAAGGTTGGTGCCCTATCATCACCCATTGATAGGCTTCAGTGGTGAAAAGTTCCATCCCTTGGGCATGTATGAGATGGACGTACGGATGGGTGATGAGTGGCCTAAGAGGCTGACCAAGAAGATTAGTTTTTTCGTCATGGACGAGAACGTGTTCTCGGCCTATAACCTCATCATAGGAAGAGTGGACCTTAAAGAGTTTGAATTTGTGCCGTCGACGGTCCACCAGATGCTAAAATTCCTGACTCCTTATGGAGTAGGGGAAGTGCAAGGTGACCAGACCACAGCGCGAGAACGTTACTTCAACTCGGCTAAAGAGAGAGAAGCCCATAAGAGGGCAACCACCACTTATAGCATTGATACTCTTGACCCAAGAGATGAAACAAAGTTGAAGAAGGGAGAGGCCGCGGAAGAGGTAGAATCCATCGTCCTCAATGAGGACGAGCCGGAAAAAACCGTCCAGGTTGGTAAATCCCTAGAGCCAGGAACCAAGGAAGAGCTGATAAACTTCCTCAGGAAGAGACGACACCCAGTGTCTTCCGAGAGGAGGAAGAGACGACACCAAGTGTCTTCCGAGATCTGGAAGAGGTCGCATCCAAAAACGTTATGAGCAGAATTACGGAGGATGAGGAGGATCGATATCTCTTCAAATAAGGAGTCATGACAGAAGGAGCCTTTTCATCAGATACCGACGTCTGGAGCCTCTTCGTTAATGGTTCTTCCTGCGATAGTGGAAGCAGTGCGGGGTTGATACTCTCGGCTCCGTATGGTGTGAACATTAAATACGCCCTGAGATTCAACTTCCAGGCCTCAAACAACGAGTCCGAGTATGAGGCCATGATAGCAGGTCTCTTATTGGCAATAACTCTTCGCGTAAAGCGACTCCTACTCTACAGCGACTCAAGGCTGGTTGTCAATCAAGTACTGGGGATCTATGAGGCCAAAGATGAAAGGATGGCCAAGTACTTGAAGAGGGTAAGAAGGTTGTTAGAATATTTTGAAGAGGCAAAACTGAAGAGAGTGCCTCGACAAAGTAACAGTCACGCAGATGCATTGGCAAGGCTGGCCTCGGCAATGAAGACAGATGTTAGAAGGACCATTCCAATCGAGGTCTTGAGAAAGGCAACCATCGAGGAAGAAGAGGTATGTAACCCGTGTCACAATTTGAACCTAGGAGACTCGTGGATCGACCCCCTCGTCAGGTATATTAGAGGGGGAGAGCTACCTGAGTCCAAGCTAGAGAGGAGAAAATTGAGATATAGGGCTGCCAAGTTCTCGATGATATGAGACTTCTTGTACAAAAAGGGATTTCTATTGCCTCTCCTCAGATATGTGCATCCCACGGAAGTTCCCCGGGTCTTATAGGAGGTTCATGAGGGTTATTGCTCTAGCCACATAGAGGGAAGACCCTTGGCCAAGAGAATCATCACACAGGGGTACTGGTGGCCAACTTTGTCCAAGGACGCCGCAGCTTACATAAAAAGGTGTGATAAATGTCAAAGATTCGCCACTATTCCTCATCAGCCCCATCAGCCTATGACGTCAATCACCTCTCCATGGCCATTTGCAGTATGGGGGATTGACTTAGTAGGACCCCTACCAAGAGCCGCCAACAACTATAGATTCTTGATAGTTACCATAGACTACTTCTCAAAGTGGGTGGAGGCAGAGCCGATGATAATAATCACAGAGCAGAAGACCTTCCAATTTATTTGGAGGAATATCATATGCAGATATGGCCTCCCAAACACTCTCATATCGGACAATGGGACCCAGTTCAAGAACTCCTCTTTAGAAAAGTATTGCCTAAGAGTAGGAATTAAGCAATTCTTCTCATCTCCTGGCCGACCTTAGGCAAATGGTCAGACCGAGGTCACAAACAGAACTATCCTGAATGGAATCAAGAAGAGGTTAGAAGATGCAAAGGGAAGATGGACTGAAGAGGTCTACACTATGTTATGGGCCTACAGAACCACGGCAAGGACACCGACAGGAGAAACCCCGTTCATGTTGGCACATGGATCAGAGGTCGTCATACCAACGGAAGTAGGACTCCCAACTCATCGGATTCAGACCTATGACCCTGACAATAACGGAGAAGAGAGGAGTCTAGACCTAGATATTATTGAAGAAAGAAGAGAAGACGCAGAGGTCAGGCAAGCAGCCTACCAACAGAGGGAAGCAAAATTCTACAATCAGAGGGTGAAGTCAAGACCCATCATAGTAGGAGACTTAGTGCTAAAGAAGACCTTACAGAAAACAAACAAGCTCCATCCAAACTGGCATGGTCCCTATAAAGTGACAGAAGAGGTCGTGCCCGGCACTTACAGGCTAGAAAATCTAGAAGGGGAACCTTTCGCTAATCCATGGAATGTTGATCACCTAAAGAAGTATTACATATGATGTTGCAAAGAGTTTTATGTAAATGTACCATCTTATTATGAAGAAATTATTAATAAAAGATTAGTTACCATGACGATTCTTGCTACATTGTGCACTTATGTCAGAAATTATGAGGGTAACATCTTAGGTGATGACCTCAGACCCTTACAACACCATTCAGTGGTGACGAGGTCTGAGCTCAGACACCATAATGGGATGACCTCAGACCCTTAACATCATTAATTTGGTGAGATTAATTATGAGGGTAACATCTTAGGTGATAACCTCAGACCCTTACAACACCATTCAGTGGTGACGAGGTCTGAGCTCAGACACCATAATGGGATGACCTCAGACCCTTAACATCATTAATTTGGTGAGATTAATTATGGGGATAACATCTTAGGTGATGACCTCGGACCCTCATAACACTATTCAGTGGTGACGAGGTCTGAGCTCAGACACCATAATGGGATGACCTCAGACCATTAACATCATTAATTTGGTGAGATTAATTAATGAGGATAACATCTTAGGTGATGACCTCAGACCTTTTATAACATCATTCAGTGGTGACGAGGTCTGAGGTCAGACACTATAATGGGATGACCTCAGACCCTTAACATCCATTAATTTGGTGAGATTAATTATGAGGTTGACATCTTATGTGATGACCTCAAACCCTTACAACATCATTCAGTGGTGACGAGGTCTGAGGTCAGACACCATAATAGATGACCTCAGACCTTTAACATCATTAATTTGGTGAGATTAATTATGAAGACAACATCTTAGGTGATAACCTCAGACTTTCATAACACCATTCAGTGGTGACAAGGCCTGAGCTCAGGACCATTGGTTGAGTTTAAACAAAACCATTGCAAAAAGACAAGCTTAGAAAGAGGACTTCAGAGGTGGAAGCTCAGATTACAAATTTATTTTTAGCAGACACCATTACAACGAAACTAAGAATGAAAAGCATCACATGACATTCAATGAAAAGAAAGTGAAGATGGTCCTCCTCAGAGGTTGATATACATTAAGAAATAATAAGATGTTCAACGATTACAGACAAGCTCCATAATACAATGAGTTACAAATAATGATCAAAAAATCCTCTAAGGTTTTGAAGGGGGAACGTTGACATCCTCGGCTTGATTGGTCACCTCGGCCGCATCATCACGATGGTCTGCCCCTCCAACCTCGGTGCCCTCCAACGTAGCAGTCTCGGCAGGAGCGGCAACCTCTTCCTCAACCTCCTGAAGAGCCTGGGCAAACTGAGGATCAGCAAAGCCGAGACCCACGAAATTAGAGGCCTTCAAAGTGCCGGCCTCCCTCTCCCTGACGTCAGCCCATTTAATATTGGCTTTGATACCTCTTTCAAGGTATTCAAAGACGAAGCCCATGAACTCATCAGAGGACTTGTAGTCAGCAATTATCTTCTCGGAGGCATCATCAAGGGCGACCCTGACAACTGAGTTGACTTTCTGCAGCAGAATATCGTCCTTAGCCTTCAGTGTTGCAGCGTGATCCTTGCCGAGCTGGGAGATGTCCTTCTCCAACCCCTTCACCTTCTTCTCAGAGTCCTTCAGCTCAGATTTGAGACGGTCAATCTCTGCGTTCAGAGTGCTCTGGACTCTCTCGGCCTCTTGCCCCTTTTGGATGAGGGGCAATTTCCTCAGAGTCCAGTTGGACAAGTGGTGCATAGCTTCCAGGGCATATTTTGTGATAATGAATGAGCTGGAGAACAATCAGATGTTACACTTGGGTGAAGAACAATCAGAAAGATCAAGTCATACCTGAATGGATCTGTGAATGCCGAACTCAACCAGCAGTTGGGTGTCAATTGACCTGAAGAAGCGTTTGTCAGCCTCGGTCATTGTAGAGCCGAAGGCATCTAAGGCCTGAAGACTGTGGCCGACTATGCTGTCAGTTATTTTCAACTGATCTAGACGAGTCGATAGGGCATTAACTGAAGAAATGGGGATGGCAGCATCAGCAGTCTTCTTCTTCGGCCTCTGATCCTCAGGGGCATGACCTTCTGGAGCCCTCTTCTTTGTGGCTGGGGGCTTAGAGGCAGAGGGAGCTGGGGGAGGAGCGTTAAGGCATGCTTTCTTGGCAAGTCTCGTCAAGCTGGGTGTAGCCATCTCCCAAAGCTCGTCCGAAATGTCCTGTGGTCGCTCTGCAAAAAATTAGTAGAGTTGAGTTAGATAATCAGACATGAATAAACTCAGAGGTTAAACTTAAAAAACAAAAATGCTTACCAAGATCGGCAAGGGGACTTCCACCTAGACCTGTCCCAGAGAGGAAGTGGGGAGTCATCAAGTGATCGAACCTGACGAGCAGACCATGTACCCCCTGATCTTGAAGGGATTTCACCTTCTGAAGGTTCGATGGGCTCAGGCCATGGTCAGCCCTCACAGACATTGTAACTTTACCCCACCTCAGGGGCATCCTCGGCTCTAGAATTGATGAGGGAACACATGGGCCAAATTCCCATGGCCCAGAAAAAAAGAAATACCGAGGCTTCCAATTATGGTTGGAAGTCTGAGTTACTTGAAGCATTTTCTTCTCAGGATTTCGAGCTACAAAATGGTAGTAGCTCGGATAATTTTTGGCCGAGGAGGGGACATAACAACCTACGAAGACCTGAACTGGAAGGTCTGAATGGTGGACAGCCCTCCATAAGACTATGGCCCCTATTATGACTCTCCAGGCATTAGGGAACAGTTGAGAGGGGGCCAAATTGATATAAGAAAGGATGGATTTGATAATGGGGTGAATGGGCAGACGAAAACCCAACTTGAACATCTGCTCGTATAGGCAGATCTCTCCATCTCGGCCATGATAAGCCCTCTCCTCCCTCAGAGGTCTCCTAAGCTTTATTGAAGGACTGATAGCATACAGGTATCTGAAGCAGAGAAGGTCTACCTCAGTAATAGTGCTCTCGATCTCGGCCGCCTCAGAGACGTCGACATCGCTCTCAGCCTCATCATCATCATCCAACTCAATATTGGTCGGAGCAGATGTTGATGGGTTACTCGGGAACCTCTGAGCGAACTCGACACCAGTGAAGGCCGACAGAGGAATGGTGTCAAGTGGTGGTGGTATAGCCACACTTGGCTCAACAATTTCAACCTCTGAGGAAGACCCTGAGGTGCTTGAGTGATTATGGAACGAGGCTCGGCTGGAGACCTCGGCCTGATCGGGGGCCTGATCAGGCCGAGGTGTGAAGTCCATGGCCTCCTGGAAGGAATCCACAGATATGGGGTCTGAGGTAGAAGATTCAGACTCAGACATCGGTATGGGATCAGCAGGAACCTCTGTCTGATAGAAAAACTCTGGGGGGTCAGGATATATCACCTTCAAAGGTGGTGGAAATATGGGTCTAATGGAAACTCTTGTGACCTACGAGCCTCCTCCTGTGCTCTTTCTATTTATCTAATCTTTTCTAAGGTCTTCTCTCTAAGGGAGGGGAACTCCTCAATAAGATGATATAAAAGTCTGAGCATCAGAGGATGACACTACACTTAGTATTCCTAAAACCACAAACAAGGCTGGCTAGTGAAGTAAAGCAGTAAAAGATCAAACTACCTAAACGTGGCAAGAATTGTTCGCCTGAAATAATGGTGGCCTCGCCGGAAAACTCAGAAACTCGCCGGAAAATGCGAAAACAAGGAGACTTGCAGGAAAAATGAAGGAAAAAGTATGGCGAAGGTTACCTGAAGATGAAATAGTAAGGAGGAGATGAGAAGACGCGAGAAAACCACCCTCCAAAAGCTTCGACAAGGATCTTTCTAGAGAGAGAAGGCTACAGGAGCGAGATGGCTGGAAACAAGAGAAGTGATGAAGAAGGAAAGGAAATAGGGTTCAAAACCCTTCAATACTCAGGCACAACTCCCAAGGCCCATCATTGCCTTGGGATCCCCAAAGGGCGGTTAATAGTACACGCCCACCTAGCAAGCATACCTCAGCATTGGACAAGTGTCAAACAAATATTGGCTTGTAATAGACAGGCCTCGGAGGTGTGGTAATCCCCTAGTCACCTGCTCCCACATATGACTAAGGGTTGGGGGTAATTGATATGCCCCAAGTGTAACCTCGGCCCAGAAACACCAACCTCGACCGAGATTATGGCCGACGTTGGACAAGTCTTGGGCACGCGATATCAGCCCTCGGCCATAGCAAGGTTGGACATGGCCGACACTACCACGAGCCTCTCCAAGGGGCGTCACAAGGATCAGCAGCATTCTCGTATACCTTGGAATGGCAACCTCGGCCATACATAGGCCGAGCTCGCAGGAGGCCACCAGCAACTTCATCAAGACATCAGTCGATACTCCAAACACTCCAGCTCAGTCTCGTCCCAAGCCGACCTTGCCATTTATCTCGGCATGGATTAGGCCGAGTCCTCCATGGAATACTCGGACTGAACAGGTACCTAGACTTACCAACCTCGGCCTCCCCCAGGCCGAGGTCATACCCCAGGCGCGATAGCCGAGCATCTGCTGACATTTGGATAAGGGCACGTGGACACAAATCAGTTATAACAAGATTATTCCCCACACGTGGGGAGAATATTGCATCATCACTCTCTACATGTGACAGTGACAGATGGCTTTCCCATATTGGTGAGGCAAACACACACGTGCTCATTGCATGCATGGGGGTACATTACACCCCCTAGGTACAATATATAGAGGTCATCCTCTACATTGCAAAGGATCCCAGATATTCAACCCTAGCTGAAACTCTGTCTAGATACACAGTAGAGAGAGAAAGCTTAAGAGATTGTATCCATGGCCATTAGTGCCTTATTGCAGTGAGGTTATACACACACACACACAGTGGACGTAGGCCAATTTAGGCTGAACCACTTATATCCTGGTGCTCTCTCCTCTTCTCCTCATCTCCTTCTCTTACCTTTTACATAACTGTGCTGCCATTGTTGTTCTTAGATTGAGCTTGAAAACACCTTATCTGGTGGTGCTAATTCCAGCATCATCAATGATATAATAAAAGTAGTGCTTGTAAGAACCATTGCCCGAATTGAAAAAATTAAAAAACATATCTGCGGTAAATTAGTATCTTTTAAGAAATGGAATCGGGATTTGAAAGACATGTTGACCTTGCATGACTAGCCACCATTTGCAAAAATAAAAGAGCCTAAAAGATTAAAGGCACATAAAAAGGAATAAGTGCCAGACCAATTACAAAGAACATTGATTCTTCGCTACATATGAACATTGATTTCTTCAAAAATATTTGCGTAAAAAAATATTCAATATGTGAGTTTTGAGGGAGTTTAGTAGAAGATCAACGGATTTTCACGTCCTAAAAAATTCTTATAAAAGCACTACATAGTTTTGGGCATTATTGGTGTTAAAATCACCCACGATCTTGATTAGTTGAATAGGTTAAGTCAATTTCTCTTTAGTTCACCAATTTTTAAACCAAAGGTAGACTTTGAGCTCTTGCGTTAGGGGTATCTCATTCCTTCGTGCACATATGTTATGTTTGTCAACGTTGATTAACCTAAAGAATGTGTTCACACCCCTACATTATGTTTCCATGATTCGATTATTTTTGTGTTTCTCCATGGTGTGTTGTATTTGTTAAAAAAAATTTGAAAAAATTAAAAAATTAAAAAAATAGTTTGTGGTGTCTTTTGAGATTATCATTGCATGATTAGTTTCAACTCCTTGTCTATTTCAGACAAATTAAATGGGGAGAAAAAAATTCAAGGGAGAGTCTGATTTATGGGGGAGATTTTCATATCTTTACTTTATGCATTTATTTGATATATTTCAAACTCGATGCATCACGAGATATTTTCTTTGTTTCATGTGTGTAGGTACTTTTGAAAGATCATATTTGGATTACATTCGATGAAGACAAAGTGCCCCATAAAAGGCAAAGAAGAAGTGGATACTTCAAGGAGATTTAAAGACTTTGTTTTGAAGACAACTTTATCTTGTACCTATCCATTTTAGGGTATTAGGATATTGTATATGTCTTAGGGGATTTTTTGTAATTTGGATTTTGATTTTATGTTTGTACCGGAATAGCCAAAAGGGGGGATATTTTGAATCTATTTTTAAATTTGGAGATGAATTTCGGATTTAAATACTAAAGCTATAAATCTATTCCTTAAATTTATTTTGGGATGTTTGTTTTTATTCAAACTAGAAATAGGATTTTTTCCTAAAAAATCGAGGCAGATTTTCTTTATTATTTTTTGTATGTGTATCTCGTTCAAATGAGATGATAATCTCGCTCAAACGATATTGGTTTCTCGTTGGAAGAGGTCATTTGAAGGTATCTTCAATTGAACATCTCATGAGGGCGTACTATTTTACATCGTTCAAAGCTCGTTCAAATGAGATTTGGATGTCGTTCAAACAACCCTACTATCATTCAAACGAGGGTTAGACTTCATTCAAACGAGAGTCACCGCCAAATAATCGTGTTCGTCTTATAACCTATTTCGTGTTTGATTTCGTTACGACTTTTTCCAGAACAGATTTTGCTTATCTTTAGCAAAAGTTTTCATCCTTTCAATTTTGAAAACCCTTTTTGATTCACAAATCACATCCCCAGAATTTATGTGAGTGAATTAAGTTTAAACCCTATAGCTTGTATCTAGCATACAACTATTGTGGAGAGATTTCTTCACGGCTGAACTTGTGATTCTCGAGAGAACTCACTGCACACGATACCGACCGTGGAAGGCCACGTGTGGACTACTCCTCACCGAGTAGTATTCTTCAGAAATTTGCAATAACTAGCACATTATACTTGTAGCAATTATCAAGTACTCTGTAAGTAAATTATCTTGTAAACTTTCTGAAGTGCTGAATAAAAGGTTTTACTCAAAAGGGGTTTTTTCCTTAATTTTTCTCATCGTGGTTGCATGCTTTATTTTATCTATTCTCTCACTTAGATTCTTGTTTAGGGTAATAAGATAAAATTTGGAATTGTGTGTACTGGACACTAAATTATATAAATATTCCATTAAGATTAAGATAGCACACTCTCAGTAACCCCTTTTTCAATCTCTACACCAGCCTCTCAGAGGGCTCTGAAATCAGGGTAGTATTGACCTCCCATCGAAGCTTGGATATGGGGAAGCAAATTTTCTTTACTATGCACACTTATTCTTTTTGTGAAGGCCTATTGGTCATAGTAACAGCTTTCTCTCTCCACCTTTCGATGAAACTACTGACTGAATCTCTTTGATTCTGCTTGAGTAGCTCTAAATCTTCGCGTGTAACCTCCAATTCCTCATTGTACTTGTACTGTGACATGAATTCTCTGGATACGTCCTCCTAACTGAGGATTTTGTATTTCCCGAGGGACAAGAACAACCTGAGGGCACCTTCTTTCAAGGTTCGCTGAAACATTTGGGCCATTATCTCCTCCGACGCCCCAAGGAAATTCATGGCTAGATGATAGCTTTGTAAATGCACAATCAGAGGTCCTCAGCCTCGAAACTTCTCAATGTTCGGTATCTAGAATTTCTCACGTGGTCTGGCTTTGGGACAGGGAGACATGTGAGTGTAGTCCATATAGTTCCCTGAGATCTTGACTTGGTGGAATTTCTTTGATAACAACCTAAGGTCCTCTCTTAGTTTGTTCAGTTCTTCCTCCTTAAGGTCCACTGGTACTGGTAAATTAGCCTGCGGCTGGGCCAGATTTGGGATTAGTAGCTGAGATGGTGGAAACCCATTTGCAGGTAGGGCACACAAGGCATGTTGATACTCTTTTAGGACCCAAACTGGTTCAAGAGCAGGTGGACCTATGGCACGGAGATAGAGGATTTCAGGTTCATGAGCCTAAGGATTTCACACCCGATGTCATTCCATCTCTTGGACTTCAGTCTGGAGGTTATCAATATTAGCACTGAGATGGGCAAGGATGGTCATCAGATCTAGTTGAACATTTGCAGCCTAGTCTACGTTCTCCATGAATAACTTGCGGAGGGAGATCTCACACTCGAGGGAAACAGCAGACGAAGTAGGAACGAGTGTCTTGACATGCCACCAAGGCGTTCAATATTTTGAATTTAAAATATTTCTTAAAATATATGCAGTGAAAATACAATCACATGGTTATGAACCATAAAATACTGAAAATAAAGGACTTACGTCATCAGAGCTTTCTAAAAGGAAACTTCATACGCATTAAAAGTATCAATGAGTTATAACTTAAGACAGAATTTAAAATTTATTATAAGAGAGCCAAACATGCTTTATATGATAAAATAAACATTTTATTTAAAGTAACAAAAAGAGCTCTAAAAGTAGAATCTTCAACATAGTCACTTTACGCTCTCTTCGCGAACCTACTTATTTCCTGAAAAAATGGATATTTATACAACATTAAAAGCCGAATGAGATTCAATCTCCAAACATTCTAGGGTTTTTTAGAAAATGGATACCTATTTAATTTTGAGCAAAAGGCATATACATAGAGATAGGAATTTACAGTAATATATATAAAGTAATTAATAGTATATATGTTCAGAATAAACAATTCAGAACATAACAGATAAAACAATTGAGAAATATATTGATTATTTAATTTTATTTTAATAGCCATGTACGCTCTAATACCCAGACTGATAGTGCTACTAAATGTTTCCACCTGGTAACATCACAGACAAACAATCATGATTTTTGGAACAACACCCTACTTAGGGCTCACTAGCGATAAACCAGCTGGGAAGGTACCGGCCAACATAGAAAGAGAGTTTCCATAGGCCGAATCAAAAATTTCAGAATTCAAATCAGATATTTATATCGAGAGATATATACATCTAACAAATGACGGAATCATCGGTATCAGATGTATTTTTAGAATAAAAGAAGTCTCACAAAATATATAGAGTTTTTATAATATCACATAATCAAAATACGCATGGAATGTCATAGAGTACTCACCTAAAACAGAAATTCGAGGTTACCAATATTGAGTCATGGATCACTTCGTTAAGATGAAACTTCTTCTTAAACTTACAAAACTCCTTCTTGCGATATCACTCTTTCTTACTATAATTACCGAATAATCGGTGTGAGTTTAAAATGATCCCAAAGGCCCTATTTATAGTTTTCCAAAGATATCGCGGCATTTGACACGTGTCTAACTGACCAAGCTTTCATAACGTAGAGTCAACGTTGAAGTGTCGCGTAACAGAGGGGTCTCGCAGTCTTATTTCACCAAACATTGACACGTGTTTTTAGCTTTAGCTATATCAACGACACATGCGAGCACGAGGTGTCAAGAACGAGGTGGAAAGGTATTAAGGGTATAAGGATTATTTTACACATGAAGAGAATTTTGGTAATTTCACACTATATATTTTAAATACTTCTTAGAGGTCCTCGAAAATATTTTATTACTAAAAAGGCCCTTTTTATTTTTTATTTTGGCCCTTCACACTTTCTTAATTAGAATAAAGTCCCTAAAATTTCATAAAATTACATTTTTCTACCTCGAAACTTATCATTTAGTTTAAGATGTGTCATAAAACTTCAATTTGACCCATTTTACAGTTGATTCTTCAAATTTAAAAATGGGCTTTGTCATATTAACAACCTAGAATATCACATATGTAATAATACAACATTTATCGGATAATAGGTGAGATGCAATTCTAAAAATAAACTATATATGAGCATATAAAAGTGGTGTCATTACACCTGGTGTCCATGAGGCTGGGCACATAAAAGGTTTTTACAAAAATCAATTTGAAATAGATCAGAGCCCAAGTAAAATAATTTAAAAATATTTTGCATGTATTTAAAATGCATTAAAGAGCAAATATTGTATACGTGTTAACTTTGCGTGCCCTCACTTGAGATTCTCACCTCTCAACTAATGTGCACGCCTTACATATACTTCTAAACCATCCTAGTTATTCTACCCCGCCTAACTAGTTTAAATTAAGTCTCTCCCTGCCTGATAATTCATTGTGCCTATCCGTATTGCCAACACAATACGTTACTAAATTTTTAACCCTTATAGCTAGTGAAAGTCACCAGTTAAGTAGCAAGATCTCACATACTTAGATTACTTTAGATATCATTATCAACCTTATCTACTAATGCACACTTAGTAAAAAGAATCACACACGCACATATACACACACACACATACACACACGCATGCACACACACACATATATACCACACTTGTAATATATGTGTATACGGATAGGTGGAGACCTGCGATGCGGTCATACTCTGCGATCAAATCCTAGTACATCACGTACTAAGTAAAGGACTTCTGGTTCGGAATCACTCTCGAATCGTACATTCACAATTCACATAAATTGGAAGCGAACATAGTCCTAAGCCTTTGGGCGATGCACACACCTAACATACCCAAATGATAGGTCACACTCTCATTCGCGCAAGTAGTTCTCAATCCCTAAGTTTTATGTTTCGAGGGACAACTCAAAACCCCCCCAAATGGGCTCATCGGGATAAGAATGTTCACGACGCAGAACCTCCCGTCATAGCAGGTAGCCTAGGTATGTTCACACATAATAATTTACACAATAGGTATTCACACCACCTATAATATAGCATCAGTATAGGTATACACGCAATCTATAATATATGTCCCGTACGTAGTATATATAACTCCCGATTATCCTACGTATTATTAAATTACCATTATACTTTTCATCATATATTCCCGAGTATCCCCTACTACTCTAATTGTGCCAATTATTCTTTAAAATATTTTAGTAGGTAATTCACCCATACTCCAGTGGTCTAAGTCATAGGATCACTCATGTTTATCTTGACTCATTCTCATTCCCTGCAATAAAAAATATACCGATAAATCTTAGCCTCAATTCATCTCACTTATGAGGAAGTTCCAATCCTACCCTTAGCCTACTTGTAATCAAATTATCTCTCACATTATTTTAATGATATCCCAAGAATTCCCCCATTCATCGATGTCGAGTTCTACGCTAAAATAGGAAAAATTGTCAAAATCAGGGAAACCGAATCGATTTGCCCATTGGGAGAATCGATTCAAAAAATTTCAAGTCTCCTTCTTCCTCTATACATTTCCGTTTTTCTCCACTTTTATTATTCAAAACTTCATGGTTCATCACCAAACATACAACCAATATTCTCAAACGTTATATACACACATAAGAGTGATTTCCAACGTAATTATACCATCAAATCCTTAAGAATCCTACCCAAGAATTGATTATTTCATAATTATCCATAAAAACCCTAGTTTTAAAATTCTTCTTGCCTATACATCATCTAAATCAAGATTTTTCCCATTTGATTTATCATATATATTCTGATTTTGCTCTCTATTCACATAGGACTTTAATCTACATCCAAATCCAACCCAATATCATGTATTAATTCTCCAATTTAACACTAATTTCATTTCTTCATGGGTATTGTTCAATCATACTGTAACACGGATAATATATGAACTGAATTCGGTAATATAAATACTTTCCTGGCATTATAGGTTTGAATCTCTGCAAAAAGGTGTTGGGATTGCCTTCCTCTCCTCCCGATCTAAATTCCAGTGGTGGTGGTGATGCAAAAAGGGTGTGGAAAGCCTTGGAAATATTCTCTTCCTCCTTTAATGGCCTCTCTGTATTTTGGTAACTTCTAACCCCAACCCCCTTAACATAATTGATGACATAAACCTCTAAAATTTGTATGTCCTTTTTTTCCAAAAATCCAAAAGATCAAAATACCCCTCTAGGGTGCCGGCTTTGCCTAAAAATTCCCCGCGACCCAATCCAAACCTCTAAGTACACTTTTCTGACTATTTCGACCCTTCTAGATAAATTGGCGCACTCTAAATGACCATTTGAGTTTAATTCCCGACACGACTGACACGCACGTCCTGACTAAATTATCGTAACTATCATATTTCTCACTCACGACAATCATAATAAGTTTTTATTAATTTATTACACATTCACTAAGTAATAATCAATATAAATAAATATTAACCCTTGTCTCGCTAATTAATATTTATTTTAATCCAGATTAATTTCTCATTTTAATTTAATTAATCCCAATATAAAAATCATTAAAAATATGGGGTTTTACATAATTCCCCCAAATAACGGAATTTTGTCTCAAAATTCAAAAAAATACCTGGTATGAATAACTCTGAATATTTTTCACACATCTCATCCTCGTGCTCCCAAGTAGACTCGTATGATGCCCCCACTGAACATATACAAGTGGAACTACCTTCGACCTCAATCCCCTCTCATTATGATCTAGGGTAGTAATCGACCTCTCCTCGTATGAAACATCGGGCTGTAAATCAATCACCTCCAATGTAATGTGAGTGTGAGCTAACTCGTCCCTACGATATCGCCTCAGTGAAGAAATGTGAAATACATCATGAATCCGATGCAAGTGCTCTGGTAAGCCAAGTCTATATACAACTGACCCAATCTGCTCAATGATAGGGAATGGCCCTGCATACCTTGGTTGTCACCTCTTTTAGATCAGAATTGGCCTCGACCCTCAGTCGTCACCTCTTTTAGGTCAGGATTGACCTCGGCCTTTGGGTCATCACCTCTTTTAGATCAGAATTGACCTCGGTCGTCAGCTCTTTTAGGTCAGGATTGACCTCTACCCACGGGTCATCACCTCTTTTATGTTAGAATTGACCTCAGCCTTGGTTATCACCTCTTTTAGGTCAGGATTGACCTTGACCCCCGAGTCGTCACCTCTTTTAGGTCAAAATTAACCTCGGCCCTCGGTCGTCACCTCTTTTAGGTTAAAATTGACCTCGACCGGCGGTCATCACCTCTTTTACGTCGAATTGACCTCGACCCTCGGTTGTCACCTCTTTTAGGTCATAATTGACCTCGGCCCTCGCTCGTCACCTCTTTTAGGTTAGAATTGACCTCCGCCCTCGGTAGTCACCTCTTTTAGGGAATTGACCTCAGCCCTCGGTAGTCACCTCTTTTAGGGAATTGACCTCGACCCTCGGTCGTCATCATTTTTAGGTCAGAATTGACCTCGACCCTTGGTTGTCACCTCTTTTAGGTCATAATTGACCTCGGCCCTCGCTCGTCACCTCTTTTAGGTTAGAATTGACCTCGGCCCTCGGTAGTCAGCTCTTTTAGTTTAGAATTGACCTCGGCCCTCGATCGTCACCTCTTTTAGGTCAAAATTGACCTCAATCCTCGATCGTCATCTTTTTTAGGTCAGAATTAACCTCGGCCCTCCCTCGTTGCCCATTTTAGCTCAGGATTGACCTCGATCCTTGGTCGTCACCTCTTTTAGGTCATAATTGACCTCAACCCCCGATCGTCACCTCTTTTAGGTCAGAATTGACCTCAGGCCCTGATCGTCACCTCTTTTAGGTCAAATTGACATCGGCCCCAGGTCGTCACCTCCTTTAGGTCGGAATTGACCTCGACCCTCAGTCGCCACCTAAAAAAGAATCATCATTTTCAAGTTCATCTATATGAAATTCAGATTCTCCGAACATAAACTTGATTTGATTGTTTAAAACGTCATTTTTAGCCATTAATCTAGAATTAATTTGGCCTAAATCAGTGTAGTCCTCAATTGAATTATCAATGAAATATCATCTACACGGCCTCCTAAAATCGTACGCACACACCCTTCTAAAATCATAGAATCGTCTACAATTTCAGATTCATCAACATCATAAAAAATATTATCAAAAATTATATATGGAAAGCTGTGAATGTAGGGTGATATTGAGAAGGTGAGATACGAGATGAAATCACGTAGTCTAATTCAAAATTATCTACACATAAATCAGAATTATTACAACTAGTAGATAAGTTGTCTAAAATATTCTTGGACATAAAAACACAACGAGAAGTAAAAGCAACTAAATTATCACAACTAGTATCGCTATCGCAAATAGACGTATCATCGCATATACTAAATAAATGGGTAGGAGATTGTGAAATGTCCCAAGCCTATAAAGATGTGGTGAAAAATGAAATATCTTTAACTTCCGTTGCACCCATCGCTTGGCAAAAGGCATTATCGCTTTTAATGTCATCTTGTGAATAAAGCTTTGCCTCTTTACAACATTAATAAATGGATTTTATAGAAGAAAAATCAGCATCACCATATAAGTTTCCCATATTTAAAAAATAGATTTTAATAAATATTAAATATAGATGTTAAAAAGAGTTCAGGATCTTTTTTTGGGGGGAAAATTATGTGTATAAACCAGAAAAGGAACTTTACAAGAGAAGAGGAAAGACCTCAGAAAACAGAAGCCCAGGGGCATACCCCAAAGGCATCAACAACAAAGAAAAGGAAACCAGCAGAAAGGAGACCCCACAAACCAAACTCCCTGGGGCATACCCCAAAGGAAACAAAACACCAAGGCAGGAGACTACCAAACTAGCTCAGCAGCCTGTCTTCAGGAATGGTCCAATACATACAAGCCATCCAGTTAGCATAGTTCCTTCTATCCTTCTTCCAAGAGAGAACTTTGGCTCTAACCATGTTTTCAATACCCTTCACAATGGTGTCTAGGGAATTGAAGACATGCTCAAAGCACCTAGAGTTTCTCTCCATGCAAATGCAGTAAATAGTAGTAGTGAAAGAAAGGGATCTTATCTTGTCACATAAAGTCTTGGTAGAGTGGTTAGCAGTGGCCCTAGCCATATCTCTATCCAAACTTTGAAACTCCCTGTAGCACTGGTTCCTAAGCATTACTTCCTCCCAAATACCTTTACTAAAGATACACTGAGAGAAAAGGTGGTTATATGTTTCCCTCTCAACACCACACAGCCCACACTGGTCATTGTCCGAGATTCCCCACTCTAACGGCTTAACTCGAGTGTTAATGGCCTTCCTAAACACTAACCAAGTAATGAAAGCACACTTAGGGATGCAAACCTTACTACAAACAAGCTTACTCCAACTGACAGGAGCATTGTGAATGCTCAGCATATCCCAAGCAGAACCAATGGAAAATTTCCCATTATTAGAAGGAAGCCAAATAACAGTGTCATTTTCCCTAGAGATTGTAGGAAGAGTTGCATTCTTGACTTCATTTAGCTCCCAAGTCACAGTAGATGGCCATCTCCACTCCAATTGGTGGATAAACTCAGAAACTTTAGCTTTGAGGTTACTAGCAGAATCGAATACAATGTTGTCACCATATCTGTTATGCAAAGGTCCATTAGGATGCCAAAAATCAAACCACATAAAGGTCTGAGAACCATTCCCAATGCAGGTTTTGATTTGCATTATAAACTTCTCTCTAATCTTCATGATTTTCTTCCAGTTCCATGAAGCATCATTTGGAATACTCAAGGCCCAAATGCACCTGCCTTTGATCTTGTAAGTATTACACCATTTGATCCATAAGCTATCCTTTTTGCTGCATAAATTCCATAAATGTTTTGCCATTGCTGCAATGTTCCAGCTCTCAAGACTCTTAATATTTAGCCCTCCTTCTTCAGTGGACACACAAAGGTCCTCCCAAGCTACTTTAGCCCCTTTACTATTACTGTCATCCCCTTTCCAGCACTTGATTCTCTTGGTTATCCTCTCCACCAAGCAAAGGCAATCCTCTTTCTTCAATCTAGTAGTAATGAGGGGAACCCCCAGGTATTTGAAAGGGGGATTCCCATGATGAATGCCAAGGATAGAGGAAATCTCTTGAATCCCCTCTAAGTTAATCCCAGCAGTGTAAAGGCAACTCTTATAAAGATTTATCATAAGGCCAGTATAGGAGCCAAACTCGGATATGGCATTCTTGATAATGCTACAAGACTCCCTATCCCCTCCAGCAAAAACAATCAGATCATCCCAGTGAACACTTCCATTACAAGAAGGAACAGGTAGGGGGAGAGAGGGTCACCCTGCCTAAGCCCTCTCCTCCCATGGAAGAACCCATGTAACTCCCCATTCAGATTAATGGAAAATCTGGTAGTGGTAATACAACTCGTGATCCACCCAATAACTTTAGTGGGAAACCCAACATGGGATAAGAGGTTGATCAGGAAGTCCCAGCTAACAGTGTCATAGGCTTTGAGAATGTCAATTTTGATTGCACATCTAGGAGTGGAGGAGTCCCTGTGATATCTCCTCATAAGCTCTTGTAATAGTAAAATATTTTCAGCAATGGACCTACCATGAACAAAGGCAGCCTGATTATTGCTGATGAGGCTAGGCATCATTTTCTTGAGTCGCAGAGTAATCACCTTAGAAACACATTTATAAAGAGTGTTACAGCAGGATATCGGCCTAAACTCCCTCATACTAGTAGTATTTTCCACCTTGGGAATTAATCCAAGGGCAGTGCAGTTCCATTGATTAAGAAAAGAGCCAGTGTCAAAGAAATACTTAATGGATTCACACACTTCCATCCCAAAAATCTGTCAATTTTGTTTAAAGAAGAAGCTATTGAAACCATCAGGCCTGGGGGCCTTATCCGACCCAATTGCAAACATAGCAACTTTGATTTCATCATGGGTGATATCTGCCTCCAATAACTCAGCTTGGGAAGGGGAGAGCTTGTTCTTAATTATATTCCCAAGAGCTGCATCAGCATCCTCACACTGCAGTCCATTCCCTAGGAGGTTTTGAAAATACCCCACAGCTTCACTGGCCACCTTATCACAGCCTTCAACTTTCACTCCCATCTCGTTCTCAATGCTAACAATCTTCCTTCTTCCCAAATTTTGATTAACTTTCTTGTGGAAGAAAGCATTGTTCTGATCTCCAAGCTGAAGCCATTTAGTTCTAGCCTTTTGTCTTAGAAAGCACTCCTCATCATTTCTAAGCTGAGTGTACTTAACTTTCATGGCTTTTTCAGTAATTTACAGCTCAACATTAGTTCTATCCCTATCAAAAGCTTCCTGAAGGGCATCCAATTTGCATTTAGTATCAGCAACCTGGTTGGATATTTTGTTGAAGAATTTCCTATTAAAACTCTTCAAAGAACCTTTAACTCGATTGAGCTTCATGTATAGCCTCTGCATAGGATTCCCCTCAGCTGCAACATCCCACGCATCAGTAAGGGTAGGAAGAAACTCATCATGATTCATCCAGAAATTGAAGAATTTGAAGGGCTTAGGTCTTATGTTAATGGTATTATCCACAAGAGTGATAATTGGACTATGGTCAGAGATGCCATAAAGGAGAGTAATAGCCTGAGAGTTTGGAAAGAAAACAGTCCAGTTGTCATTGTGCATCACCCTGTCAATCCTGTATTGGACATTGTTAACTCCATGATGGTTCCTATTCCATGTGAACCATATACCACTATTTACCATGTCATCAGCATTCAGCTCCATCAAGCATCTATTAAAATCTTCAGTGGCAACTCTATCAATCTCCATAAGCCCCTTTTCCTCCTCCTGGCATCTAACCACATTAAAGTCACCCATAAGAATCCAAGGTCTATCATTAACCACCAGATTATTCTCATTAAGAAAAGCCCATAAACTCCTCCTCTGATCAGGAAGGTTATCCCCATAAATAAAGGTAGCATAGAAGGAGGAGCTATTATCTAAAATATGTACAAGGCAGAACAAATCTTGTCTATGGGTAGCAATCACTTCTAGTTTTAAGATATTGGGATTCCAACCCACAATCACTCTAGCCACACATCCATCAATAGGGCAGTTGTGAGCATAATCCCATTGGTAAAAACACTTGCTGCTAGCATTTTTCAGGTTGTTATTCCTGATCTTAGTCGCCACTAGATAAATAAGGTCAAGGTTATTATCCTTGATAATCTTAACCACCTCTCTTTGTTTATGGGGAGAGTTGAGGCCCCTTATATTCCATGATCCCAGCTTGGTCATCTATACTGTTTAAATTTGTTACCCGATTTCTTCTTACCTTTCTTGTTACTTGTAGGTAACTCATTGCCTTCACCTTTGTCTCCTCACCTTTCCATCCCCTTGTCAAATTCATCCACTGCCTTAATCTTAAGAACCAAGCCAAATGGTGCAGGAGTGGACATTAGAAGAGAATCAACATTCTCAGTCTCCAGAATATCAAAGGAATTAGAGGTAGAGATTCTTCTCTTCTCCTCTGTTGCTAACACTGAATTGGTATCTACCTCATACTGCACTGCTTCTGGTAATGTTCCACTCTTGTCATTGGGAACAGGTCTCTTAGGGGTTGTGTGTTGAACTTGAGTCCATTCCTTTTCTAAGGCCTCCTGAATCTCAGATTGACATTTGAAAGGAAACATCTCCTCTTTGTTGTTTGTTGCCACCCATGCCTTCTTAGCCTTCTGACAATTATATAGAGCATGACCAAAAATGCCACATTAGATACATGATGGGGTTTTTTCTTGGTACTCCACTCCAACCACAGCAATGGACCCATCCTCCATTTTAATATCAATGGTATTAGGGTATTCTTTCATGACTTTAATCTCCACACATATCCTAGCAAAACTAATTTTCTGCATTCCTTCAGTTATAGTATCAGCATACATTGGTATTCCAACTGAGCTTGCCACATAGCTAAGCCCCTCCTCTGTCCATAACTGGACAGGAATGTCATGAAACTTGACCCAAACTGGAATCTCAGAAGTTGAATCTTTGCTGAATGAGAAATTTGGAGTCCATCTTTGGATGATAATTGGATTACCCACAAAGTGCCATAGTCCATTATCAATTACCTCATCCCTCATATTTGCATTATTAAACATAAAGAAATAGAAACCATTGTTATGACCCACAATCTGTTTGAGGCCAAATTTGTTCCATAACTTATGTGCTATATTGCATACTAAGGTATAAGGCAATTTTCTTCCTAGAAAGTATCCCATCATACTATTCTCCCATTTAGCATAACCATTAGTTGCTCCTACCACAAAAGACCTTGCCACAACCATTTGGCACCCCTCAAACAATGCTGGTCGGCACCCTCTTAGAAATTTTCGATAAAAATTCTCAAAAAATCCAGAAAATCCCAAAAAATTTCTAAAATTACCAAATGGATTTTAAAACCTTTTTCACCAAGAAAATAATTTTTAGCACACTCATTTCCTCAATGGAACTCTCACCTCCCCATTGGAATTCCCAAAATTAATTGGGTGTCCTCCCATCAACATCTCCAAAAAACACCGCTAAAATAAAAAAAAATCTCAACTAAGAAACATCCAATCCTCGGATTATTTCCTCTTCTCCAGCGGAACCTAAATCAAATGTTCCCCCCAAAACCCATAGCGGAACTGCAAGATACATTTCGCTAGTGGAGTTTCCAAATTTCCCCAAAGGAAGTTACAACTTTAAGCCCTCAGAATTGACTTTCACCCACAGTATTGGTCACTCTCTTTTAGGTCAAAATTGACCTCGACCCCCTGGTCGTCACCTCTATTAGGTCAGAATTGATCTTGGCCCTCTCTCGTCACCTCTTTTAGGTCAGAATTGACCTCGGCCCTATCTCGTCACCTCTTTTAGGTTAGAATTACCTCAGTCCTCATTCGCCACCTCTTTTAGGTTAGAATTGATCTCAGCCCTTGGTCGTCACCTCTTTTAGGTCAGAATTGACCTCGCCCCCAGGTCGTCACCTCTTTTAGGTTAGAATTGACATCGGTCGGGGTTCATCACTACTTATAGGTCAGAATTGACCACGGCCCTCGGTCGCCACCTCTTTTGGGTCAGAATTGACCTCAGCCCTCGATCGTCACCTCTTTTAGGTCAGAATGGATTTCGGCTCAGTAATCGCCTTTTTTAGGTCAAAATTAACCTCGACCCTCAGTCGTCACGTCACCTCTTTCGATCAGAATTGACCTCGACCCCCATCACCTATTTTAGGTAAAAAATTGAACACGACCCTCGGTCGTCACCAATTTTAGGTTAGAATCAACGTCGGCCCTTGGTCGTCACCTCTTTTAGGGTAGAATTGACCTCGACCTCCGATTCATCACCTTTTTTAGGTCAGAATTGACCTCGGCCCTTGGTTGTCACCTCTTTTAGATCAGAATTGGAGATACACGTAATAAGACCTGGTCCCCCACATTAAACTCTAGGAAGAACCGCTTGGCATCAGCATAACTCTTCAGTCTATCCTAAGCTATCTGTATATGCTCTGAATCAACTCAATTTGGGCTGAAGTATCCTGAATTAACTCGGTCTGAGAATCTTATCATTCCCCACCTCCAACCAACAAGTGGGTGAACGAAAAGGTCTGCCATGCAATGCCTCAAATGGTGCCATGCCAATCGTAAACTGATAGGAGTTATTATACGCAAACTCCACCAGTGGAAGACACTGCTCCCCCCTCCCCTAAAATCAAGGATACACATTTGTAGCATATCTTCCAACATCTGATTCGTCCTATCTATCTCCCCATCCATCTATGGGTGATAGACCATACTCAATCACAACTCGGTACCCATGGCCTCCTGAAAACTCTCCCAAAATAAGACACGAAGATCTTATCCATGTCGGACACAATACTAAGTGGCACCCTATGAAAACTCACTATCTGTGCGATGAAAATCTAGGCATACCGTCCCATAGTATAATCCATCTGGACTGAAAGAAAGTGGGCTACCTTGGTTAACCGATCCACGATCACCCAAATGGAATCTTGATCCCTCTGTAAAGTAGGCAACCCAGTAATGAAATCCAGGGAAATGCTCTCTCATTTCCACATCAGAATCTTTAATGGTTGTAGAACCCCTGCTGGTTTCTAATTGTCCACCTTCACCAGCTGACAAGTGGTACACCTCAAGATAAAATTTGCAATATCTTTCTTCATCCCACTCCACCAATATTGCCATCTCATATCTTGGTACATCTTATACCCTCAAGGATGCACTGCAAATAGTGACCCGTGCGACTCTGGCATCACCGCGTGTCACAAGTCCTCCTCCTTCGGGAAAATTAACCTCTCGTTGAAGCGTAAGCCTCCCGCTGAGCTCATAGAGTATGACTCGGCTCCCCCGATTAAAAGCTGTCAGATCTGATCTTGATAAAATGAATCCGTTGTCTGGGCCTATATCATCCTGGTGATAATATGGGGGTTGACGATCACAATCGATATAAATGATCTAGACACTGAATCCTGATGTCACAGCTCCTTCCATTTCACCTTCCAAACTTCAGCCACATCCCCCACTGGCCTACGGCTCAATGCGTCTGCCACCATGTTAGCCTTATCTGGGTGGAAATGGATGTCAAACTAATAATCTTTCACAAATTACAGCCACCTACGCTGATTCATATTCAGCTCTCTCTAAGTGAACAAGTACTATAGTGACTTATGATTTGTGAATAGGCAAAATATCTCCCCCAAAAGATAATGTCTCCAAATTCGTAGCGCAAACACGACTATCGCTAACTCTAAGTCGTCGGTGGGGTAATTCCTCTCGTGAGGCTTAAGCTTGTGGGAAGCATAAGCTATAGCCCAATCCTCCTGCTGTAGCACACCCTCAAGTCTCTTTAGGGACGCGTCAGTAAAAATAAAATACTCCACTCCTTCCTTGGGAAGTGCAAGTATCGGTGTTCAAGTTAACTAGCTCATCGAAATCTAACTTATAAGCGTCATCCCAAATAGACGATACCCCTTTGCGAGTCAAGTTGGTCAACGGAACGCAATCTTTGAAAATCCCCGAATAAATCATCGGTAGTACCCAGTTAACCCCAAGAAACTACGTACCCCGTCAATGTCATGGGTTGTCCCCACTCCCTCACCACTGGCACCTTACTCAGATTCATTGATATCCCCTGGCAGATATGATATAAGCCAAAAACTGTACCTCACAAAGCCAAAATCCGTATTTCTCAAACTTAGCGTACAATTGGTGCTCGCGCAATGTCTGTAAAACCCGATGTAGATGCTTGGCATGCTGCTCCTCAATCTGAGAATAAATGAGGATGTCATCAATAAAGACAATGACAAACTGATCCAAGAACTCTGTGAACACCCTATTCATCACATCCATGAACACAGTTGGCGCATTGGTTAGCCCAAATGGCATAACCCAAAACTCATAAGACCCATATCTTGTCAAAAAGGCGATCTTAGGTACATCTTGCTCTCGGATGCGCAATTGGTGATACATTGAACTCAAATCTATCTTAGAGAAGTAGGACGATCCTGTTAACTCATCAAATAAGTTGTCAATTCGGGGCAACGGATACTTATTCCGTATCGTGACTTTATTCAACTCTCGATAACCCACACACAGGCATAGAGATCCATTTTTCTTCTTCAGACACAACACTGGGGCACCTACAAATAAATACCTACCCCAACTGCTGCTCGATCTGATCCCATAACTCCTTCATCTCCATAAGATCCATATGATAAGGTGCACGAGCTATCAGCCGAGTGCCCAACTCTAAATCAATGACAAAATGTATATCTCGACTAGGCGATAATCCCGGTATCTCCTTAAATACGTCGATAAACTCGCATACCACTGGGATAGAATCTAGGGAGATTACCCCTGTAGAGGTCCCCTCTATATAGTATAAATGAGTCGATGATCCTCCTTCGGGACTAGGCATCACTACTAAGAACATCTCCTAGCCCGAAATCGCAAACACGATGCTCTACTATAATAATTAATCATGGCCCTGTACACTACTAGCCAATCCTTACCAACAATGGCATCATACTCCAACACATCTAACACAAGCATATTGGTGGGAAAAACTAGTCTCCTGATATCTCACACCCTGAAAAAAAAGAAGATAGGTGTCCCACTAACAAATAAAGAGGATAGGTTTCCCACTACCCAGTGATGAGTCTACATACGTGACTGTACTATACCTAGTGATGGAAATCAAAGACAAGCCTTACTTCAAGAGGACTCTCAAGATGATCAAGGATCCAAATGATACGGATGCAAACCTCAGGTGCACCTATCACTAGGATTATGGACACCTCACAGAGAATCGTAAAATATTTAAGAAACATTTGGAGGAGCTCGTCTAAGAGGGGCACCTCAAGAAGCATATTATCATGACAAAGACAAAAGTTATTATGCAGATGAACGCAGTTCAGAAAGAAAATGAGAATCTTCCACCAGTGAGGTTGGTCACCACCATTCACGATTACACAGATCCATCTCAACATATTGGTAAAAAGCTCAAGCTGAAGGTGAGAATTGCATCTAACATCCAACAGGCTTTTCAGGTGTATTTATCCAAGCTCGTTCCTTCCAAAAGGGATAGAAAAGACTTAGACAACGATCATGTTATTTTATTCACCAATGATGACTTGTTAGGCGTCAACCTGCCCCGCAAGGATGCCCTAGCTCTCACCCTAAAAATTGCAAACTTTGACATAAAGAGAGTGTTAGTTGACCAAAGAAGCTCTTCGGAGATCATGTACTTGAAAGTTCTCTACAACGGCTTTAGCATCAAGGACCTTGACGCTAACATAGGCCCACTGATCGTATTTGATGGAGATATGGATACTCCCTTAGTAAAAATCAAGTTATCGACCAAGGTCAGCTCAACCAATAAAGAGGTGGAATTCTATGTCATCCAGTCGGAGTCACCATAAAATGCCATAGTAGGCAGAGGATGTCTTCATGAGATTAGAGTTGTCCCCTCTTCCCTCCACGAGAATCTCAACTTCCTGATCGACTAATGGGTGGTAGAGATTAAGGGAGATCAAGCAGCAACACGAAGTTGTTTCGTCTCAGCCATCAAGGCAAAGAAAAATTATCCCAAAAAGAGTCGGGATGATGATAATTAAGAGGTGGACAGGAGTGGAAGAGACTCAGCTGGATCTTTCTGAATGTGTGTTGGAGGAAGTTATCTCTATTCCTCTAGATTCATCACAGCCATAAAATACTTTTCTTATTGAATCAGAGATACCCAAGGATTAGGAAGATCATCTCGCTTCCTTAGAACCAATGCAAACATATCCATATCACAGCTCTATAATCTTTCAAGAATAAACCCATATATTACTTTCCACTGATTACATGTAGATATAAGCATCAATTCGATTAAGAAGAAACCAAGAAAGTCATCCCCAGATAAGGTGAAAGCTTTAGAACTAAAAGTGGACAACCTACTTGAGGTCAGCTTCATCAAAGAAATCCAATTCCCAAATTGGATCTCCAATACCATGTCATTAAAAAAAGAGTGGCAGATGGATATTTTTATACCTCACCTACCTCATAGGCACTGCCCTCAAGATAACTTCACATTATTGGGAATAGACCAGTTTGTAGACTTCACGGGAGGACATCAAAAAATGAGCTTCATGGATGCATACTCCAGCTACCATCAGATTCCTATGTTTGGCTCAAATCTGGAAAAGACCTCGTTTACCACAACCTTATGACTTTACAACTATGACGTAATGCCTTTAGATTTGAAGAATGCAGGGGCGACCTATCAGTGGCTCATTACTACAATGTTCAAAAATTTAATCAATTTTACTATGGAAGTATATATTGACGATATGCTTATCAAAAGAAAGTAGACAGCCGACTACATTATAGACATCACAAAGACTTTCAAGATTCTCAGTTAATAAGGATGAAGCTCAAAACCTCTAAATGCATTTTTGGATCCAACTTTGGAAAATTTCTTAGGTATTTGGTGACCAGGAGAGGTATAAAGATGAATCCTAATCAGACCAAGGCTCTATTGAACATTAGAAGGTTGGACACTATTAGGAACATTTAGGTCATCACTGGAATGTTATCTTTCCTAAATCACATCATTTGAAGATCTTTAGATAAGTATCTATCGTTCTTCCAAGCATTATATAAAGAAAGCCCTACCATTTGGATAGAGTAGTGTGATCAAGCTTTGGAAGGAATTTGGCAATACTTAAGATCACCTCCTTTATTCTCAACTCCAAATACGGTGATGATCTATATCGATACCTGGCCGACTCTAGGAAAGCAATCAGCACTTCATTGGTTCGTCTACATGATGGGGAGAAGAGGTTGGTATATTACATGAGCCATACTCTCCTTGAGCCATAAGTTAATTATATGCATGTTACGAGTTTTTGGCATTGGTAACCGCCATAAGGAAGATAAGAAACTACTTTGATGTTCATATTGTGATTGTACCCATGACCTATCCTCTAAAAGATGCACTCAAGAAGGCAAATCATTCAAATAGAATGACCAATTGGTCCCTTGAGATGGTTCAGTTTAACATAAAGTATGAACCTAGTATGGCGATCAAGGGTCAAGTCCTGGCTGATTTGATAGCAAAATTTTCAACATCACCAAGAGGAAAGGATGAACAATTACATCCCATCCTGGAGTCATTGGTGGTCAGTGAAAATAAATGGTCTTCGAATCTATTTGTGGATAGCCCATAAAATAAGAAGGGAACAGGAGTTAGGATATTTTTTGACACCATAATGAGACCTTATTAATAAATCTATCAAACTAGGATTCAAAATCTCAAATAACGAGGCAAAATACAAGGCTAAGGTGCATAGTCTTCGCAGGGTGATCAACTTAGGTTCTCGCCATATTACTATGTATTGTGACTCTAGACTGATCGTAAACCAACTCAACGAGGATAGCTTGTAGAAACAAGGCAAGAGGTCTTCTTAAATAGTTTAAGTCTTCCTCAGTGGAGAAACTTACAAGGAATGACAGCAACCATGCAGACACCCTTGTCACTTGGGTTTTTACCATAGATATCGATCTAAAGAGGACGATTGAAGTGGAATGCATAGATCAGCTAAGCATCAAAGAATCAAAAAAGGATCTCAGCATCCTCCAAGTTGATTTATCACCATCTCTAATGGATCCTATCATAACCTACTTAAAGATCGAAAAGATACCCTAAATGGCAAAGAAACACACAATCTAGGGATCAAATCATCCATGTTCTACCTTAACTCCGATGGAAAACTATACCGGTAATCATTCACTGGCCCTCTATGGAAGTGTGTCCACCCAGATTAAGTGAAAGGACTTTTGAGTGAAATGCACAAAGGCATCTATGGATCACATGTGGGTGGAAAATCACTCTCCTATAAGGGAATCTCTCAATGATATTGGTGGTCATTAATGCAAAAGGATGTTATGAGGTTCGGCAGAAAATGCCCCAAGTGTCAGTTGTTTTCACCATTGATCAAGCAGCTTACAGGATACCTTAACCCCTCACAAGTTCATGGCCTTTCTCCCAATAGGGCATGGTCATAGTGGGCTCACTACCAATTTCACTAGGGAATTAGAGATATCTGATAACGACAACAGACTATAACACAAAAAGACTTAAGGTCGAACCATTCACCCATAAAAATGGAAAGGACCTTATCGAACTGCCTCAAAAGGAAGCAAACGATCACACCATTTAGAATAGTTAGATGGAAAAATAGTTCCAAGGTCATGGAATGACCTGAACCCTAGGAATTTTTATCATTAGATAGGAGGTTAGATGTTTTATCTCTTTCTTTATGCATAAAAAAATGATAAGCAATGAATAGTCTACATTATTTAAAAATTTTGTCTAATTTATTCTAAATTTTAAACCCACCCAAGCAGTGATACAACTTATAAGAAAGGTCGATCTCCTAAAAAAGGCCAAAACTCACGTAAAAACTGCGTGGTACAAGTCAGACGTGAGTTGGTCGCCTATGTTTGGCATTAATAACCCACTTGAAAATGTGGTACGATCTAAATCGGATCGGTTAAAACCCACTTGATCGATATGAACCAATTAGATCGACCTAGAAGAGGCAAAAACCCACATAAGAACTACGTTGGTATAACTCAGACATATGTTGGTCGCCTATGTTTGCCATCAAGTACCAACTTAAAAAAGTGGTACAACCTAAAATAGATCAGCCAAAACCCTCTTAAAAAGTGGTGTGATCTAATTAGATCATCCTAGAATAAGTAAAACCCACGTAAGAACTTCGTGGTACAACTCAGACATGAGTTGGTCGCCTATGTTTGGCATCAAAAACCCACTTGAAAAGGTGGTACGATCTGAAGCAGATTATCCAAAACCCACTTGAATAGTGGTATGAACAAAGTATATCGGCCTAGAAGAGGTAAAAATCCACATAAGAACTGCTTGGTATAACTCGGACGTGAATTCATCGCCAATATTTAGTTTTAAAAACCTACTTAAAAATTGAATGATCCGGAGCAGATCGGTGTAGAAAAGGAAAAAATCCACTAGGGAAGTGGTATGATGTAATACCCCGTATTTTCGAAGATTTAAATAATTATGTGATTTATTATTATTGTGGGACTAATTAAATTAAAATGTGAGAATTAATTATTAATCCGGATTAAATCTGAATATTTACTAGCGTGATGAGAAGTTAGTAATTATTAATATTACTATGAGAATAAGTAATATGGAATGACGATTTTATATAACTTGTCATGAGAGAGCAATACGACAGTTTGGTATATTAAGTCGGGACACGCATGTGAGTCGTGTCAGGAATTAAGTGGAATAAAAAAAAGGTAAATTATTTTAAGTAACTCGTATGATCTTTTCGAGTACGCCATTGAGTCCGGAGGGGTCGAGATAGTCAGAAAAGTCTACCCGGATATTTTATTTGGACTCCGGGATATTTTTAGGCCAAGCCGACACCCGGTAGGGGTAGTTTTGTAATTTGGATTCTTGGAGGAATTAAATGGACGAAAATTGGAGAAATAATATATCAGCTAATTGGGGACAATTAGGTTAGGTTACACCAAAATCAAGAGAGAGCCACAGTGGGTGAGGGAGAGAAAATTCCAAAGGAGGAGAAGCTATGTTCACCACCTAGCACAACCACCACCACCACCATCGTGTAGATCGGAACGTGAGGAACGCATCCATACCAACAACACCAACGGATCAGACCTTCGAAATCAAGGCAAGTGTTTATTTCTTGATTTCTTTAGCGATAATTATGTTCATGTTAGTCTAGGTTAATAAACCTTTGTTATGAAAGTTAATTTGGGTGAAATTGGAGAACTATATCATAAACTAGGGCTGATTTGATGAGAATTTGGATACCATATGTAGATAGGATGATGTGGGAAATCTCACATACATGTTAGAAAAATATTTGTTATTGATTGTTGGAAGTTTGGGCTTAATCTTTAGAGGTTTTAGGGTTTAAAAGTGGTGAAAACGAGGTTGTCTAAGGTTGAAGACGAAACAGCCCAGGTCGCAAGATCTCGCTCGAAGTCGTTCGAGCGAGATTGGTTGTCACGCGAAGTCGTTCGAACGACACGTAGAAGTCGTTCGAACTACACGTGGAAGTCGTTCGAGTGAGATCCATTCTGGTTCGAGCGAGATTTCTAATTTTCAGAGAATTTCCTATTTTGCCCCTATTTGCGTAAACAGTCAATTTGAGTGAGAAAAATTAGTGTTCGATGAACCCAAAATAGTGCAGAATTATTGGGAGTTGTTTAGGTGTAATGATTCAAATATTTGGAACGTGAATTTACCTTGAAGATTGCGAGAGAGAGATAATCGTAATTGTAATTGCACTGAGAGTATTAAGTGATAAACACTTACGATATTAGTTCTAACGATATGGAACTTATAAGAATAAAAAAATTAGTGGTTACTTTTGGGACTTCTTATGATTATGTATTAAGGATTTTCGGGTGACATATTATCCTTATATATATTACGAGAGGGGGAATATCGTGATTTAAAAATACGTTGATAGTATTTAGTAATGGTAATACTACGTATGGAATATGACATTTGGTTGTGTGTATACCATTTGATTTGATGGGTTGTGTGTATACCTATATTTGATATTATGTGTATGACATACCTAGCTGCTTGCTATCGCGGGGGCTTGTGTAGAGACAGTCTTATCCTGAGTGACCTTCGGGGAGATATTTGACTTGTATCTCAGAACATAGAACTGTGAAGACTTATTTGTGAGTTGATAAGTCGCTGACTATGGGAGCGTAGGTAGGTGCGTGACCCATAGGTATGTGAACTATGTTCGCCGCCAATACGTGTGATTTGTTTATATGGTTCGTGGGATATTTCCGAACCGATAGTCCTTGTTTGAGTACGAGATGTATTGGGACATGATAGCAGAGTATGCAATGTACTATAGGTATATCATTGGGGTGCTGTGTTAGTATATATAAAATAGTGGTGGATATTTATATATACTTGTGTTATACTTACAATGTGATATTTGTAGGCTATTAAGATTGGGTTAATACATATATAATAGTGAAAGATATATATTTATGCTTTTGGTATACCTAAAATGAGATAATATCAGATTATTAAGATACTGAAATCTTCAGTAACGTAAATAGTAAATACTTGACTTTAGTGTGACAACACTTATTTAAAATGATAAATGTCGAGATCAAATACGGGATACTACTACGAGGGGTAACTAGTAGGATAAGCCTTTTCCTAGTTGAGAGTGTGTCAGATGTCTAGGTTGGATTAGATGTACGTTAGGCGTGCACACTAGTCGAGAGGTGAGAATCTTATGTGTGACACCCCGCCCAATTAAATATCGGGTGATCAGTCCTTTATAAAATTTATAACAGAATGTTCAGTTGGTTCATTCTTAGCATCACTATCGAAAACTTAAATCCAATTAATTACCTAACATTTAATTGAGCTAGTGTCAAAACATTATCCAATTAAACTTGAAACCAAATGATTTAATAAATTTCTGAACATGAACCATACGCAAGAATTTAATCCTGACTGAATCAATTACTGAATAATTAAGACTGGATAAAAACCTCAAGTTCAAAGTCACAAACCAAACCATAATAAATACTCAATCCAACTGAAAAGAACTACAAAGGAAACTAAGTACAACTCCACTAATGAGAATAGGCGACACATGCCCGAACTGAGATATCTGAACTAGGAACTAAATGAACTGAGAGAAGCGTCTAATCTTAATGACCCGCAACTTCCACAACAGCTGCAACTGGGCAAACCATCCAAGTATCTAAAACCGGTGTCCCTGTGGCTGGGCACCTGTACTAATACATATATAATAGTGAAAGATATATATGTATGCTTTTGGTATACCTAAAATGAGATAATATCAGATTATTAAGATAGTGAAATCTTCAGTAACGTAAATAGTAAATACTTGACTTTAGTGTGACAACACTTATTTAAAATGATAAATGTCGAGATCAAATACGGGATACTACTACGAGGGGTAACTAGTAGGATAAGCCTTTTCCTAGTTAAGAGTGTGTCAGATGGTTAGGTTGGATTAGATGTATGTTAGGCGTGCACACTAGTCCATGTGAGAGTTCGAACTAACATGCATATGATACTTGCTTTAATGTAGTTTTAAATACTTACTAATAAATCTTTTTAAAACATCTCGCTCTGACCCGTCCCTTGCATTTCTTCTCTCTTTTGCTATATATATATATATATATATATGTGTGTGTGTGTGTGTGTGTGTGTGTGTGTGTGTGTGTGTGTGTGTGTGTGTATTAGTACAGTTGCCCAGCCACAGGGACACCGGTTCTAGGTACTTGGATGGTTTGCCGAGCTGCAGCTGTTGTGGAAGTTGTGGGTCATTGAGATTAGACGCTTCTCTTAGTTCATTCAGTTCCTAGTTCAGATATCTCAGTTTGGTCATGTGTCGCCCATTCTCATTAGTGGAGTTGTACTCAGTTTCCTTTATTGTTCTTTTCAGTTGGATTGAGTATTTATTATGGTTTGCTTTGTGACTTTGAACTGGAGGTTTTTATCCAGTCTTAATTATTCAATAATTGATTCAGTCAGCATTAAATTCTTATGTATGGTTTATAATTACATGTTCAGAAATTTATTAAATCATTTGGTTTTAAGTTTAATTGGATAATGTTTTGACACTAGCTTAATTAAATATTAGGTAATTAATTGGATTTAAGTTTTTGATAGTGATACTAAGAATGAACCAACCGAACATTCTGTTATAAATTTTATAAAGGACTCATCACCCGATATTTAATTGGGCGGGTTGTCACATATGATCTAAGGAAGATCAATCTAAAAGGGACAAAAAGTCCATCTAAAAACTGGCTTGAGTCAAGCATTTCATTTATTATGGTCAACCTCAAATAAATAAAAGATTAAACATGTCACCTAGGAATAAAATGCAAGTGGCAAAGGCCGACCAGGTTAAATTAACATAAGGCGGACGACCAGGCGTGGTCTTACAAGACCAAATTATAAACAAAGTAGAAAGGCAATGTAGTGAATACCAAACAAATGAACAACAAAGAGATCGATGGAAAGGAACGTATAGTTTTTCATTAATATTTCAAAATGGCCAGAGGCCTATATAAACGACTACTAGAAAGTAAATTATAGTACATATAACTAAGGGTTAAGGAGACTCTAATCGGTAGCAGCAAGCAGGTCGGATGACTCGGTACTAACCCCAGCACCCTAACCTGGAGGATTAGGGGTGGTTCCCCGAGGAATGGAGGTAAGAGAAGGGGGATCGATCGAGACTTGGGTTAAAGTATCAATAGAAAAAAGGTCATCTAGAGAATTCTACAGGTGGGTGTTCAGCATAAGCAGGATCGCCTTTGTTAACATTCCCCCACTACAGTCTAGTCACACAACCCTTGTTAAAAGCAACAGACTCATAGTAGTCTAGCTGAGTGGCAACCTCCTGGACAACTACATCATACCCTTCGTTACAGGATTTTTTTAGGTCATCCTCACGAATCTTCTCCATCATGCACTTCTGCTTCTGGAGGATGATTTTCTCCAAAATCTTATGCTAGAAGGAGGTCTTCATCTTGGACAATTTAATGTCCACCCTGCAGAATTCATTTTGAGTTTGCTCAACTTCCTCCACTGCCATCATTTTGGCATCTTCCTTAGCCTTCAACATGTTATTGAGATCGTCCAGCTCCTAGTATTGAGTGGCGAGCTGGCCCTTTAAAGTGATGTTGGCCTTCGTCAATGAATCGATGATTTTTAGATAAATATCTACTCAACTAGCGATCTTTTGGGCAATCTGCATGCTCTACACAGAAAAAGAGAAGTTATAAAGAACTATGGTGAACAAACTTGATGAGATGAGAAAACGCATGGCTCACTAAAATATTATGTCGCAGACCCTCCTTTTATAGCCTCTCTAAAGTGAAGTCTCTCTAGTCAAGCATGTCAAACGACAGCTTCACTGACTGAGTGAATGAGAATGCCACTTACAAGTCTTTGTGGTCCGAATCGTCCTCGGTCATTATCTCCCTCCCCTTCAAAAATGAGATCTCCTAGGGGCGAGAACAGGTCCACTGGGGGGAGGAGTCTTTGAGCTCTCCCCCTGCCACTGTTGGGGCTCATTAACTATATTATGTCGGTTGGAAATGGCAGGTTCTGAAGGATCACCGTCGACCTGTGTTTTATTAATCTTCCTCTTTTTTTCTCGTTCGGCCTCCACACACTGGCATTCTAGCTCCAGTGCCTACTTCTCCCTAAGGGAGATCAATTTCTTATTTTGCTCATCGACAGCAATGGTCTGTTTGGTCCGACTATTACAAGTTGATTTATTCTTTCACTTGTCTCCGGAATCTACCAATCGATTAGTTTCCTCCGCCTACTAGTCATGTCCTCTAAGTTTATGGGAACTGGTGGGAATGAGATATCTTATACTGAAAAGTCCTCTTCAGCTTTGACCTCTTCCCAAGGATAACTGGAGATGCTAATGTCGTAAGAAAAAAAAAACATATCAAGATCATCTAAGAATGAGTCAAGGTCTTCTTATTCTTTTTCTTCTTCTTCTTCTTGGTCGGAGTTTGAATCTGTTGAGATGACGTGGGGAGGATTACCCTATGTAAACCCCTCTAGATGCCTCACTAGTAATAGAGGTGGAAGATGGAATGGAGTTGTCACTAACCACAAAGTAATCGGTGACTACGACAACATGAACGGCTATAAAATTGGTGAGCGAGTGAACGGTTAAATCATAAAAAAGCAAAATATGAGCCGCCCTCCAATGTGGATGAACACCTTCTGGGGTCTGACATCTCCAAATCTTCAAGGGTGACCTGGTAATCGGGTGGCTTGGTGTTCAAAAAGTGATATGCACAAAGATTAGGTCGATCAGTAATAATTTTAAATACTCTAGAGAAAACAAAACAACTAGACGACCTACTAGGTGTCTCTTGGTGGAAAGAACCCTAAGACCATTATAACCTCCACCATAAAGGTCCCCAAAGACCACAAGGTTATTTTTTAGTGTCCTTTTTTTAATGGGGCAAGTATGTGGCCAAATTATGGGACTTTTCCCTAGATTAGAAGTGGTAGATATTTGTACTTGGGGAAGCCCTCAAGTTATAGCAATACTGGATCTTTTCAAGACCTAGGTTCATCCTACAAGTTTGTTTTATGGATAATGTACACATCATAATTTGGTAGAAGTTACTGTTTGCTTGAGCTGGGCGTGTTTCGTGATAATAGACCACACTTATTAGGAATGGATGAAAAGGAAACAAACCAAGACGTTTGAATAAAACAACCCAGACAACAACAAAACCACCATCATCACCTACTCTTCTTCTTTATCATCATCATCATCACCTTCATCTAAGTCTTCTTTATATCTTTACAGTATTCGTACCTCCGTTTGAAGATCAACAACATCCCACTCCATAGCATCCATATATTTTAAGACTGGGTTTTGATACATAGTTAAATGTTGCTGAAGCAATGTGATGTGGGTGGCAATCTTAGGATACAATAGGTTAGCAATCTGAGTAGATATATGTTTTATCTGATCATCGAAAGTGCGTTCACTATTGGACTATGAAGGTGGTATGGTCATATATTGTGGCTGAGAGGTTTCACCGCCAAGGCCTTGGGTGAGAACTTCTTCCAGTTTATCTATGTCATGGAGTGGAGGTGGTCCGGGAAATTTCCTCTTACCATCCAGAAAGGTTGTGTACACTATCTTTGTTCAATATTTTTCTTTTGGATCATTAGAGTAAATATTATAAAAAAATTACCAACAAAAGACGATTAATGAAACGTCTGAATAGAAGAGTTAGTCACTTACTCGCACCTTTGCGAATAATGTAATATGTCATGTGTATGAGTGTGTGTGTGTGTGTGTGTTTGCGTGCATGAAATTATGTGTATATGCGTGTATATATATGTACAATTCTATAAAGGTATATATATGTGTGGGTGTGGGTGTGGGTGTGGGTGTGGGTGTGGGTATTTGTACTCTATGAGGTACTTTATGTACGTATAGGAATTCATGCATTTATATATTCATTTTAACACTAATCATTTCCTTTTTAGTTTTAGTATCGATTTGTGTGAGTGTAGCAATGTGTGTGTGTATATATATATATATATATATATATGCGGTGGTGTTAAATTACTACGTGTCCACCAAATGTGCAAGTCCTTTACCAAATATGTGTTCACCCAAATAGCAACCACGTAAGGAAGGGGTGAGCACGGTCACTACAGTTAACCAAGAAGTTAAAATTGTATATAAGACTATGTTACATAAAAAAAAAAAGATAAGTAAAATTACATGAATAAAGAAAGCACCTAAAATTAGTTGAACTTCAATAATTATTCTCCAATTGCATGTGCACATGGAACGAGAAGAAAACGTGTTAACATATTATTCAATCATATATGTTAACATATTACTCTATTCTGCACATGTAATTTGCGTATATCATGTTACTCAAAGGTTTCATTTTGGTAGAAAGTGTAACCATTATATATATATATATATATATATATATATATATATAATGTATTTATCTATTCATTTTATTATGAACCATTTCCTTTATATTTTTAGTATTATTTTGTGTGAGTGTAAGTGTGAGTACATATATGTACGATTGTGTTAAAGTACATATATATACGAGTGCATCTGTGAGTATATGAGGGACTTCATGTATGTACAGGAATTCATGTATTCATATATTCATTTTATCAAGAATCATTTCCTTTTAGTTTTAGTATTGATTTATGTGAGTGTAAGTGTGTATATATATGTGCGATTGTGTTAAAGTACACACACACATGCATATATATTTAATATATATACGTAAATGTGTTATATGTGTGCGCATATGTGTATATATATGTGAGTGTATGAGTATATGTGTATGAGTGTTTGTGTATATATGTATATACATGTATGAGTATATGTGTATTCCTAATCTTCCAATTACATCCCCAAAATCTAACATAACTCATCAAGGGTATAACTAATCTAAAAGTTATTATTCTAATGCGTATGAAATATCCTAACATGTGAAACTATGCTATCATATCAAATTACACAAACAACGTACGATTTTAACATTATACCAATCACATATATGGTTTTAGATTTCAATTTACCCAACTAGATATAAATGTATAAAAATTACACAACATGATGGGTCAAATTTCAGATTTATACCCAATATAAAATTTACAAAATAAAATGGGTCCAATTTCACATTTATACCCAATTTTTGTAAACTTTATTTACTTATAACACACACACACACACATATATATATATACATAAAAAACATAAAAACATATACAAAGAGACACACATATACACACACGCACAGAGACAGAGAAAGAGAAAGAGAAAGAGTTTTACCATGAATGGGGAGAGAGAGAGAGAGAGAGAGAGAGAGAGAAAGAAAGAAAGAAAGAGTGTATGTGTGTGTGAGAGAGAAAGAGCGCATGTGAGAGAGAGTGTGTGTGTGAGAGCCAATGAGATGGAGTAGAGAAAGGTCAGTGAAATGAAATAAAACATTAAGGATTTTATTTATACCAAATATTAGGTCGTGGCTTAGAACCGTGAACCCTACCTTAATCAATAATTTTATCATGGTTCTATCTGTATGGTCACGGTTACCATCCCTGACCCACTTTGTCACCCACACTTGGTCACGGTCCCAAATCGTCACCATAGAGTCGTAACCATTTCAAATGAATAGGTTTTCACAGTTAGGGGTCACGGTTCAGAACTGTGATCATATTTCACTAAAATTTATCATGGTTTGGTCACTATCCTAAACATGACCCTCAGCTTGACTAAATTGGTAACAAAATTCCCTCCATATGGGTAACGGTTAAGTCACGGTCTGGATTTGTGACCATTGATAGGTCTACAACCGTGACCAATGTGTTGTCTAGGTAACGAATACAAGGTTCATAGTACTTTTCACCGTATAGTTAGTTTGGCCATTTGAGCCGACCCCCTTGGTCATGGATTGGGACAGTGACCAACCTTCCATGATCATTTTATGTATATGGCTTAGTGTAACCAATTCCACGTTGGAATTTAAACCTGATATGTACATTTATGAAAAAATAATGGTTTGTTGTGTGGTAGAATTTAAGAACATGAGTTGACTTGTTTTCGCGTATTGGTGAGAAAAAAAGTAAAAAGAATAGAAGAAAAAAATAGAAAATGAAAGAAAATGAAAAATAATATAAAACTATGAGAATCTCGTTGTTATTGGAATAAATAACAAGTCTACTCCTTTTATTGTTCATTGATTAAATTGAATTGAGGAACTTATGTTCCTACTTTATTTTAATTCAAAATTTATCATTTCCCAAGTTTTATCACCCAAACACTTTGAATCCCAAATTCCCTTCATTTCATACATCTCCCCTACCATACTTTACAACCCTATGAAATTCCTATGTGATCATTGGCTAAATATGATTTGAAAGTCAATGTAATTTAACCAATAATTATGGTATATTTCATCTCTTTTAATGAATGGTATCCTTCATGAGATTACTTTTTTCATTTAAACTTATCATTTTTTATTATTGGCTTGGGTGTGCCGTAGCATTACTTAGAATTACTCTTTATGCCTGAATGCGTCGAGCATTACACCATTTCATCTCATATCATTTGTGCAGTGTAATGATAATTTTGTTGAAACACGTTTGAAATTTAACCCGAATTATAAGAGTTTTAACTGAATCGAAACTTATATTTGTGCTTCACACCACACACTTTCATGATTTCAAGATATGAAGTATTTTCAATAAAATTGCTATTTTAAGAACTCTCGCGTGATAATGTCTTGTTAAAATATTTTTATGTTGTTGAGTTTGTACTTGGATCTTGGGCAATTATTTTGACCAAACTTGTTGTTTGTGGGTTTCATGCTTGAAAACCCTTATGAGACAAAACTTGTCCACTACGGTAACCTTGGAGTTTAACATCTTATTGAATATGCTAAATGCAATTGCGTTCCCCACAAAAGCATTTTGTTTATCATTTGTATACATATATATTCTGGCCGGTATGTCTCTTTTTTCTCATTTCCCATCCTTCTTTATTATTAGGGAGTAGCAATGTGTTAGTTAGGGGGTGTTATTAGTCACAAATATTGCAATTATTAGCCTTTATTCTTGCACACTCTAGCATTCACATGTTTGTTAATTCTTGTGTTTAAGCTCTTATATTGAATAACCTTTGTTCTTGATGTTTATATGCTTTGCAAGGTTTATTTGAGTTTTTTTAGGTATTGGGGATACAAAATGTGAAGTTAAATATGCTTAGGGAAAGTTTAATTGTAAGATGCAATTTCATGGAAAATTTGGTAGCTAAAACTCCATATTTTGGATGATATAAAATTATCAACATGTAAATCATCAAATTATCTTCACGTGACTGTCGACCGTGCATTATTTCGATCCCATTTGAAGAAGTTATGGCCGTCTCCGTAGGATTTCGGCATATTCTTCAACTTCAAAGGTAGTTTGGTAATTTCATACTACGCAAATTTAAAGGTTTTCAATGGACCAAAATTTATAGAATTTAATTATCTTTGCATGGCTTCAAATAGTGCATCATTATGAGCTCGTGTGAGAAAATTATGGCGATTCTCGTACCAGTGCGCGAAAATAATCTTAAGGTGGAAACATGATATCCCTTGCTCGATCGATAGTCCAAATTCGTCAATCAATTGGGACCTTCAGAATAATGTTGCGAGAGTTTAAAAGACCTTTTTGGTGGGGTATTTACACAGAGTTTGTTCATTTTGTAACGGGGACTTTGCTGTAGGTTATATATTTTAAAGTGATTTTTTTCTTCTTTGCTTAGGCGTCTCTCTCTCTCTCTCTCTCTCTCTCTCTCTCTCTCTATATATATATATATATATATATATATATATATATATATATATATATATATCCCCCCCCCCCCAGTGTTTGTAAGTTATTTTCACTTTATCTCTCTTCCACCGTTGTTGATTTGTATGTCCTTCATTGTTGTACTTTTTATCTTAGTTTAACAGCTTTGTAAGCTAGACTTGTTTTCAATATAATTAATTAGTTAGTTTTCATTTCTCTCTTGCTTCCTCTCATATATTATTGTAGTTAACTTTATTATGCTTTGTAGATAATTACATTAGGTTAAGATTGTTTAATCTACCATGGGTTATTTGGTGTTTTGCCATGGTATGATGGTTTAAGGAAGTTTTGATGGGTTGTTTTTTGTTGGAATTGAATCTTAGCATCTTAATGGATCATATCATGTATCTTTCCTATTTGAAACCTTTGTGTGTTAATTTCCATGATAGTGTTGACACCAAACTCAAATTTAGGTTTTTATGAATATTTATAGAGTGGCGATCTAGGTTTTTGATTTATTTCCCAAATAAGTTTCAACGTATGAAAATATATTTTTTTTCATGTAACCTTATATGCTAAGTAGTCAATAGAGGGAGAAATGATACTCAAAGTATAGTTTCGTTCTTGTTGCTTAACCTAGTTCCAATACTTGCCTAGTTTTATTGGTAGTATAAAATTCTTTAAACCGAAAATCATCTTTTACAATCTTATTTAAGAAGCAATAAATCGAGTGAATTCTAAGCATGTTATTTGTCAATTTGATACCTGAACTCGTCACTATATTCATGAAAATGCAGTAAAAGTTTAGGTTTTTACATTGGAGTGATAAACCAAACAACGAAAGTTTCCTTACACGACCACTTGCTTTCACTAGAACAATAAACTTATAAGTTTTTATTCTACCAGTAAATTTGATTAGTAGATTATATCATAATCGGGTAGAGTATCAAATAAGGTAAGTTTGAGATAAAGATATATAAGTTATTGGGGACAATCAATTTGCAATAAATTTAATCTCACAAAGAGGGTATTTAATACTTGACACAAGAATCAAATTATGTATCATCCAACTTTGCAAATAACGCCTCTTTATTCAAGTGATTTTGAGATAGTTAAATTGGAGTGCAAATGTAATTATTTACATTAATTAATTTCAATTAAATAAATATGGCGTAATTTTGGATTTTCGTATTTTTGTTTGGAAGCCAAATTAATTATATGCTTTGGGTCCCTCATATAGTCCATTGCAAGTAGTAAGCCCGTAACTCTATGGGAACCCTAATTGACCCAATCGCACTTCCTGTACCTATATATAGGTCTAGGAAAGAGGTTTAAGGAGCATAAGTCACTTTAAGGGTTATAGAGTGTCAAATAAAACACTAATTATGTTTTTGCGAGGGGTGAGAATAGGCAATATTTTTTTATCTTATGTCACCAATTTTTCATCTTCAAGGGTGACCACACATAAAGCTTGATTTGGGTGGATCATGTAATATAAGAACGAAGCTGTTTTCTCATCTACATAGGGATTACGATGGTGTTTCGTCATCTACATCAGTCGTGTCTTGTTTGTTGGATGACCTACAAGATCCGCAAAGGTATGGTGATTTTAACCCTGAACTAGTTGCATAGATCTATATTACATTGTTTTCTTTTTTGAAATATGATGAATCAAAGATCCTTAGGAATAATTTTTTTTAAATCAATCCCAGTAAAATTATGGTTGGTAAGAGCATTGAGACCGAACATAATCGAAGCAATTTTTTGAGAATCATTATTGGGATAAGGAGTGTGGCATCTAGGGACATCCATTTTATCAAGATGAAATAGGAAGATCGTTAAAAAGGTTTGTATGGAATTAGATAATAAGATATGTAACAAAAAGGGAATGAGATACACTACCCAAGATGGAAAGGAAAGTTTAACATATACTTTGATATCGAGATGTGATGCCCGGACCCATAATTCTATATTTGGGAGTCCTAACCCTTCATTATAGTCCACGGGTATCAAAACGTTAATGAATTAAAACATCAAGCCTCACATACCAGGCCTAGTGACATATGGACAGAAGTATCACATCTTAAGTATAATGAGTCAATAATTAATTTTAAATCATTAATTTTATTAGAAAATTTTGATGAAATGTCATTTGTTTATTCATAAAAATTGTCATGTTTAACATTAAAATCAAATCATCAACAACAACAACAAAAGGCATAATAAACCACCAATAAATCATTTCCTATGATTCAACAAAATTTGAAATATATATTAATTTCATCAACAATTGAGTTCAGTGGACTCATGTCTAAGATAAAAGAAATAAATCAAATAATCCCACTGTCTCGCAATGCCTATCTTAGTTCAAAAGATTAGGCTAGGGGTTAGTTGATTCCCTAAGGTAAAACAGTTTGACTGGACTCTTTGTATATATAAATAAGTCCCCACGCCTATAAGGAGGGTACATGGTGAGAAAATTGCTAACAATATACTTTGTACTCGAAGATTGGGTTCTCAGCTAGCATTCTCTAATACCCCGATCTTCCTTCTCTCATTTAGTGAAACCAATCCCTTTACCCCATGGATGTAGGTTGATTAGGGTTGAACCACATATATTATGTGTCATTTACTTTTTGAACTGCACTATAGGTTAATTTAGGCAATTTAAGATATTTCATTGTTAAAATCCATATAATTGTGTTCCTCTGCATGACTTCCAAGCAATACTGGCACCTTATATCCTATTATGTCCTATCATTTTCGGGATAAACTAAGGATTTAACTTGTGTGCCTCCATCAAAACTGATCACGAAAACCACTATCAATTACCAAGCCATCTATAGCCAATCATATTTATCAAGGTATCAACAACATCCATTCTAGGCCCATAAGTCACAACACCACACCATCTTCCACCTTCCAACAAAAACTCGACTCCAAGCGTGGGAAATGAAAATCCATATAAGGAAACCCCAGATATACTCTATATAACCTAGCTAGTCGTCAAGGTCTAATAGGTACTGGACTTACAACTTCAACAACACAAGTCCTTCGCACTAAGATATCACCTTACTACAACTACTATTTTTAAAGACCATTACAATAGCTAGTCCATCTCCTAACTTCTTGGGGAGTCCAATCTCAATCCTCCTTACTATGACAAAAACCAAAGATCCCACAATCCCCTCGATTGCAAGCGTTTAATTAGCAATGCCATATAAACTGCCTTAATGGAGGGTTTACTTATTCCCAAAATGATACATCTACTAACGCCCGCAAATACTATGTCACCATATTCGATTGGTCGTAAATATAAACATATCATTCCAACCGCTCATTTACATTTGATCATTTAATTAGTCCAATGAGGGGTATATTATCACTAGTTACCTTGCCAATACAGATATTCACGTATTGTGTTAGCGCATGTTACCATACACGATCTCATAAGATAAGAAAAAGATTACTCTTACTCTCAAAACAACCCACATGATCATACTACAAATACTTGTTATCACGCACATTATCGTGCACTGAGAGAAAGTCATTGTTAGCTAACCAAATCATATTACTACTTTGGCACAAGTATGCAACCACTAGCATATCACCAATCTGGGTACACCTAGGGATGGCAATTCGGACCCGAACACGACAACACGACACGATCCAACACGAAATTAACACGAAATTAAAATAGCTTTTCGTGTTCGGGTCGTGTTCGAGTCGTGTTTTTTAAGCCCGTTAGCGGGTCGTGCCGTGTTCGTGCTAAGAAATTGACACGAAATTGCCCGACAATGACCCGTTAGAGCCCAATTGACACGACCCAATTTCAACCCAATTAGAACCCAATTTCGACCCAAATGGACATAGTAAATTGACGGGTTATCGTGTTGTTAAATTGACGGGTTATCGTGTCGGACCGTGCCAATCGTGTCAAATTGACACAATTTTTTTTATCATGCTATTCGTGTCGGGGCGTGTTATTAACGGGTCATGTTCGTGTTGGTAAAAATAAACACGACGTCGTGTCATGTCGTGTTCGGGGTGGATAAAATCGAGTCGTGTCGTGTCGAGCCAGACCCAAACACGGCTCATTGGCCCTAATTGCCACCCCTAGGTACACCCAACTCATGGTAACAACTGATTGGAACACAACCCATAAGAAAACATCAATGTTGTCAAATCCACCACGTGAACCCATGATATGGCATCGCCAAAGATCACAAATAATATATGTTACACACACATTCCCATTATAAGTCCCTATGATCCATGACTACGACAGATAGGCCACTTGCACGACCCACCAATAAATCAATAACATAATGTACAAGGCATCCACATAGCCCACCATCAACATAAAAAAAATGGAAAATGCTATGTGTCCCAAACAACTCCCCCAAATCATCCCCCAAATAGCTTTAAGTGTTATACCTTATGGTATGGGTCCCGCCAGGGCACAACTCATCAATGCTATTTAGGGGACTTATTTGGTACCCATAGCACCACTCAAAAAAAATATGAGGCACTCACATGGTCCACCAATAACATAATATATTAGGCACTCACATGCAATCAGATAAGTGAAAAATGGTAGGCTGGATCAACCCCTAGTAGATCTCATATGTCGGACGAGTTATCCAATAGCTCATGGAATCTCATAAGTACATACCAAAGCCATGTATACACTTTCATATGGACCATCTCTCAACGCTTTAATTGTATCTTAGTGAATCCCGAGCTCCTCAATATCATTATGATCACTCCCATATCTTCTTGCATCATAAGCCAGGCCATATCTAGTGAATAGCATAATCCAAAACCACATGAATTGCACTAACCAATATGCACAAATAAGTAGCCCTGGGCAAATCAATCACGCATCCGTCGTGTATAAAATTGCATCATCATCCAATACATACATGATGTCCCGATATAATGAATCATGCACTCCATTATATCCTCGATGAAAGAACTGTCAGTTTGTCATCTTAACATGCTATAGGTGCTCACCCGACCCATTCATCTAAAAAAAGGATCACAAATAAGGATACTCTTAACCCATATATCCACACAATAATACACACATCAAGCTATATATACACATATCTATACCCTAGACTTGCATCCCAACCTATGCAACAATAAGTACGCATACCCACTTATCGGCATTGGATTTTAAATTCGCATTAAACACTAGGTTAGATCCCGATTGACAATTTAAGAACCTTTTCAAACTAGTGAATGAGTTGTATAAAGGTTATGTGAAGGTATTGAGGTCTTCTAACCATAGGTCTGTTGAGGCTTTGTAGATGTGTTGGCCTTGGTTAAGATTTGTTAAGTAGAGGTCCGTGAGGGTCGACTCGAAGTTCGTCTTTGCTATTGAGGCCTCAATCAATATAGTTGAGGGTCCTTGATCATTTTTATGACCTCGGAGATGCCTCTAATGAACTTGGGACTTGGAGATCATACTTGGTATCATCACCAACTAATATAATATTGATACACTACATCACCCTAAACATATTTTCATAGGAAAAAAATTGAAGCAATATAGTTTTAAAAACATCAGATCATCAAATCAAAATTATATGCATCCCAAGAATTTCCAGGGATCAAATTTTTATAACTTTTGGTAAAAAAAATCAAAAGGGAAATTTTATTTTCATAAGTGAATAAAATTATACAAAAAAACGAATCAAGTTTTGAAATTCTCAAAAATTCCGAAGAAACAGACATAGACGCATACATGTATCTTGTACAAAGACAGAGAAAAGTAAATTCCATATATTGATGTGTAAGTGTGCACTACTTTCCTCCTCTCCAAAATAGTTGTCGCTATATACAAACAACTATGTAGTCTTCTAAGAATCATGTATCATTCTATTAATTTGGGAGCAATTGGTGTCCATTTTGTTGTGCTGCTTCTCTCGCCATCATATCATTACAGATACGGGCCGGCCCAACAAAAGAATAAATGAAGCATGCACGTGAAACTAGTTATAAACCTGGTGGTTTGAACAAGGGAACCAAGTCAAACAACCCCTCAACATCAACTGGAGTATTAAGAGCACTGTTAATGATCTCCGGTGCAAATGTTCTGCCTTTCCAGTCGTTGAACCATGGTCCTCCCCCCACTTCTACCACTGCCATATTGCTTGTAACATCCAGTACAATCTACAAAAATACATCCACAGGCCTTTATACTAAAATTTTGTAGTTAATAAAACAAAGAGAAATTTCAACATATTAAGAGAATCTTTATTAATGTCCTATTAAATTGATATTTTGTGTGCAGTTATAATCTTTATCCATGTTTTCGGCAAACCATCTTACATTTGCCAGTGGGTTCCCACTAATAACAATTATAAAAGTAGTACAAATTTACCCTTTTTATTTGTCGGGGTGGTGGCGGGTGGTGGGGATGAGGGTGGGGGTGGAGTTGGTTGGGAGAAAGGGAGGGGGGGGTGAGAGAAAAAGATGTACATAAGGTTTGGGGTCCCTTTTACCCTTATTTAAAATATAACTTTATATGCCCTCGTATACGAGGCACATGTCTATTTTTTCCATTAAAAAGTTAATGGTGGGGGTTACTCGAGGCCATTTTAAAAGTTGAGTGGATTAAATATAGAAAACACAAAAGTTCGGGTGGTGACTTAAAGAGGGTAAAGTTCAGAGAGTCCAAGTGTAATTAACCCAATATTTTCTTTCGTGGTAAGTTAGAAAATCAATGATAGTTCAACGAGCAATTTAGCCTCCACAGAAGTAATATATAGAGGTATATATGAAAAAAAGGTAGGCAAGAAAGGATGACGTGGCTTCTTGTAATCATGAACCCTTAAGAGAATGATCCATTCTTTTATGTGGGGCTTTCATAGGGGTCCACATGTAGTTAACCAATACCAAGAACTATCTGGACACCACTATCTAGACAACTTCACGTCACACATATATACACCAACAAAAACCCGTGCCCACGATACTACTATCTATGCCTATGCCGGTCGTGGAGCACTATCAGTGGCTCCATGCCTACAATTTGGGGTCATTTTGTACTTTCCCAGTTGTTGGATAGCCAGAATATAATTTTTCAAAGCTGGATAGTCGTCTAAATGAAATGCAATACAAATTTGAAGTTATTTTCACAATTTAGGGGATAAGAGAGTGGGAAGTAGATGGGCGCGAAAAAGAAGAGAAGAAAAATAAACGTAAAATAAATGAAGAAATTATACAAAGTGATGTGATGTTTTTGCGAGAGAACCAAAATGCAAGAATTAATACTAACAATTCATTTAAAAAATTGAAAAGATGTGTACTACTGCTCTATGTCCCTAACACATTTTAGAAACACTCCTTCCATATTTTATATATACATATATATCCTATATGAAGTTTCGATTTTTTTTTGGGGGGGGTGGGGGGGGAGGGGGTGGTTATAAATTCCCCTCAGATCCACTCTTTTTGTTAAAAATTCGGACACACCAACTATGTTTTACAAAGTGCCGCAGACCTCCCCTGAATTATTAAAAATTCACCAAAAACCTCTTATTAAGAAAAAAAAATAGTCAATAGTTAAATAGTAAATTAAACCTTTTAATGTACAAGAATACCGTTGTTGAGCATATGCTTAGAATTAATATTTAATGAATAGTGAAAAGACAACAATACATTCATTATTTATAATATAGTTGATGTTTAAGCTAATATTTATTTCTTTTCTTATTAAATGAAATACTTAATAAATTGATAAGGAAGGGTATATAATGGTCATTTTATAATGCCCAATAAAGGTTTATTAACAGGAAAAGTTTGTGGAATTTTTTAATGCACGCAAGCGAGGTTCCGCAAAACACGGGGGTTTTATCAGGATTTTGTTGAAGGACAAGGGGTCTAAAAGAAATTTACTTTTTTTCATGGGGGGAAGGGACGGATTCAGAAATTGGACCTAGGGGTAGAAAGTGTGCATGAACAGTAATCATTTTTTTTATTTAAATATTTCTTTTTTATACGGGAAGTAACAATTTGCTAATAAAATGAATAAATAGACGTTCTTTGTATAAACATAAAGAACCCAAAAGTTTAGCCATAAATGACAACTAAATATTGAATTTTGATTATAAATTTACATAGATATATGCCAAGTAATTCTTTATATTCATTGGGGGCGTCTCTTTCTTCTTTTTTTAACAGATTTTAGAGGGGGCGAAGTCCTATAGATTAAAAAAAAACTTAAGAACATGCTATAATAAGGAAGTTTTTAAAATCCAGGAACGCACGAACAGGTTGATACTTCTTGGCCCTGAATTTTATGAAAAGATTGATTTTCTAGTGAAACCAAACATACCTTTCCCTTACTGCCATTGTATCGCCTTTCCCATAATTGCAATCTTAAGTCACTGAAACAAGTATCTTTACATGCAGGAGCAAGGCCAGCTTCTGCTGTGGGAGCACACAGTGTTGTGCCAGGATCCTTAGTAGTTGCAACTAATTCTACCTGCTCACAAAATTTCCATCAGCTAAGAGGTAAGATCATACCCATTCATTTTCAAACATAAATCTTATAACAGGTTTCTTAACAAGTAATGCAGAGGATTAGAACCTCATACGAAATTGGAATTTGAATTGATTATAGGGATCACAGGTATTTAGTGCCATATAAAGTGATGTAGTTGAATACAAATCCATGTACATTTATTTTTTATTGTTGGTGGTCCTATGAGTGGGGGTTAAACATTTTAAGCTACGCGTGTCATTATCACCACACCGTGATAACCTCCTTTCCAGTTTTTATAGGACAAACGACAAAACAAAAAAAAACTTGGGATGAGAGGCCTATAAAAACTACCAAAATAGGACTACACCCAAATAATCTATTTGCAATAAATAAATAAAATAAAATAAAACTGAAATTTCGATTTTTTATTTGTTTTTATTTTATTTTAGTTTATTTTTTTGCAAATAACTCCACCCCATCCCCCCAAAAAAACAGTCTCACTAACCTCCTAAACTTTTTTTGGCAAATACCCCCCTGTGGGGACTTTTTAGTGGCACGTAGGGAAATCCTTGTAGAAGAATAAATAGTTCGGGGGGGGGGGGGGGCTTACAAGAATTAAATAGTTTATGGTATATTTTTTTTGGCACTTGAGCCTTATTATTAATAGTGTAATTTGAAATTAAATTATGAATCGTAATTATGGTAGTTTAGGATTTTCTTACTTTGTTTATTTTCTTATGTAGGCATAATTTAGGAATCTCCTTAATTAGTGTTTGTTTCAGTATCTGTTTTTATTTTGATCTTCTCCAATAAAAAGTATCCCGCTATGAAAGGGGGTTGAATAGAGAGATCTTCACCCTATGTCAGCCGAGGGCCGAAGGGCACAGGCCGACGCGGATGGATCGGGCGCATGGACGGAGAGTGGGAATCTAACGACCATTTAGATATGCTTGTTGTACCCGGCCAATCAGACGAACTGCGATTCGGACAAGAGCACGTGGATATTAACTCCATCCACTGCATAGCAGAGAAGTGCGGAACCGATGAGTGATGAATTTAAGGTGTTAACTTGCTCCAACACTTTAGTGTCGTATGTGGGAATTGACGTATTGCTAAGCCATAAACTGACGTATGTTGAGCTGCAGGAGCAACTAGCGCAAACCCTACGTCACGATGCTCACAAGCTGCTTACTGCGGGTTATAAGGCCACCACCCAGGCTGTCCAGCTCTCTTCACTCACGTTCTCTATGAACATCAGTTATGACTGCTCCACGTCGGCCCAGCCCAAGAACTTCGGCTAAGCAGCTTCGGCATGATCCCCTTGATAAGGGGCGTTATCTGAATTGGCCGGTTCTACTAATCGTCAGCAACGAGCAGAGATCAGCCCAGTTCCTCCGGTCGGCCTCTTCCCCCGAGACCGTTTTAGGCCTGGGGATCCACCACCTCCACCAAAGATCCCCCCTTGGCCTTCAGCTCCTATCTGGTCAACATCGACCAAAACCTGAGTTTGAGACTCCCAGATGGCGAGAGGCACACCCACGACAGGGGAGGCAAGAGCAGTCAGAGCCATCGTGGCCCCCTGATGTTGCTGATCCAATTACTGATTGGCTTGAGCAACAGCGACCCTTCAGATAGCCTCTCTGAAAGTAGCCCAGGCCATTGCTTTCTCAGCTGCACGCCAAGAGAAGACAAGAATGTAAAAAGACGAACACCTAAAATGCTAATTGAACTGGAAGCGCTCATACGTAAAGTGTTCGAGATATAGACAAATTGGAAATTGGCAATGACTTCCCTTCTTTGTTGTCAACCTGGAGATGGGAAGGTTTCTCTCTCTTACTTCCTCACTCCGAGCAATAAGTCCCTGCTCCCGAAGCCGATTGAGATCACAAAGCTCACAATATGGACGAGCTTGAGTAAAACCTTGCTTCACCCTCTCCTCTCTCCTTCTAGAGATGAACGGAGGGTCTTGGTAAATCACTACCAACAAGAAATGCCGAGTAAAACACAAGGCAATTCCAAAATGAAAAGAAAATGCACTAGGTATAACCAAAGACTCACTCAGATCCAGCTTGGACCAGGCCAAAGGAATGGTGAAAAAGTGGCCAGTCAGGTCGAGTTCCCAGCCATCCCACTATGAAGAAAAAGCAGTACCACCAATCATAATTAGAGAAAGGAAGGTTAGTGACGAAGCCAATGCCCCGTCTCCGGCTGAATGGTACACGTATAAAAACTTGGCAATGAACACCGAACAAATTATGGATATAAACCATAGTACCCACCAAGAGTCTCCGGGCATTGGGGATTATCTGTGAAGGGGCAAGGTGTATTGCCGACAGGATGTTAGGGATTCAGAATCTCCTTGACTTTGAGAACCCATTGAATCTAACCACTAGACTCAAAGGGATTAGGGGCAGCTGATGAGGGGGATTTTCACCCTTCATCAATCCGTATTTTCGTATATTATTTATTAATTGAGAAATAAATTAATAAATGGGAATTAACTACTACTTGTGTGATTTGGTAATAAAAAAATCCATAATTTAAATGGCAATTAATTTTTTGCATGTGAAGTGGGTTTTATACCGTGTGTCTTAAATAGTTAAATGGCGATATAAATTTATATGAAATTGGACAATGTGTGTGCATAAAATAAATAATTGTCTATTTTATTAATGGCGTGAAGTATTACCGTGTGTTGTGAGGTTGTTTGGATTGGCGTCTAGAGTGTCACGGAGACCCGGATATGTGTTTTTAGTGCTTTGGATTTGGCCCATGGGGTAGGTATACCTTTGCGCTAAGTTTTGGAGTAGTTTGGATAATATTTTGGCCTCATTTAGAGTCCCAAAATTAGAAATTTTAGTGACGTGTGGATATACAGACTTGTTATGGGTGCTAACCCTCATTAGTTGAACACATTACACTTGACACAAAACCTAGCTGCCCTAGAGATTTGGGAGAACTTGAGAGGAAATTTGAGGAGGAAAAAAAAGGATCAAGAAGAGAAATCACTCGTGCATACCATTCAAGCAAGAAATCTCTTGCTTTATAATAGTGTAATATGTAACTCGTTTATGCTTTCATTGTCATGTATTTGATTGGAATTTAGAAGCACGTTTAGACATTCAATATTCTATCTAAATCACATTTCGTATTGGGTTTAATTGAGTAAATAAATTGAACTACTAATAGGTTTGGTAATCTAACTTAGTTGGGGATTTTGTTGAAATCATTTAATTGAATCGTTTTGAGTTACGATTTTGCTATTAGAATGCATATTTAGGGTTAAATCACTTGTAATTATGATTGTCCTATGCTTATTTGATGTTTTTCAGAAGCTGAAACCACATGTTAATTAAACCAATTGAAGTTTGAGAATGAAATTAAGTTTAAATTTGGGTCTTGTCAGATTTGAACCTTAATTCGTGTTAGAATGATGTTATTCATTTTTTAATAGAAATAGGATAATGATTATATAGTTTATGCACCTGGAAATAAGGTTTGGCATGTGTTTTGAAGCTCGGATTTAGCTTTAATGGAGGTTTATTTTCGAACTTACGTTTTTGGGACGAAAGAGGCTATCTGCGCCTATCTCGTTCAAACTAGATTGGTGTCTCGTTCGAACAAGATGAGGTTTTTAGTTCGAAGGACCTTGAGGTCTCTTTCGAACGAGTTTTCGATGTCAGCGACGTTTGGGGAAGAAAAGGATCGTTCGGGATTTATGGCACAAAATAAATTATGCACTTAATATACAGTTTATGATGATGTTTAAACTAGACTATTATGGAGAGATCTTAATGTAGGGTTGAGAAGTTATAAACCTTAAGTTAATGGGTACGTTCCGGCATTGGGGATTGGGACAAATTGAGTACACTCGAGAGGTATGAGTTAACCTATTTTATTGTACGTTACAAGCTGCAAAGTTGAGATTCATTAAGGTTTGAGAGTTAATAAAACCAAGATTTATTGGACAATCCAACATTCGAGGATTGAGATGATTTTAGTACATTTGAGAGTATGTGTATCCTATTTTGTTGTAGATATGTTATATGTTGCAAGGATGGGCTTTATTAAGGTTTGACAATTAATAAATCCTAGATTTAATAAACAATCCGGTGTTTGGGAATTGGGATAATTCAGGTACGCTTGAGAGTACGCGTTATCTTGTATTTATATATATGTTGTGTGTGTGTGTATATATATATATATATATATATATGTATATTTACACACACAATATATATACATTGTTTGATTATGTGAACATACCATTTACTCGTGGGGAATCTATCGGTCGGGGTTTTTGGATTTAAGTGGTTATGACGGTGAACCGCATGCATGGCTGATGAAGCAGGACTTTGTGGAAGTCGATATGTTTTGATCATGTGTCCAGCTGGTCTACACTCTGTGATGAGATAGGCCAATGATCCGATCCATCGAACAAGTTTTAGTATGGGACTATCCAGTGGTGTGACTGAGTAGTGATCCCCCATTCTCATATTTGTATGTTTTCAAATCCATTAGGTGAGGGACTCCTACGAGGTTACCGATAAAAGCACGAGAAGGTCGACCAAGGTAAATGCCTTCGTGTAGTTGTTATGAGACTTATATTGATATATGATATTAGTCCAGTTATGGACATTTTGATTGAAAGTCCTGTGGATTTATGTGTTTTGTTATGAGATTGTGTATATTTTTATTGTATGGGTGACATGAGTGGGGGTTGGTAGGGGATCGTATTGTGTATATACATTCTAGTCCATTGACGAATACGCTTAATTAAAAGATGTCAAGACTAGAAAAATGTTATATATGAGATCGGGTGTATCTTAACGAGTAAAAGGTGGGTATTGGATTGTATTATGTATATGTGTAGTTAGTTACATCTCATATTAGTATTTCCTTATGTGATGTGGCTTACTAGTCTAAGTTAGAGACTTATTAGTATTGATTATGCCTTGGGTTGGGACACTTGTGTAATATTTCACTTATGATGAGAGGTGAGGTATCTCTTGCGTGTGAGTGTCGATAAGATGGCATGTTTATCGTAAATGAGTCGCACGATTATTATAATTTTGATATTGTAAATTATTTCTTGCAACTTTAAGGCACTGACTGTAAACCCTCCCCCCACCCCCCCCCCCCCACCCCCTAACAAGGTATTATTATTGTTATTTACAGGAATAGCAAAATTGAGCGGTCAGACTTACATTGGTTGAAGATTGAGTTTATTATCCTTAGATTAATCAAAGTTGTTTCATTCAGTAGTCACTTGTATTCAAGAGTTTTTATTCAGAGGTTATTACAGTTGTATTTACATTCCAGTTGAGCCTTTTGCATAAAGGAGTTTTAAATAGGGGATACAGATTTGTTTGAGTTTTATTTTATCTCAATTCAGTTATTTATTCTTATTGTCATCCTTTATTGTTATTTTGTCATGGAGGGTTTGTTATCTACTATTATTCTTATTTTTCATTGATGCTGAGCATGATACCAATTGTTTAGTGCTCCCTTATCTTCAGCATATTAACCTGATCAACTGGGCGTGAAAAATAGGGGGTATTACAAAATCATTTGAATATGCTTGTCGTACCTGGATGATTACATGAACTGAATTTCAAGTATGGATATTGATTCCGTCTACTAGAGAACCAAGAGGTGGAGAACCAGTGCAATAACACCAATAATCCCACTGCGCACATCCTTCGTCACCAATCAACCACTAGAAGACCACTCCCCCCAACTAACTTAAAAGAGAGGGTTAGTTGTATAGCCTTTCCGATAGATACTTGGCCACCACGTTTGTGAAGCACCACACTTGCGATTAGTGGGTCGGGGTGTAGAATAAATGTACGGCTAGCATATAAAGTAAGAGTAGGTGGCAGAAGATCATTTTTGTAATTACCTTGTAATCTTTCTCAACCAAGATAATAAACACCCACCGCCACCCTTTTCCTTTACCCCATGGACGTAGGTCAACATAATACCGAACCATGTACATTCGGTGTAATTTACCTATATGCTCCTCGTACTTTGTGTATAAATTTAAGGTGTTGATTTTCGCTCCAACAAGAATAATTATGAATTGAATTGAGTGAAAAGCTTATGAAGTTTTGACATGTGTACCAGGTTATTGACAATATGAATAGAATTCTGACTTGTGTTTCTCTAAGATGTGTTTACAATTTATTGATACAATGACTTAGTTACAGGAAAATAAAAAAATACAAAAGCAGAAACTGCTGTCCAGATTATCAGCAAACTGTCACCAGAAAAGCTGCCCAGATTTGAGGGAATCTGTCACCAGCTTTTCTGCGCACATTCACGAATCTGTTAACACTCCCCCTCAAGCTGGTGTGCGAATATTGTCAATTCCCAGTTTGCTTGTGATTCGTCAGAATGAATGACTCGGTAATCCTTTGGTGAGGATGTCCACAAGCTAAGAAGCACGGACTCGACACGTAATACGGGATATGGGATTTTTTTAAAATGTAGGATACGGATATACTAGGATACGTTAAATATTTATTATTTTATTTTATATATATTAACGATAAACTGGAATAAAATGAAAGTAAAATAGAACAGCACTAAAAGCAGTGAAGAAAAACACAAAAATAAAAATAGGGCAGTTAAGGGAAAAATGAAAACAAAAAAAACAGTTAAGAAACACAGAAAAAAAAATACAACACAGTTAAGGGGGAAAAAAGCTCCAAATGAGGTCTAGAAGTGAAAAAAAATACATAGAGCAGTTAAGGGACAACATTGTTAAGGTAGGAAGAGAAAAAAAAGCTCCAAATAAAGTCAGAATTGAAAAAAAAAACATACCAGATGGGTATAAACCCTAGCCGGAATTCCAGATGAGGCGGAATAGGCCGGAATACTCTCGGAATAGGCGGAATAGGTTGAAATAGTCTCGGAATAGTTTTGAGGTTGAAAACCGTAGCCGTCGGGGGAATAGGTTAGATGGTATGAGAGAAAATGAAAACTTAAAGCAGGTAAAGATATTGAGAGTTGCGTTGCAACTTAAAAACTTTTCATTTTTATGCTTTTGGCCACAAAACTTATGTTTTAAAATGTCACAAAGACTCCACGTATCCTAAAACGTATCCTGAAACGAATCCTAACGTGTCCTCAGCGTATCTTAACCGTATCCAAGCCATTTAAAAATAAATAAATAAATAATGGGATACTCTAGGATTCGCGTATCCTAACGTATCCCGTATCCTATACGTGTCCAAAAAAAATTCACGACCTCCAGAGAGTATCCGTGCTTCATAGTCCGCAAGTTGCCCATTGATTGAGATGTAGGGACCAGAATCTAGCTTTTGTTTGATAAAATGTTGATCCAATTCTACATGTTTAATACGATCATGTTGTACCGGATTGTGAGCTAGATTAATTGCAGACTTTTTATCATAATATAGCTACATACTTCCTTCCCACTTGATACCCAAATCTTCCATGAGAATTTTGAGCCACAAAAACTAACAAATTCTATGTGCCATAGCTCTAAACTCTGCCTCTTTGCTTGATCTAACTACCACAACTTGTTTTTTACTCAAGCCACCAGGTTTCCTCCCAAGAAAGTACAATACCCAAATGTTGATTTGCGATCCACTATTAAGCCTGCCCAATCTGCATCTGTGTAGGCTTTCATAGCAAGTTCTCTGTTATTTTTAAAGAGAACAACTTTTCCTAGGGTTGACTTCAAATATTGTAAGATTCGGTGAATAGCTTCCAAATTACACTCCCTTGAAGAATGCATTAATTGACTTCCTACACTCACAACGTACGCAATGTTTGAGCGTGCATGAGACAAATAAATGAGTTTCCCTACCAATCTATAGTATCTCCCCCTCTCTATTATCGTATCTTTTGTAGTTTCTCCTAGCTTGTGATTTTGTTCGATGGGAGTTTTAGAGGGATTACAACCTATTTGTCCAAATGTTTTTTAAGCTTCTCAATTTCTTCAAAATCATTCCCGGTTATGATAATATCATCAACATAGACAATTAAAACAGTGATCTTACCGATTCTCGATTCTTGATGAAGAGTGTATGATCACATTATGATTGTTTAAACTCCATATTTTTCATTGCACTGGTAAACCTTCCAAACCATGCTCAAGGAGATTGTTTCAATCCGTATAGAGCTTTCTTCAACCTGCACACACTATTACTCCCAAAATTTGATGTAAAACCTGAAGGTACCTCCATATAGGCTTCCTTCTCTAAGTCACCATGTAAGAATACATTTATACATCCAATCCAATTGTTGCAAGAACCATTGAAGATTAGTTGCTAGCGTCAACAAAACCCTGACACTACTCATTTTTGCAATTGGGCAAACGTTTCTTGATAGTCAACTCCATATGTCTAAGTGTACCCCTTTGCTACAAACATTGCCTTATATCTCACCAAGGTCCCATTAGCATTATATTTAACAATATACACCCATTTGCGTCCCACTGTCCTTTTTTTTCTTTTGCCAGCTCAACTACATTCCACGTCTCACTCCTTTTAGGGCCTTCATTTCTTTGCTCATGGATTTTTTCCATTCATCACTCTTAATTGTCTCTTGGATTATTTGTGGAATTTTAATGGAGTAGCTTTGTGAAAAACACTTTATGTAAAGACGAGAGTCTATTAAAGGAGATAAAGTTGGTTATGGGGTGTAATGTACATTTTTGTGTACACTTTCGAATGGCGATCGGAATATCAATATCATAATCAAGAGAAAGGTTTTATGGTGAACAAGAATTTAAAAGACTTTCGTTACCTGTTATAGGATCAGACACCTGAGCTTTGCACCGGTTCGGGCTCAATCTTCCTCCTTGAATAGACCTGAAGCGGCAAAGTAAAACCGTCTTTTCCTATTTTCTCATTATTGTTATTTTCGGGAAATGGAATAGATGAAAGAGGCTCAAGGTATGGAGTAGTGACTGTTTCAGAGGCTGATTATGGAATTTTAGGGGTGCTTTGTATAATTTCAAGAGCTTTTTTTTTTTTCGGGGGGGAAGGATTATTTTAAGAAATCCAAGATTTAAGGATTATTTCAAGAAATCCAAGACTTAAACTGATCTTATTTCCCCCCTTAAAGATAAGATTCCCCAACGAAAGATTTGTTCTCAACAAAGGTAACATCTTTCGTAATAAAGAATTTCTTAGAATTTGGATGATGGCACTTATACCCTTTTATGTTGAAGAATACCCAAGAAAGACACGTTTAAGAGAACTCGAATCTAGTTAACTACGATTTTGTATATGAATGTAAACATAGGAGACACAACCAAATATTTTGGGTGGTAAGGGGTGGACATGGGTAGGTTTGGTCTGGTTCCATATCAAAACCTAAACCAGAACCTATGTAGTTCGATTCAGCACTATTGGAACCATACCGAAACCACATGTTATGGAACCAAACCGAGTCAATCCAACCATGGTTCGGTTTGCAGTTTGGTTCTTGATTGGGTTGCTTCAGGTTCCTTTACATTTCTATTCATTTTATAAATCTAAAATAGTAAAATATTAAGCCAACATATCAAAAAATTTAAACACATGTATAACTAAGTTAACACCAAATATAACATGTGTTTACTAGTGATTAAATATGCCACTACTTCTAAGTTTAAAGTTAAAATATTATTATTCCCAACAAATTTAAACATATAATTTGAGATTTAAACACTTAAATCACAAATACATTAAAATCAACACATGATTTCATATTTAAACATATAAATCTCAAATTTAACACATAAATCTCAAATACTTTAAAATCAACAAATAATTTCAGATTGATGTACAGTAATCTGAGATTTAAACACATAAATCTTAAATACTTTAAAATCAACAAATAAATCAAAGATAAGTTTAAATTCAAACACAAAATCACCAAAGCAATTAAAAAAATTACCCTAGTATATAACTATAATCGAAGATGAGGGAGACTGGAGGTGTGAGAGGATTAATTGGGTCTGTGATTGCAGTTTCTTGGGTTTGCGATTGACAAGAGATTAGACAGACCGGAGGTAGTGATCATAAGTGAGAGGAGAATGAGGTTGTTGAACCTGAGATGAGGGTTTTGTTATTGGGGTTAGGACCAAAACGGTAGTGGGATGAGAGAGAGAGAGAGAGAGAGAGAGAGAGAGAGAGAATGATGTGAGGTTTTTATTTTGGGACATAAGAAGATAAAACCCTTAATTCCATGTTTTACAAAAATACCCTCTCCTAAAGTTATTTATTACTTGTAAGTTGTAAAGTCCATATATAAATTGGTGACATATAATAATTATACCCATAAATTATATACATATATATATACATATATATATACATATATATATATACATATATATATATATATATATGTATGTATACAGACAGGCTCAGGTGCGGACTTCCCGTACGGACTTTGTCCTTATCCCGAAAGTGGTCCCCTCGTGGTCCCAAAGACTTTTGTTATTTACTCTAGATGGTCCCCCTCTTGTCTTATACTAAAACCTTAGTTTAAGACTATATAATTAAAAGATTTATAATTTAGACCCAAAATTGGTATCAAGACTTTAAAGATTTTAGAACCTCACCAAATTCCGACCAATCCCTAATTCTGGTATCAGAGCCATAAGACGTTCCTTTTAGACTAAAAGTAAAAAGACTTTAATGCCCTTGGGATTTATCCCTCGCATTTACCAAGATATTTTTGGATCCAACCCAGACTACCAACCTATATCCATAACTGATTTAGACTCAGAAGGTTGTTTAACCATACACATAGACGGTTGTTCACACATTGAACATATCCCAGCCAAACACGCAGACAGTAGACAAGTTACTGCTAGTGCTATTAATAGCATAATACACCAAAATAAGTGTATACTGCTTATATTAAGACAATTAATAAAAGACACTCATACCTTAGAAACAGAGATCAAAAATATCTCTAAAAGATTATTAGACATAGATAATCAAATCCCAATAGACTTAGTAAACGTGTTACAAGAAATAAATATTAAGACTAATCATATAGAAGTCCTTAACAAAGACATTTTAGAAATTAAAACACTAATTAAAAATCAAGACAGTGAGTTAATTAAACTTACTAAAGAACAAGCTAAGCTTATCCCTAGACTAGATAGTTATCTTCCTAATGGAGATAGTTAGATCAGACTAGAATGAGGTATCAAAAGATCTCTCCATTCAGACCTTATCATGATTTTATCAAAGAATTTTAGAAAAGATAAATGATGATAGATTTTATTATAAGATAAATGAAAATGAGATTGCCAACGCAGCTAAGGCAACTAGACTTATATTAGAAAGATTAAATTTAATTTCTACATCTATAGCAGCTACCCAAGACTATAACAGTAGCTTTGTTAAAGACTTACATTTAGACTTAAAGGCTAAGACAGGAGGATTAACTACCTTCACTTTGTTAAATTCCAACAAAATTTAGCAAATTACCTTAATAATATGGAAAGACATAATCTATCTAAGATGGATAGTATTATTAATAAACTTAGACTAGACATGGCCCAAGTAGAAGAAAAATACGGAGAAATTATAAACGGAATTAAGGCCGTATATAATAAACCTTCTCAAGCAGAAATAGACTCTCCTTTTATCCTAACTAGGTTAGATAAAATTGAAAAGACTGTAGAAGCCATAGAAGTTAGAACTATGCAACAACTAGAAAAAGATAATGAAGTAAAAGACTATATCACTAACGTTGGTAAAACCATCATTAATTCTCTAGCTAGACATAGTGAAGAAACTTCTGAAAAGACTAGAAAAGAGAATAAGAATTTTAAAGAAGAAATCCTTAATCAGATAAAAAGACAAAAAGATTATTCAGACTTCTTAGAAAGAATCGAAAAAAGACTTGAACAAAAACAGGTAACCACCTGTAAGTTTAAAGAATCCCCTCCTATAGAAACCAGAGAAAGGAATACCATAGGTAGACGAATCATAAATGATGGATTAGATAAGACTAATAAGATAGCTAGCTCTATCCCAAATATTGGACAGAGTAATCATATGCTCCAAAGACTTGAGGATTCATCCTCCAATGATAGGACATGGTGGAAAGAAAGAAATTTCACCAATCCCCTCCAATGGAAAGAATGGGGTGAAGTTGACTGGAAGATTGTTGAAGATTCCATTCATAATGGACAACTCCCAGCCGTTAGATACATAGACTTGTTCAAAGAAGGTGCCACTCCTAAGACCCCCAATTATAACATGACTTACCATTGTAGAAATCATGTGTTAGACAAATCCTATATTGAGCTCCAAGTATTTGACTCAGAATGGCTTAGATCTAGAGGAACTGATAGAAAGTTCCAATTCCTAACCTTTGGACTCTTTCAAGCAAGAATCCAAGGATTACATAGACCTCAGAATAATATTAACATATTATGCTGTTTAGTAGACAAAAGATGGAAAGATTTTGAGAAAAGCCTTATTGGGATAGCCCAATTAGAAATGTCAGACAACATAGGATACTTTAATGTCATTCCGGCATTTACAGTAACCGTAGACACAGCCAAGCATTTTAAGTTAATCTTATATGCTAGTGGTTATGAAGACTATATTATCTCAGACGCTAATATAAATATAGAATTTCAAAGCTATGTGAAGTTCTCCCAATTTCCTTATGAAGGAATGCAATCGGGAATTCCTAGCGGTAGACTTAATGAAGAAATCTTAGTTAGAACTAATGTGTCAGACTACAATCATACTTACAGTATTAGGAATACTGGACCTATGAGAGAAAAAGCTAAGACTCTCTGGCAATTGCCAGAATTTCAAGAAACTAAGACTATACAAAATAAACCCTTGTTTATTAATTAAGACGACGTCACTGGAAATGTTACCATCCAGTTTGGTCCCCCTAAGATTGTCAATAAAAATATCCAGACCGAAGAAATTAGATTTAGGAATATGGGAGAAGGCATAATCAATGATCCTTCAGAAGGAGAATGTAGTAGTAAGACTAGCGCTAGTTTACTTAGACAAGCTCCGATAATTAGACCTAGAAGATCATTTGAACAAAAAGACTTAGTTAAAGAAAAAGCTAGGATCCAAAACTTTGGACATGAACCCTCATAATTGGATATGAAGACATTTAAAGATAACCTTAAGAAAAGTCACTCTGTTAGATTTCAAGAAAGAGAGAGATTTAATATGATAGCCCAAGACCGCATATTAAAATTAAAAGAATCTAAGAATACAAAGGAACTTCTTAGAAACTTAAGACTAATAGAAGAAGGAAAACAAAGACTAATGTCAGCTACACAAGTCGAACCTAGTAAACAAGAGATAGGAAGTAGTAGTAGGCTAGAAGATGCTCCTAGACTTTTTAGTAAACCAATAGGAATAAATATTCCTATATACTCGAGCACCGTAGTAAAGACTAAGCCTGATTATATAAAAGACTTCCCAACAAGTGACAAGAGTTTCACTCCTGTTAAGACTATGGCAAGCCAAGCCATAAATCCAGTAGGTATATACCTTAACCTAGACAATGTGCAAGATAGGAAGAAGGCCTTAGACGAATGGCGTAACCAGATGAACATGTGTTTTGCATCTAATGAACAATGGGATGCAAGTTCATGTAAGCAGTACGCTGAGCAATCCATTAGAGGTATTGCAAAAGATTACTTAGATAGTTTAAGAAAGGCCACAGATGAAGACTCCTTAGCTAAGATTGAGAAGATGAAGGAAAACCTAGAGGAAAGATCAATTGAAGAATATATTCAATTGTTCACTTCAGAATTCATTGGAGCTGAACATCTAGCTCAGATCAATGAACAAGACCTAGCAAAAACTAAGTTAGCCCTCCTTAGCATTTGCAAATTAGATAAGATAAATGAATATAGCAATAATTACAAACAGCTATATTACCAAATTAAAGAATTTGGAGAGACCTTAAAAGACGAATACTTTAGAAAGATACCAGCCATAGGACAAATCCTAATTAATGAATATAGGAATTGGCCAGGTGTAGCAGGAGTTAAGAACAACTCCCTTGGTGAAAGAATCAATTTCGCCAAAGACTATATCATATCTAAGAGACGTGATATAACCCAAGGAAAGTTGATAGAAGAAACTTTCAAGCAGATCCCTCCAATCAAAGACGAAAGAGACATCGCTCCAATTCAATGGGGATGTGGAAGTGAATCTAAGAAATTCAAAAAGAAATTAGAATGGAAACATAGGAAGTTTAAGACTAGACCTTTAGGATTGCCAAAGAAGTATAAATTTAGACAATCTATTACCTTTAGGGAAAAGAATCCTAAGACTAAGAAAAATAGATTTAACCAAAGAAGATACTTTAAGAAGAATACTAGTAAGTATAAGAAGGTCCCTAATTATAGGAAAGAAAAAGATGTAGCTCAATCTAAGACTGCCACCAAAGAATGTTGGACTTGCGGCAAAGGACACTTTGCTAAAGACTGCCCTAATAAGAAAGATAAAGAAAGTATTAAGATTATTAATACAATATTAGACTATGCAGATCAAGAAGAATTAGATATCCTATATGCTATAGAAATATCAGACATAGAAGACGATGATAATACTAGTATCTATAGTGCATACACAGATAGTGATTCAGAAGACTATAGTGATACTGATGAGTATGAAGACTCTCAGGATACCCTAGACTTATATATGATGCAGACTGATCAAGGCGATCTAGCTGATGAATATATAGACGTTGAAGACGCTTGGTATAAATGTATATTAAGCCCATTCTTGAAGAAAAGATGGACAGTTAGTAATCCTGAGTTACTAACCTATATACCTAGATGTTATTTTGATGAAAGACATTATTGCACGTTTGAGATGAAATGTTGCAAGAAAGACTTTAGATGTGTAGAATGCTTTGAGATTATACAAACGGAATTATTTATGGTTTGTATTATTTGTCAATTGCACTACCATGAAGACTGTTGGAGAACTAGATTTAGAGCAATTTATACTAGCCAGTATGACTCTCAAATAGACTTATACATTAAAACATATTATCAAGATATTGATGGAAATATAGCCAAAAGATTGCAAGAAAATGAAGACTTCAAAGGAAAAGGAATTTCCTATGATTTAGAAGAATACCATTCTGATAGTAGTTCAGAAGACCAAATACCTTTAGATTTTGTAGATAAACCTCAGAAAGAAATATCTATCTTAGAGAAGAACAATTTAGGAATTTCTACTAACCACATGCTTGTTTTGTAGAATTATTTGTTCAACATAAAGACTATCCTAAAAGACTTTCAGCCTTCATAGATACAGGGTGCTCTCAGAGAATTTGTAAGGCTAATGCCTTCCCTGAAGACTACTTTTTAGAAAGTACTCCAGAAATCTATGGTAAAGTGGCTAATGGAGATCCATTTACCTTATATTTCCAGACTATTCCTATTTATTTTAAATTAAGAAATCAGACCAACAAAACCGTTAATCATCGGTTTTGGATAATGGACCCTCGTCCTAGTTTCACAGGAAACATTATTTTAGGACAAGACTTTATTAGTAAATATCATCCTTATACTCAGTATAATGATAAGATATTAGTTAGTGATCAAGAGGAATTTAATATTAAAGCCCTTCTAATTGATCATAAGACTGCCTTTGACCCGTCAAACCAAATTATAGACCTCTTAAACATCAGAGTTCTTCAGCTGAGCATGGTGGACCTAGACCTACAACCCAACAAGAAGCCTTAGATATCACTAAACCCTTACAAAAAGAGTGTAAGTGTCCAGACCAGAAGTGTTATAAGCAAATAGCGCTTATACAACAAGACATTTTAGATCAAGCCCAGCAAACCTTATTACAGATTCAAGCCATATCCAAACAGAAGAAAATGGATATAGAAGTAGAAAAGGAAAAGATTAGGCAACTAGCAGAGCCTACTTTAGGAGAAAATCCCATCGCTAAGTGGGATAAAGACCAGAGTTATTGTGAAATCATCCCTATTAACCCAGACTCCACTATTAATGGTGGAACCTATAAGAAAGGATACTCACAAGAAGATAGGGAAGAATTCAAGAAAGACATAGACGAAATGCTTAAGTTAGGCATTATTAGAGAAAGTAAAAGTAGACATAATAGCCTAGCCTTCTATGTTCAAAATGAATCTGAACGTAAAAGAGGAAAAAGACGTATGGTTATAGATTATAGACAATTAAATAAGAATTGTGAATTTGATTCTTATAAGATACCAGACAAGAATAATTTGATTAATTTAATCGAAGATAGAATTATATTCAGTAAGTTTGATTGCAAATCAGGCTTCTGGCAAATTAAGATGCATCCAGATAGTATTACTTGGACAGCCTTTAGTGTGCCCCAAGGAAAATACGAATGGCTAGTCATGCCATTTGGATACTTGAATGCTCCTCAAGTTTTCCAAAGAAGAATGGATAATATATTTAGACCTTATTCAGAATTTTGTCTTGTTTACATAAATGATATTCTTGTAGCCAGTAAGACTGAGATAGAGCATGTAGACCATCTTAAAAAGATTATTTTAGAATTAGACAAGCATGGTATTGTTATTTCCGAAAGGAAAATGCAATTATTTCAGACTGAGATAGACTTTGTGGGAATGCATATTAACAAAGGAAAATTATCCTTAGCAGAACACATAACTAAAAAGATTCTTGAGTTCCCAGACCAACTCAAAGATAGAAAACAATTACAATCATTTTTAGGATTGCTTAATTGTGCTGCAGACTTTATTAAAGACCTTGCTTCAAAAAGACAAAGCTTAACATCCAAATTAAAAGGAACAGACAAAACCAATCCCTTTTATTGGACTGAAGACGATTTTGAAGTAATAAGACAAATTAAAAATGCAGTCAAGAACATTCCTTTACTTGAACTGCCTAATGCAGAAGACCAGTTTATAGTAGAAACAGATGCCACTGATAAACAATGGGGAGCAGTATACTTTGCCATTACTTATCAGACAAAAAAGAAGAAACTTTGTAGACATAGTTCTGGAACCTTCACAGACCCAGAAACAAGATACACTGCCCATGAAAAAGAAGTTTTAGCTATAGTAAGGGCAATAGAAAAATATATGTTATTTCTTAGACCTAAACATTTTACTGTTTATACTGACTCTTCTTATGCAGTAAAATTTAGAGATTTAGACTTGTCCAAATCAAGGACTAATAGACTCATTAGATGGCAACAATTGCTTAATGGTTATGACTTCTCTGTTATTCATATTAAGGGAAGTAAAAATACCATTCCAGACATTATATCAAGAGAGCCAGTGTTTGCTAACACTAATATAATTTCATGTTTTATGTTGCAAACAGAAGACCTAGAAGACATGAGTTCCTCTGGAACAAATAGACTGAACAGGGAAGACGTTGCAGACTATCTTAGACGCGTAAGACCAAATGCTGGTATAACGCAAAGACAGACTCATATTCAAGACTCTCAAGAAAGACCAATCCTAGAGAACTTTGATGATATCTTAGTTCCTCCTGGAAAATCTAGACAAGAGATCATTTCTCAAAATAGACTCATTGGGAAGATGTATTTTCCCCAATATAGACCTGATCAAAGATACCCAGACTTGATCAAATTTAGATGAGAATTCTCAGAAGACGAAAATACCCTTATAGATGCCATATGGTGGAACGTAAAGAATAGACTTTGGATCGAGTTCAAACAAAATTTGGTAGCTATTGCCATATTTATGAGAACTCAAAGACTTGCAGTTACCCAACTCAGTGGTACTACCATACCTAGACCTCAGACTCAAACCTATGCTCAAACTCTTGGAGAATCCTCCAAAACTAGACCCACTGATAATTTTTGTTATCAGAAAAAGACTTTTAAGACTAAGATTGTTATACCATTTGGTCATAATAATCTTCCATCAACAGAAGACGATAAGAAAGAATCTAATAGCATTATTGAATATTTCAATATGTTATTATCTGAGACTAATGGAGATGCCTTGATAATAAAAGGTTTCTTCAAAGACGTTCCAAAGATTTATCTTGCTGGGAAAGCAGAAATTGCCCAGATAACCTTAGCAGACTATGGGTTCATCGGACTCATCCAAATTGAGACTATAGAAGACTCTGTTGCTCTTGGAAAAATAGTCCATGAGTACGTTAAAAAGGTAGAAGATTTCCTTCCTTTATTTGCTAGAATTTATCAGATTGCTCCAAGTTCCTGCGGAGGAATGAGGGTGGAAGGAATTAGACTTGTTAGATTTTCTAATTATACATTTGAAGACGTTGAGATCCTATCTGAAGACGAGACTAAAGATTTATTTGTTGATAAGTCCAAACTCCAGATCGCCCAGGCAATGGAAACAATTGAGATCATGGAATTATTAACAGGAGAAGATAGGTGGTACACTGCCTACCACAAAGAAGACTTGATAATCCAATCTGATGAGCCATTCAATGGAAGGCTCAAGAAAGAATCCAAAGAAATGGTAGAGATAGCTTTGCCAGCCAGCCTTAGAACGGTAGGTCTTATTGATGAATTTTTCAATAATACCCTCCCAAATCAGGACAAGGCAGAAGAAGACACAGACACAACAAAGAAGGGCCCCTCAGTAGTGGAAGAATTATTGAAGACAGAAGAATCGTTTACCTAGACCATGCTTTCCATAAAGCATAAGATGCTTGCCCCACATGGGCCACCAGACTGATGAAAAAGATGAAGACTTTGTTTGATGCTCTTGCATTATTACAAAACGACAAGACCATGATGAAGACTTGGCACGCCTTTCCTTTTATAAAGAAAGAGGTCCCCCCATTATCAAAAGACGATAAAAGCTTGTAGACCCAGCTGTGAAGATTCCGAAGGCAATATTGCTTTAATAAATTAGATGCTTTCAACCGGATTGCTTTTGGTAGCCGGTTACCAGTCATATTGTAGTGCCCTTGATCTATAAAAGGGAGCGTCCATTTATGTTTTAAGAATCAGGAGTGAGAGAGTGAGAGATTGTTAGACTTTTAGAGAGAGTATGCTTGTAAAGAGTAATATGTATATGAGTGAGTAAACCTCTCATAGTTAGGGGAGAGGAGAGAGTTGTATTTACTTATACAATGCAATAAAAGTATTTTCTTTTCCAGAAATCTCTTATGCTAGGTTGTTATTATTTTCCAAATTGTCTCCAACTTTCTGTTCATAGAGGACTATTGTGTGGAACCTCTGGTGTAGCACACAAGGTGTTATACTGGTGAACCACCGTCAGGTGCCGATTAGCCGTGAGTCGTTAACCAGGTGGGCGTTAGGCGTGAAGGCGTACAGGCAGGAAACGGGTCAACCGCCAAAGTAGTGGATTGAGGTGCGACACATAAAGAGAGAGTTGTAGGAGGCCGAGCCCGGAGAAGAATAGTAGCAAGGCTGAAGAGACAAAAGGAAGAAGATAAAGATATTGCAGACCAGAAGGAAGGTATAAACTCAACCCAAACCCTTAACTATTTTACATATTATTGTTTTAAGAAGAATCTTATATGAGCTTACAAATCACTAAAGACTTTTTAGAATTTGTTAATCAAACAAGCTTAGACTTAACTAGAGAAATTCAAGACTGGACTCTTACAGACCCTAAAGATAAAGAACTTATAGAATCAGCTTTAGTATATGCAGGTGGTACTTTTAAATACATAGACCAGATCATTGCGTGGTTAGGAAGAGAAATACCTAGAATAGAAATAATTAAAACAGGGATCCGAGATCTCTTTAGACAAAAATTAAGAACTGAAGATTTTGCAGAAGAACTATCAAGACCTGAAAAATATCAAGAATACACTAGGATACTTGAAGACAGTATAGACGTATTAAAATTTATTAGACGTAAAAGGTTAGCTGAAACAAAGGCTACTTTAATTAGAGCCGGAGGAATCCGCCCTCTCCTTAAAAACGTAGAGACAGCTGCCCCTAGAACATATCGTAGATTTTTGTCATCTTATGGTGATAATAATTTAGCCGAATTTATAGATAACGATATAATCGATATTGTTAATCAAATATATAAAGAAACTAGACAGATAAATCCACGATACCGTATAAGGTATTAAGATTAGAATATTTTCCATCAAAACCTCTTTCAGTTTCTAGACTCCCTAAAGAAACAATTTATATAGATAATCCTCGCTATTCAGAATTCCAATACGATAGTGACGGAAGAAGCTTAAGAAGTAGCAGCAGCCCTGAAACTTCTACACTTACTTCCAGATTAATTAGGCTTTAAAAGAAGCTTAAAAGACCTTAGAAATCATTGGGGTAAGAATTGATATTCCCCAAAACTTAGAAGAAGTTAAAAGACAAAACGGTCCCTAGATAATTGTTGGACGGTAGCGGTCCGTAAACTAGGTTTGTATACGATCCAGCCTCTGTATGTATATATATATGTATATATATATATATATATATGTATGTATGTACGCGTTTGGCTCCACATCAGTTCTACATAGGGTAGGTTTAGGTTTAGTTTATATTAGTTCGACATCAGTTTGGTTATCAGCTTGGGTTGGTTTGGATTAGATATAAAATAAAGAACCAACCCAATACGACTGGTTTTTTAAGTTTAAGAACCGGAACCTACCTAATGGTGTCAAAAAACCAAACCATACCTGGCGATTTGGTTCAGTTCTTCGGGTTGACAAGTTCTGTCGTCCACCCCTATAAGTAACTAAACTTGTTGAATTCTGAGTAAAAATGTGAGAACATTTAGCGAAGTTTTATTTCTCAACACTCTTAAAGGTAGTCGGTTTATAAGATGAGTTGCAATTAATACGGATTTCCCCCAATAATGTTTAGGCACTTGTTTTTCAAATAGTAGGGCTCGGGTTGATTCAAGAAGGTGACAATGTTTCCATTTCGCAACCCCGTTTTGTTGAAGGGTATTTGTACATGTTGACAGAAGTATGATCCTTTCTTTTTGAAAAAATGGTGACAAAAAATGATTAAAATATTCCCTTCCATTGTTTGATCTAACATTATATATATGAGCACCAAATTGATTTTGATTCATTTTTAGAAAATTGGGAAAAATTGTACTAACGTCAGATTTATTTATCATAAGAAACAACCAACCAAGTAGCACGAGTCATAGTTGTCAAAATCGTCCGATTCGAATCGGACGATTCGATTCGATTCACTACCAAAACGATTCGAATCAACCTTAGAATCGCAAATGTCTAAAGAATCGGACCGAATCGGCGATTCACGATTCGAATCTTCCGATTCGGGTCCGATTCGGTTCGATTCACTTTTTTTTTTTTTTTTTTTTTTTTTTTTCCGCGATTTTTTTACATTAAATTAATATATAGGCTCTTTATGATATATATATTTGTTTTATGTAGGGTGTTTTAAATTAATATGTAGGCTGTTTTATGATATATTTTTGTTTTTTACATTTTTAAGCTTAAAATGAATGAGAACATGTACTACGGTTAATTTTTGTGATATATTTTGGTATATTATCATGTGCTATATTACGCTTAATTACCAATTCTATAGTGTTAAATTCCATTTACATATGTTTTACTACGTTTTTATCGTTTGGTTCCGATTCGACCGATACGATTCATGATTCGATTCACGATTCGCGATTCGGGGGGTAAACGATTCACGATACGATTCGCGATTTGACAACTATGGCACGAGTGCAATCTCAATAAAAGAAATAAACCAACGAACTCTAGTAATGTTTGGAATCCTAGAAGGTGGCCCAGACATCAGTATGAATCAATGAAAACGGATAAAAAGATTTATTATCACTCAAAGGGAATGGAACATGATGATGATGTTTGGCAAATTGAAATACTTCGCAATTAAAAGATTTATCATCCACACCCTTGAACAAAGTAGAAAAAATAGTTTTTATAACTAGAAAAGACGGATGTCCAAATCGAAGATGATGAAGCCAAATCTGAGATTTATTTGGTGAATATTTTTCGGAGAAATGAGATAGAGGTAGTAAATATCCATCCTTGCCACCACAAGTATCCAAAAAGTAGAGTCCTTCCTTCTAAGGCATGCCCAATCATCGTCTCCATAATTATTTCCTGAAAGACCCAATGATCAGAGGAGAATAATACTTCGCAGTTTAGACTTGTTGTCAGTTTATGAATGGACAACAAATTAATAGAAAGTGTAAGCACGTGAAGCACGAATTTTAGTGAAGGAGAAGAAGGAAAGGAAATGGTTCATTTTCCTGCAATGCATACCAATGTACCATCGACAACTCTTATTTTTTGGTTTTCGGGGCATGGGGTGTATGTAATGAAGTGATGTGATGAGTTGGTCATGTGATCAGTAGCACCCGAATCAACAACCCAGGTTCTATTTCCTGAGTGTGCCAATGAACATGAACCAACCAGCTTTTCTATTGAAGTAAAAGGGTTCCCAAGCTTTTCAATCACCTCTGTACTTATCTCTTGCTGAATGATCTCGATTTGGATTGGTTTTGAGGTTTCTAAAATAGCAAACATTATGGTTTTTCTGGGTGAAGGCAATTAAGGCCGGAAAAAATTTGGCAATAAAAGCCAAGTACTGTTTGGAAGTTAGAGAAAAAAGAGATGAGATGATCCTAGGAGAGATTCCTAAGCTCTGATATCATATAGACAATATAAATAGAATTCTGACTTGTATTTCTCTAAAATGTGTTTACAATTTATAGATACAATGACTTCGTTACAGGAAAACAAAAAAAATAAAAAAGCAGAAACTGCTGCCCAGATTTTCAGCAAACTGTCACCAGAAAAGCTGCCCAAATTTGAGGGAATCCGTCACTAGCTTTTCTGGCCACATTCAGAAAATCTGTCAACAAAGGTTATTTTTTCTTCCTCACTTTCCTGTCACTATTCTACTCTGCATCAATAAGCTTTAGATTGCTTTCTTTGGGTATCTTAGGCATAACTAAGGCTGCTTATTAGCCAGCCTGGGCCAGAATCAGACCAGGCCTTCACTATACATAAACATCTGAAGAGTTTCCGGACTGGCACTGTTTAGATCATGACGTGCCCGGAAAAAATGGTGGTAGCAAGAAATACGTAATAAAACATGAGCGAAAAATTCAATTTTTTTCTTTATCTTATGTTAGCATTATGCTTCATAAAAAGCGATAAAAATAAACAACACTATATTATAGGTGATCTCAAATAAACAATGTTGATTAAAATAAGGATAGATAGCTATAATGTGAATGAAAGAAATGAGACTTCTATTTGGTATATATTACTGGGTCGGACCAGGCCAACAAAGGCAAAACCCAAACCCATCTTGAATTTTTCTCGGACTTTTCTTTAACCCAGTCCACCCATACGAGGTCACACCATCAGCCCAATCCCTTCAATTATCGGACTGGGAGGCGGTCACGGGGACACCTAGGCATAAATTGCGAACAGAGGAAAACTGACCAAAACTAATTGGATTTTTTTTGTCTGGTCTAGAAGTATTAATGCCTAGTGCAAAAGCCAAACACATTTTTAAAGAATATACAATAACCTTGTGAGTTCTGTTCTCTGCAGACATGTACCAATAACCCCATGGAGAAACTTCCCAACTAACAACTCCATTCCATGGAACAAATTCATAGAAAATTCCACCATAATGAATTCCAATCTGCAGGAATGATATAGTAATATCAATCACTACAAGAATTATATTGAGAAAAATAAATACAGTTGTAAGAGGACCTGAATAAAAGATATCTCACTTTCACAAAGAAGTCCACGAAAGACGAGCAATATGAAGTGGAATACATTATTTAAAACAGAGGGAAATTTACAAGAATATTACTCCCACCATGCTGAATTAAGAGTCCAAATTTCCCTTTTTGTGCATCTAAAACTAAGAGTTCACTTTGAAAATCAAATTCCACGGTACTCAAATAAGTTACATATAGGCAACTGATTAGTTATATTAGAAATCAATATTCCTTAACAGTAAAAACTAAAAAATGGACTCTTTATCTAGGATGAAGGGAATATTTTAGTAATGGCGAGTTATGATGTTAAATGCATTGGTCAAATCCATTGTGGATACAAAGAATACTGTTTAACAATTGGTAGAATACTGTTTATCAATTGGTCTAGTTGAAAAGAAAAAATAAATAAATAAATAAAGGACCATCAGATAGTGAGGGCCCGTTTGGTTTTGTATTCAGAAAACTCAAGTTAAATGCTGTTTTTAATGACAGTTTTAAGTTTTTTGTGTTTATAATTATTGGTGCGCGTTTGGTAAACTTGTTTTTAAATTCAGTTTTTTTGGAAATTTGACAAAATTGGCAAGCATGTATATTTTATATTATACATATATGTGTGTGTGTCTATATATATAAACATATACATAAAACTTTCATACATACATGATACATGAATGTATACATACATACATACATCCATCCATACACAGATACATCATAAATTATATACATGTACATTTACTATCATATATTTTTATGTATATTTAATGAAGTGTGTTGGGGAGTTTAACTATATATATATATATATATATATAATGATATTGTATGTATAATTTACGATAAACTTATATACACACATGAATTGATAATATTTTTTAATACATATGTACTATATGTATATTTTATATTATTTCATACATTAACAATACATGTATAAAACTATATATAAGCATCATGTATCTATTGATAATATTACTTAACATATAGATTTTAAGTATATTATATAATTTAATAATATAAATATACGTAATTTTGTGTACATGTACATATATATTTTTTATTTATAAGAATTACACACATATAAATGTATTATGTATGTATATTATATATTAAGGTATAGATGCAATAAAATATTAAGAATGAATAATTCTGAGTTGAAAAATAAAAAACAGAAGTTATAAAACACCCTTTTCATGTTTTCTAGAAAATTTGATTATAACAGAAAAATATCAAAATTCAGTGCTTAAAAACAGGTTACCAAACGCCAATTTTTATCAGAATTGTATTTAAACACAGAAAACGAAATTATAGTTGCAAACCAAACAGGCCCAGAGTGTTAAAAACTCAAAATGTTAAGATGTTTAGTTAAATATGACACTGTCAGAATTCTGATGTGACTTGTTGTCAGGACCTGAACCTCCCGTGTAGATTATAAATTTTAATAAATAAGTAAAACCTCACCAGAGGTCCAGGTAATTGATTTCATTTTACACATCAACTTTTTGTGTGCCTTAGCGTATTTTTATTTCCATCTAAATAAATTATATGCGATTAGTCAATATGGAGGGGTGAGCACTATTAATATAGGAAGTAGGAACCCCTAAAATAGAAGTACCAGTGCAGCATTCTCGAAGTTCTCACTCAATCCAGGCAGTTGCCTTAATCCACCAGCTGCAGTCAAGGCAACTTCTCCACTAGCACCTTCAAAGACATTGCATTGTACCTGTAGAAAACACCAGCCACCTCTTCATCTATCTTTTTTTTCAATAACTCACAAATTATGGGCTCAATGAAGTGCAAGTAGGCAACTTTAATATACATTTCTTTCTTTAGTAAGTATCTTTATATAAATAGATTCAAATATATAACTAATTCACTTCATAGACCATAAATAGATAAAGACATGCTGAACTAAAATACAGCAAGATGAAGGGATAAAGAATTACCCAAAACCACTTTCTCGGGAAACCTCCACCCCAATTCTTTTCTGAATAAGAAGGTGCATTTTCAAACTCAAACCTTTCACCATCCCATTCTATCCAACCTGAAACAAAAGACTCAAGAGTCAAAGGATACACTGCCCAGAAAACAAGAATAATATCACTTGTACAAGTTTTCAGCAAATTGAATTTCAACAAGGGGAATGTCTTCATATTATTACCACTGTTACACATGGAATAAAAAATTACGGAGAAACTATTCAAACTACTGCAATGCATAATGTCGAACCCAAACACCCGCCATCATAAGTTATACTCCCAGGGGGTCCAAATATCAATTAATTTTTGGCTTATCTTGACTTAACCTCCTCACATAATGCCTTGGTTAATCATAACCCCCATTATTTAAAAAATTTAGACAAGCTCCTAGTGATGCCCATTAACTAAAAGTCTATAATTGGTAGTTAGACTTCCCCTCCTAATTTAATGACCAAAATGCTCTTCTTCCATAGTTCACCTCTTCCCCATAACTCAAAACCCTAACCCTAAGGGAAAGAAACCTAATATAATTACTAAAGATTATAAAAAAAAAAATCAAGGTTTTTTTTTACTTCTACATCCAAAATTATCCGATTTTGAGTTTGGCACTTTTTTTTAATTGACTTTAAATTTGGTACCATTTCCGTTAGAACTCTGTTAGACTTACACATGACCTATTTAGAAATAATAATTAAAAAATTAAGAAATGGGAGAAATTTATAAAAAAGAATTAAAAACAAGTTGTGTTTCCCACACCCAATCTCGTCTTCCCCCACAACACACACCCCACATGCCCAACCAACCACCACCACCCCACCCCATCACCACCCGCCTCCACCTTCAACCTCCCCCCATCTCCCACACGGCACCCCTCCCTCAAAATCGAACCATCTTCAACCCCTCCCCTCCCCAAAACCGAACAGCTCACCACCCACCCACACCACTGCTTAGCCCTACCCTACCCCCATCCCCAACCAACCTCCTGCCCCTCCAACTCCACGCCCAATCTCCCCCCCCCCCCCCATTATTCTCTCTCTCTCTCTCTCTCTATATATATATATATATAAACAAATACTAAATTGGATTTCTGTAAATCGATTCAAAACCACCCATCTCAAAATCCCAATTTCACTTATTACCCTTCAAAATCTCCTCTCATTTTCAAATCCGAAAAACACAACAACCAAACCCCTCATCGTTATCTTCCTTCAGATTTTATTTCGATTGTGAAGAATAGAGTTTGTGTATAGCAATTTGTGGTGTTGGTGGGTGGTGTTGGTGATTCAAAAATGGCAGTGGTGGAGGTTTTGTAAGGATTTTTCAAGATGTGTGTGTGTGTGTGTGGGGGGGGGGGGGGGGGGGGGGGGGGGGGGGGGGGCTGAAGGTGGAGGCGGGTAGTAGGGTGTGAGGCGCTGGTGGTTGTTTGTTTTTGTTTTTTTTGTTTTTTTTTGGAGAAGGGGGGGGGGGTATTATTTTATTAAAGTTTTTCTAATTTTTAAAATATTTTATTACTGAATGGTCATGTGCCTCGCACATGACTGTTTAACTCTAACAGAGTTCTAGCAGAAAAGGTACCAAACTTAAAGTCAATTAAAAAAAAGGTAATAAACTCAAAAATCGGATAATTTGGGACATAAAAAATAAAAACTTAAATCAAACAAATCGAAATGTCGCAAAACAAAACATCAAACAAATAATTTTGATACCCCTCGGGTGTTTTTCAAGTTCCAAAATAGTTTATTTGGGAGCGATTTGGATTGGATCGTGGGGGTTGTTGTGTTTCTTGTTGATTTGTAGGATGTGTAGATGTTCTTTCTGCAGTGGGTTTTGCTTTTTTGGTACTGAAATCATCTTGTACATAGTGATTACATTGTAATGGTGAAATTTAGGGTTTTCTTGAGATCGAATAGTTGTTGCTTTTGTTTTATAAGTGCAATAAAAATTTCTTCCATTTTGTTTCTCATTAAGCAATGGTAGTGCGTTTTGCGTTTAATGTCAGTTCAACATTGTAAATTTTGATATACACAGTGCAATAATGTGAGATCCAACATAGACAATATTATATGGGGGGGGAAAGGGGAAAATCCAGAGGCAGTTCCATTGACCCGAAACTGAAAGCAAAGAGGCGAGGGGAAGCAGGAGGACCCTTCTTATATAGTCCCTAGTCCGTTATTAGAGAACGCAACCGTTAAGTAAAGAAAGAATGAGGCAGTTGAATGACTCCCTTGACTCCACCTCCCGTTCCTCTCCTGTCCCAGCTAATGGGTGGGTCATTCGGGTCAGCAACAAACCCTGGCTCTCCTTTCCTAATGTTTATTGGCCTAACATGGAGTATGATTTTGAACAGTTTGTAAAAACTTGTCTTCTTTGTCAGCTAGACAAAGCTGAGCGGCAGGAGACATCCATCTTAGGCGCCATTCGTAAAACTATCTTTGAATGCCGCAATACAGTTATGCCCTCTCTCCAGTGTTATTGTAATGACCCTAAAAACCTATAGAAGGCCGCAGCCATATGGAAGTCACGGCCACAAGTGAAGTTTTGTTGTAAAGGCCATGGCCTGGGACAAAGGCCACAGGTGGTAGAAAGGTCATTATTGGAGAATTTAGGCCACAGAGTTTAAGGACACAGCCTTGGACTTATAGGCCGCGGAGACGAAGAACGGCCTAAGGAAAAGTACGCGGATGTTAGTGGCGTAGACTTGGGATGGCTCAACACATGAAATGATGACATGGCCTAACTAGGTCATAACTTGTGAACCAAGTTTAGAGGGTTCTAGAAGCCTTTTGAGAGGGTAATTATGGGGAAAAAAGGACAAAAGAAGAAACCATAGGTTCCCTAGAATTTTCTATAAATAGCAACCTTTGGCACACTTCCCAAACATACTAAAACCCTAATTTCCCACTTTAGATAGAGAAAGTGAGATTTTTCAAGAGAAGAGGAGGTGTTTCCGGAAAAAAGGCCATGGACTTCTACTATTCACCTGCGAGAAAGAGGTGTTTGAAGGCGGCGGAGTGTTACTGTTTATTGGACCGAGTCCTAAAGGTAAGGGATATTTCCTATTCCTCTTCTTCCTTGATTAAACCTTTATTTCCATGTTTTTATTGAATGAGATGAGCCCTTTTATGTATTCTGGGCTATGAAGAACGGATACTCTCTGGAGGTCGCGAATTTTTTTTGGACACGTACGGGATACGGGATACGGGATACGCTAGGATACGCGAATCCTGGAGTATCCCATTTTTTTAAATGGCTCGGATACGTTTAGGATATGCTGAGGACACGTTAAGATTCGTTTTAGGATACGTGGGGTGTTTATGACATTTTAAAACATATGTTTTGTGGCCAAAAACATAAAAATGAAAAGTTTTAAGTTATAAAGGACCTGCTTTAACTCATAACAAAACTCCAACCCAGCTAGGTTTTCATTCTCTCCCCCGATGGCTAACAAAACTCCAACCCAGCTACGGAATCTGACTCTTCCGGCTAGGGTTTTCATTTCCCACCTCAATCCGACCTCAATCCGCGTCAATCGAACCCATTTGGAGTTCTGACTACAGTTTAAACCCATCAGGTATGTTTTTTTTTCACATCCGGTATTTTTTTTTTTCTCTTATGTATTTTTTTCACTTCTAGACCTCATTTGGCGCTTTTTTTTCCCCTTAACTGTGTTGTATTTTTTTTCACTTCTAGACCTCATTTGGAGCTGCTGCTGTATTGTTTTTTGATTTTTTTCTTAACTTTTTTTGTGTTTTCTAATTATGTTTGTAGATTTTATTTGAAATGGCATCTGGAGCCACTCAATCTAGTACAAGCAGTACAATGGTATTTGATGGTATTTGAGCACTTTAATACAATGGTATTTGATGCTTTACTTTCATTTTATTCAAGTTTATCATTAATATATATATAATAAAATAATAAATATTTAACGTATCCTGACGTATCCGTATCCTACATTTTTGAAAAATCAAGTATCCTGAATCGAGTCGTATCCCGTATTACATGTCGAGTCTGTGCTTCTTAGATTCTGGGTTTAAAACATGGAGTTTTACTATTGACTGAGCTTTTGGGGTTTAGAGGCCATGGACGTTTACGGTTCATTGTGATTTTAGAGTTTTCTGGCTTTTAGGCCATTGATATTCACTATTTATCTTGAATCTTTGTTTTGGAGATTTTGCTCTCAGGATTCTTGTTTGGAGATTGTATGTTGAGGAAAAGAAACTTTGAGGATATTTTTACTGATTTTGTGAGGTTTTATATAGGGTTTTACCTTTGCTCTTTTGAGGATTTGAGTTATGAGCTATTTAGGGTTTAAAATTATTATTTTACTCAAATATCCTGTTGGTTGCTCATCAGGAGTTCTAACTCCTTCTTCGAGGCCGCGGAGTTTGGGAAGTATTATATTGTGCCTAGGTGATTTGTAAATGGGATTTGATGCTACGGCCACGACACTATTTGGCCAGGCTGACGTATCATTGTCTGGTGAGGGTCTCCAAATAGTGTTTGAGGTCAAAACGGTTAGTTCTATAAAGATTTGGGCCTAGATTAACTATGGGGCTTACACCTTGACAGAGCACGACCAAGGTTGTGGAGTTAACAACAGACCACGGATCAGTCGAGGCCTATGGCATGACTAGGTCAAAGATGCCTAGAATAAGACTGCGAAGAATGACATGTCCAAGGTCAAAATAAAGGCCGGGGACTATGAGGGCATACCATGGGAGATTGAACCATGGGGGAAGTCGAGGAGTGGTGATCTAAGGGAGATTGAGCCTTAAGTCATCGGAGTAATCCGAGGGGTTGGAAAATTTACATTATTTCCTTCAGATTTGCTTATATTGCACTATCTTGCTTATTTGCACTACTATTTTTAGGGCTGTGTTTTTTTTTCCGATTTTCCGATTTTTCCGAATTCCGATCCGATTTTTTTCCGATTTTGGAAAGATTTTTTTATTGCCGATTTCCGATTTTTCCGAAAAAAATCGGATCGGAAATCGGAATTTTTTTATATTCCGAATTTCCGATTTTTGCCGATCCGAATTTCCGAAATTTGTTCCGATCCGAATTTCCGAATTATTTTCCGAAATATTATCCGAACTATTTTCCGATTGTTTTTCCGAACTATTTTCCAATTTTGCCACGAAATATTTTCCGAAGTATTTTTCTGGAAAATTGCCGAATTTTCCGAATTTCCGAATTTTGCCGAAAATTCCGAATTCGGAAAAAAAAAACATTTCCGAAAAAAATCGGATTCGGCTTCGGCATGCCGATTTTTTTGCCAATTTTTTTAGAAATTTTTCCGAAACACAGCCCTAACTATTTTCCATTGGCTTATAAATATATTTTTTATTTGCTAGTACTAACATTGATAGGTGGGCTGAGGACTTTGATTTAAACCTTGCTGAACTATTTGAGCTCATCTCTTCTATATTCCTTATTTCCTCGTGATAGGAGTCGAGAAGAGTGATTAGGACGTGGAGGAAAATAGAGGTCGTGGAGACTACGCTAATCTAGAGAGATTCTTAAATGCTTAACTTAGATTTCACTCTTAGTTGTAATTATTCAGCTTTATAGTTTTATGTTAAAGTTGTATGAGGAGAAACTTTAAGTGAGGTTTGCATTCGAGACCTTTATATATGTATATTTTCAATGGAGTTAGTGTTTGTCCAATGATTCCTTTATATTGTGCACTACTAAACTGTGATGATTTATTAATCTGCTAACTCTGATTATGAGGTCGAGACCTTCTTATGGGCCACGGCCTAGTATGGTTGCCCTAATATTAAAGTTTTAATTTTGAGAAAAATTGGCTCAACGGTCGCGGCCTAAGAGGGCAAGCCGCAGGGCGTTACAGTTATGCGTCGGAACAAGAAACCATCAGGGCTCCTAGAGTTGGTAACCATTGTCCAAGAACCTTTCTTCACACTAAATCGTCGCAACCACAGCTGCATCAGTCAGGCTGTAGAAGAAACCATCCATCACATCTCGTTCTTGCCTTACATCGGACCAATGAGTAGCAACAGCTGATTCACATACCAATAGTTGCGCCTGATTCACTCCTTGTTACATGCCCTACAGACTGTATAACCGTCTGCTCTCGGCGGTTTGACACGCTCCCGCACCCCCACCTCCCCGGCTTTTAAAAATGATGAATATGAAGTCAGGGAGGCCAAAACTATTTTGATATAGACTTTCATATCTTAGCATCTGCCTAACCTATACAGGGCGAAGCAATACTGAACGATCAATGGAAGAAGCCATCTTGTCGTTCGTATCTAAAATGGCTTCAAGCGCTTGGCTTCACCACTGTTGACTGCTCTGTCGTTCAAATAATCAAGCAGTGACTTGAAGTTCAATCTCAAGAGGTAGCACCATTGAGTCGTCAAGCCACCTTCTCCAAATTTTTTATGGGCCTAACATGATGAGCATGGTAGATGGCAATCCGAACCGTATGTAGGACGAGTTTCTGCCTCATACAGTTCAGGCCAAGACGGGGAAGTTTAGGAGAGATGGGGAGACCCAGCAGCTGCCTATCGAGGCAGGGATAAGCTTGTTTGCGCTAGCGCTTTAAGCCCTAAGTTTGGGGATATTTTCAATTTCTCCCTCGATGTTTTAATTTTGAATGTCCTCTCTAATGTTTTAAAATTGTTGAACTTAACTATGTTAAAATCATTGACGGAAATGTGACGTAGAATTTTAATTGGTAAAACTCTTCAAGTCACCCAATCATTATGTCCCCCCTATGGCAAATAAATGTAATTGCTTAAATTTAATTAAAAAAGTAATCATTTAGATTATAAAAGGTCGTACCCAGTGCACAAGGCTCTCGCTTAACTGCAGGGTCTGGGAGAGGTGGACAACTGCCAACAAAAACAGCAACCACCACAAGCAAATATCACTGCCACCACCACCTGCGGCACCCAAACACGCCATGACCTCTCTCTCTCTCTCTCATCCACCCCCCACTTGCTTCTCTCGTTCCACCACAAAACAACTGCCAACAAAAACAGCAAGCACCACAAGCAAATCCCACTGCCACCACCACCTGTGCCACCCAAACACGCCATGACCTCTCTCTCTCTCTCTCTCTCTCTCTCTCTCTCTCTCTCTCTCTCTCTCATCCACCCACCAGAACCCATGGTCACCACAAACACCCACACCCCCACCACCTCAGCTAGCATTGTAGTCCCATCCCCCTATTACCTTTTCAAATCGCAACCCATTCCGACAACTAGAACCTACAATTGCAACCCCCCTCTTCCCTCAGTGGAAATCCATATTGCAAGCCCTACCCCTCTTTGCTATCTGGTTTAGGCTTCAATCGAGGTAAGGAACTTGTTTTTCCAGAGGCAAAACTCAGAAGGGTTGTGGGGCTGGTAACACGGGTGGGGGCTGAGGGGGTAGTGGGTGGTTGATCGAAGGGAGGGTGGGGGAGGTTTTCTTCTAGAGTGAGGGAGGGGGAGGCAGGACGGTTTTCAGTAGAGAAAGAGCAAAGAGTTCGATTTTAATTTTTTCGCTAAAAAATCAATTTCTTTTAGTGATTAATTTTTTGGGTTATTTTTGGTTTTAATACCCTAAAGTTCTTCCGTACAGGATTGACCCCAAAAGAAAAACTTATTTATGATTGACCCTCAAATTTTAACAGGTCCATTAGTTCACCGAGTTTGATTATAATAGCCCTAAAAATAAAAATAAAACAAAAGATAAAAAAATTTGAATATTCTTAAATGATGATGTTACTCATAGGATTAGAGCAGGCTGGGTTAAGTGGAGAAGTGCTACCTTTGAAGTTATTTTTGAAGTTAAGTTGGGTTAAGTTAGAGCAAGCTGGGTTTTGTGTGATAGGCGTATACCTTTGAAGTTAAAAGAAAAATTTTATATGACGGTCATTAGACCCGCCATGTTATATGGGACTAAGTGTTGAGCAACCAAGAAACAAAATGTGCAGAAAATGAGTGTGGCGAAGATGCGAATGCTAAGATGGATTTGTGGTAAAACTCGAAAGGATAAAATTAAATATGAACAAATTCGTGAAAAGGTAAAAGTAGCTCCTATAGAAGATAAATTGAGAGAAAATCGACTTAGATGGTTTGGACACGTCAAGCGTAGACCAATGGATGCTCCTGTAAGGAAGAGTAATTTAGCTAGTATTGATGGGCCTAAATTGACTTGGTGGAATATTATAAAAAAGGACATGACATGATGTCAACCGAAGATATTGCACTGGACAGAATGGAATGGAAACATAGGATTCGTGTAGCGGACCCCAAATAATTGGGAAAAGGCTTTGTTGAGTTGAGTTGAGTTCTGCACCTTAATTATATACCATTCCAGTTATGGTTACGATGATACAAACACTTAAAACATTTCGACAGCACTTGAGAAACAGGAAGATTGCAGATATGCAAGTGTGATACTTACGTAATTCACATGCATAATCAATTTAATCATGAAAAGACTCACTAACATTTTGACTCAATAAGGGGTGAAAATCAGATGCAATAATACATATATTGCCAATAAGAAAGAAATTAGATAATGCCTGTTGAGAGCCCTCCAGCCATGCATATTTGCCAATGAGGTTCAAATACAGGAAAAGCAGCAAGCCAGCCTGCTGTGGCCTTCTGTTTAGATTGAACATCACCCCATCCATAAACTGGGCGAGTACTGTATTCCCAACGTGCAGTCTTTACAGTTTCTGCATAATCTGTCCTGTCATCATAAGCTAAGTCATAATAAGCAGTCAAACTTTAACTGATAAAGATATATATGAAAATATATTTATATATTCATATAGCATTATTTAACACTCCTTGCATGTGCACCACTCACACGTAGTGAGCTAATAATGGAAAGCAAATTGTACTGATAAAACGGTAAAATCAAATGTAAGTAAAAGTATTTGAATTTAGGGCCCTGAGGAGTCAAACCTCTGATATCGTGTAAAATTACTGGTTGTTCTAAAAGTTTGAGCTGTTAGAAAACGGGTCCATGAGCAAAAATTATGATCTTACGACAATAATTATATTTAAGCCAATGATAGATTAAATATCTAAGGGCACGATTGTTATCGTCTAAAACTAGTATATAGAATAGAGCCTTAGCAAGAATATTCTAATCATAAACTAGAACAGATAGAGATCACAAACTATAACAGATAAGGATCACAAACTATAACAGACAGAGATAATAATTGTAGAAATGCTTGTTTAGAATAAACAATAGAGAGAGATGAGAGAAAGAGATGGAAATCAGGTTTACGTGATTCGGCCCAAAGAGGTGCCTACGTCTACAGGTGTAGTGTTGATTGCATTAATTTAGTGGGCAAAAGTCATAGACGAATGGTAGTTACAACTTCTCATGCTTAAACTAGAAATGGGCAGCATAACAGTTGAAAAATATATCTTGATCCCTTTACAATGAGGGATCGTGTGCTATCTATAGTTTGTTAAAGGCAAGAGAATGTAGAGGGTCAGGTGTCGTGTCTTTATAGGTCACGCAGTTACACCTCTTACATTCAAGTAGGGAGGATAATCATGAGTTTGTTACGCGTACATGGAGCAGGAATATTTGCATATCTCCCACATGCATGCGCGATGTGACTGCTTTACATCACATAGTACATGCTTGCCTTGACGGTGTTAAGTAACAGTGTTAATGGCTGTGAGCTAGCTGAGTTCAGTCAATCGCGTATGACAATGGGGCCGACCACAATTATGTTGGACGACCAGATGATTAGCTGAGCCGACTTCCTTTAAGGATCAAATGAGTCCAACTGTCATCTTCTAATTGGTTTCTAGGTCACACCATATTCATGGTACAGCAAAAGCCCCCAAGACTTTGCTCGTGATTGAGGTATGCAGCGGATTCACCCAAGTATTACGTCTTTTGGGTATGTGCTGAGCAGATTGAGCGAGTAAAGTGTTAACCAATTGAAAGTTGTCGGCTTTGAAAATTGTGGTCGTCTTGAAATTTTCTCGGCGCGCGCCAAGCAGAAAGACTTGTAAAAATTTTCGCTTGGAATTGGCCTTGACACGTGTCAAAATTTGTGGGTGGCGTCTGGCGCAATCATAAGGCGCGTGTGTTGGGCAGCGTGGTTTGTCCAATTTTCCAGGTGTGACATCATGCGTTGTGTTAATAGGGGTAATGATTACCACCAAAAAAGTATAAAACCCAATTTTTAAATCGTTTCAAACTTTCCAAACTCATTTCCCCACACACGTTTGCTATTAGAGAGAGAACTTATTTCGTCCTTAAACCCTTTATTCTCCGGCGAAACTCCTTCCGTCCTCTGTCATTTTTGCTTATTTTTTGCTTGGAAATCCTTTTTCGGCGAGTTTCTCCAGTTTTCTTCCATCTGTAGGCAAAGATTGAGCATTGTTTTATCATCTCTAGCTCTTTTAGGGTTTTAGATACGTCATTTCTCTCGTAGGGGTTCGCTTTGACATTTTCTGTAATTTATCCCCTTCTGGGTTGCGATTCATCGTCATTGTTGTTGGTTGTTGGTTGTTGGTTTATATAACCTTTGATTGGAATCATGGTTCAAAGTCTCGGTATCGGTCCCGGTATCGGACACTCGATTTTCAACTCGGTCGCGGTATCGGGCGATACGCAAAGATACACTATTTAGAGAGCGCAAAAAATTCCGAAAAAAATGTAGAAAATTTTTAAAAAATAAGATTAACAAAGTGGACCAATGAGATACATTCAAACCCATCATTCAATATGCATTGCATTGTATAATTGGTTATACTAAAGCGCGGCAGAGTTATCATATTCAATATTGCATAGTAAACTAATACTAATATTGAAAAACAATCAAATGGCACATAGAATTTGATAAAAAAATTACATGGAAGATAAATAGAAATGATTACAATTTTCCTCATTTTCATCCCCCTATTTAGTTGCGATATCGATCATACGAATTTAGATATGGGTAATTTCTTTCAGTAGGGTAAGGAAAGAAATATGAACCATATTGCTGCTCAGAGGGTTGAGATGACTGACTAGATGATCCATTATTTGGAAATTGTGGTTGGCGATCTCCCGATTGACTACCGTGATGATAATATCCAAAGCCTATATACCCAGAACTATCAGTTGAAGACCCACCATATTTTTCAAAAAAATAACATTTTTATAGTTTTATAACATTTTTTTGTAACATTTTTATAACATTTAAAAAAAATAACACTTTTCTCATTTTATAACACTTTTATAGTTTTATAACAATTTTTTGTAACATTTTTATAGTTTTATAACATTTTTTTGTAACATTTTTATAACATTTAAAAAGAATAACATTTTTATAACATTTAACAGTTTTATAACTTTTTTTGTAACATTTTTATAACATTTAAAAAAAATAACATTTTTTTGTAACATTTTTATAACAACTAAAAAAAATAGCATTTTTTTAACATTTAACAGTTTGTAACATTTTTATAACATTTAACAGGTTGTAAAAAAATTGAATCGGTTGTCTCGGCCGATATCGCCGCTGTCACGGCCGATATCGCGGTGACGCGTCTCGGAATCGGTTGTCTCGGCCGATATCTCGGCGAGACAACACGATTCAGTGTTTTTTTTAAACGCCTCTCGGTATCGTATCGGTACCCTCCGATTCCGAGTCATCTCGGCCGATACCGAGTCAACTCGGCTGATACTTTGAACCATGATTGGAGTTTAATCGTCTTAGGTGGCCATTGAGTTGGTTGAGGTAGGGTTTTCTTAATTTAGGGCTTTTTAGACGTTACAGGGTTTCGTTTTGCCCAAACCTCCGATTTCCGAAACCATATAGCCCCCAAGCCTTTGTTTACCCAAATTCCATCTTTCCATAGCACACGAGGCTTAAGCCTCGGTGGGTTTTTTCCACGATTCGCCTCGAGGCGTGCCTTAAGACGTACGCCTCTTGTGCTTTTTTAAACATCGTCAGAACCTTGAAGTCCCGGAATTGAGAATGTTCCCATGGTCTAACATGTCCGAATTTATGATTTTGCAAAGCTTTGTGATGAACATATTTTGTAATGAACATTTGAAATTATGCTTGCTTTTAAAATCGGAATCAAATATGATCCTATTACTTCTTTGTGGATGCCAGTGTTTTGATCTTTTGTCAATTATTTTGCTCGACTAAGTTTTTAGCCATCACTTGTAGTTAAGCGTTTTTGCGAAAATATTTTTGACAAGTAAATGTGGTCGGAACTCGCCGACCTCCCAGTTAGTTCTAGTCTTATGGACTCAAGGTGGAATCTTGTCCACCTGCCATGTCAACTTACTAGTTGGTTAGTGTAAGTGTAAGCCTGCTAGTAGTTTAGACTTAAGATCGTTCGGGTCTCATCGACCTGATCTGCCTTACTAGCTACCAGTTTTGGACGAACCTGAGTTGTCCTGACTTATGATCTACTAATGCTTGCGCCAGCTTACTGGTCATATGAACAGATCTTGTCGTCCTGACCATGTGTCGGCATTAATTACAAGAGTCAACCAAATATACTAGGATCTATTCTTGCGTTAGTCAGTTATTGTCGGATCTTGTTCTCCATATAACTGCACTAGATTTCCCAGACTATGCTAAAACTTCTTGATATAGTGACTTGTACAAAGACGAGGTCATACATATACCAAGTACATCTAGAATAGTCATCAATAAAGGTGACATAGTATCGGTAGCCTGAGAAAGCGGTAACAGGGAAAGGGCCCCACACATCAGAGTGAATCAAGTCAAACATACTGGGAGCACGTCTCATATGAGAACTATAACTAGTACGAACATGCTTAAAAAATTCACAAAATTCACAAATAATTTTTTTGTCTTTACAAGCTTTGGAAAGAGATAGGAAAAGCAAACACAAAACAAGCATGCCACATATGCAAAGTCTTGAAAGAGACATCATAAGGGAGGGAGCTAGGTAGAGTAGAGGCACTAAGACAGGAGGTCGAAGGCTACGATGGTGGATCCCCAAAGTGATAAAAGCCCATCGCGCTCATAGCCCCGCTAAAAATCCTCCTCGAACTCAGGTCCTGCAAATAGCAATAAGAGGGTAAGAAAATAGCACAATTGAGGTGTTTACTTAATTGGGTCACAGACAAGAGATTAAAGGAAAAATTGGGGACATGTGAGGCAGAAGAGAGGGTAATATCAGGGGAAAGGCGTATGTCTCCCTTCCTGTGAATGTGCAGAAGAGAGCCATCCGCAAGATATACATGCTAACAAATAGGTGAGGTGGGTGAAACAAACAAGGATGACTCGCCAATCATGTCATCTTTAGCTCTGGAATCCAGAACCCAAGTAGACTTAGCAGCCTTAAATTGAAAAGCAGACCTGAAGCTATAGTGGTTGTGGGAGTCGATGTGCCAGCACGACTGAAAGAACTCAACTGATCCTGTATCAACCTAAGCTGAGACTGCAATTGGCTCAAAGATGGAGTCGGCAGTGAGGGGGTAATCGGAGGAGTTGCTACGGGAGGACCAGAGGTGTCGGCAATAGCAACAGTACGGGATGAGCCCGATGATCTAGTCAGAGTAAACTTTTTCCTCAACTCTGGATAGAGTTTGAAGCATCGATTAAACGTGTCCCGTAGCGCCACAGTGGTGGCAAACAACTTTCCCGTCCCTAGGACAAGAACCTGAGTGGGCAACAAAGGCAATTTGATCAACAGTGGGAGTAGTAGGACATGACTGAGTCAAACAGAGGCGGTGCTCCTCGCCATCAATAATAGCAAACGCCTCACGCAGAGAAGGCATAGGTGAGGTATTAACAATCTGAGTTTTCAACGAATCAAACTCATCGTAATCCCATGAGAAACTGATACATATGTTGACGATCCAGGCGTGTCAGAAGAAGGGGCGCAGTCACTGGTGGAAAATCACTATGAGGCTCATATTACGCCAATTCTTCCCAACGGAACTGAAAATAACCAAAATCGGGGATTGAGACATGGAGGGACTCCTAAGAAGGCTCGGGAAATCTCTTGATAAAGCTCGAATATAAGGGCATCATTATGTGCATGGGCATACAATTGAGTGAGGGCCTTCCAAAGGTCCGGTACCGACTCATGGAACATGTACATCGTATAAATCCACTCTTCCATTGAGCTGAACATCCAACTTAAAATTGTGCACCGCTCCATATCCCATTGATTGAATGCCTTGGCATCACTAGGAGAAGGCTACTTCTTGATTCCTAAAAGTCAACTCGTCTTCCCTTTCTCACCAATATAAAGATGAAAAGACCAATACCATGATGCAAAGTTCCGTCCATTCAAAAGTACACTCATGACCCTTTGACCGGGTTATGTTAAGCTAATGAATACTGAGTCTTTCCCAATTTCAGCCATATCAAATCAAAGCAACAAAGGTATAATTGTCCCTACCAAAAAAAATTCATACAAGGTGAAAACAGAATGGCAACAAGATAAGAAATGTCGTCGAAAAAAACCCGACGACCCTTTTAGAGAATGGAACAACACAAATTCAGCACATTAAAAAGAAGATGAAACCCTAAAAGAAGGGTATATAAACCAAATACCCTAGAGATAAGGTTTAGAGAGAACTAAGGTTTGGATAAAGGTGTGGGAAAAAAAAGTTTCAGACCACCGAATCTACACCGGATCTACACCAGTGGCCGGAAGGAGACCCCACAAAGGGGCGCAACCTGCTCTAGGGCTCAGAGCAGTCCCGATTTACAGTAGAAGGGGGGAAAAGAGATGCGGCGGCTAGGGTTAAGCTGCAATAAGGTCGCGAAGGTCGAGGGCAGGTGCAGCGGTAGAGAGGTGGTGGGAAGGTGGTCCTTTGGCGGCTAGGGTTAGGCTTAGGGCTAATGTAAAAAGAAAAAAGATTTTAGGGTTTGGTGACTCTGATACCAAAAAGATTTTTATGAGGTAATGGCTTAACAAAATGGGAGCCCAATAACGGTATTTATACTAGAGATTAGATGGTTCTAGAACGTACAACATACACAAGGAATAACAAACTAAAACAACTAAAGCCTAGTACATAATGGGCCAAACAATAAAAGAGAGTAAAATAAAAGGTGACATCCAACAGTGGGCAAACGCCATAAACGAATTGTAGTTACAAGCTCTCGTGTTAACTCTAGATTTCGGCAGCATAACAATTGAAAACTATAACTCGATCTCTTTACAATGAAGGATGGTGTGCTATATATAGGTTGTTTGAGGAGAGAGTGTTTAGAGGGACAGGTGTCGTGCCTTTATAAGTCAGGCGGTTACACCTTTTACATGCAAGTAAGGAGGATAATCATGAGTTTGTTACACGCATATGGAGGAATATTTGCATATCTCACACATGCGTGCGCGATGTGACTGCTTTCAACTCGGTCGTAGTATCGGGCAATACGCAAATATACGCTATTTAGAGAGCGTAAAAAATTCCGGAAAAAATATAGAAAATTTTAAAAAAATAAAATTACCAATGTGGACAAATAAGATACATTCAAACCCATCATCCAATATGCATTGCATTGTAGAATTGGTTATACTGAAGTGCGACAGAGTTGTCAGATTCAATATTGCATAGTAAACCAATAATAATATTGAAAAACAATCTAATGCCACATAAAACTTGATAAAAAATTTACATGGAAGATGAATAGAAATGATTACAATATTTCGTCATTTTCATCTCCCTATCTAGTTGCGGTATCGATCATACGGATATGGATAGGGGTAATTTCTTTCAGTTGGGTAAGGAAAGAAATATGAACCATATTGTTGCTCAGATGGTTGGGATGACTGGCTAGATAATCCATAATTTGGAAATTGTGGTTGACGATCGCCCGGTTGACTACCGTGATCGGCGTGATGATAATATCCAAAACCTCTATACCCAGAACTATTAGTTGAAGACCCACCATATTGCGTCCCTTGATTATATCCATAATAATCACCACCTGTTGTGCCGCTACTAGTAGATCCATAATTGTCTCTATAACGATCATAGTATCCACTTGTACTAGTACTATTAAATCTTAGAAGTTGTGCCGGACCATGACTATCTGTGCCACCCCCACTCCCAGAGATACTATGTCTTCCACCGCGGTATGTATGATCTGTCATTAAACCCATTGCCCGTAGTTGATCATCAAGACGTTGCGGATCATATCCGCTTGAATACTCGTCACTACTAGGGAATCTCGTCAAATTGTCTAAATGCCTCCATTGTTCACTGATTCCCGGACGATAACCATGATCTGTGTCTTGTGTCGCATGGTAGTTTTCATCTCCTTGTGCCCATATCATACCACCACCGTGCTGTGTACCAGTATTGTAAGAACCACCCCTTTGTTGGCTATCACCAACTCCACTCCTTTGTCCACTACCACTCGCAGTTCCCCTACTAACATCTCCACTGCCACCACCTTGGTCATCATCATCGTCGTCGTCGTCGTCGTCGTCGTCGTCATCGTCATTGTCATTGTCATTGTCATCGTCATCATGATTACCATAAGTTACAGGAATATCTTGCCAACCATCATCACCACTATGATCATCATCAGAACTGAAAAGAACACTGACTGGTGCCGGTTGATTGTGCCCCCCCCGTCCTCCTTCCCCTTCGCTTTGTTGAATACCTTCATCTAACCAATCTAAGTCATCGGTCGGTAAGACCCCTTCATCATTCTCTCGGATCCACTCATTAAAGATGTTATCCTCCTCAAATATTAAATTCTAGTCTATCGGATTGTAGAAATCTTCGGTATCTCGCATGTACGTCAAATTCCTAACTTTTAAGTCACGAATTGTAATGCACATACACCAATTTATGCAATTTTTTCATTGCCAATCGTGTGCGAAGTTTTGTATGGATGAAAGACCATGTGCTCCAATTTCTCTCACGACCCGAAGATGAGCATGTTTGACTCGGGTCTTTGATAGCAATGCGCCTAAGATTAGGTGCATCCTCACAGTAATTTTTCCACCACTCACCTGGAAGAGAAGATTTTATTGCTTGTTTGGTAAGATCTAAGCCAAACTCCCCTCTCCTATGCGTAAAGAGTTTTTCACCTAAAAAGCAAACAAATCAATTTAGAAACAATACATATATGAAATAAATATAACTCGATGGAAACAAATGTGATACCTCATTTATTATCAAGGCATGTTTTTGTACGTCTGGCTCTAGCCTTTTGATAACCTCTTTTAGTCCGGCTCTTATCTCGTGATGGTTTGAAAAATTAAATGAATACTGAAACACCGGATTTAAGAAATATCCCGCAGCATGCAAGTGTCGATGCAATTGTCTCTCCCATCTTCCATCGATCACCTGCCAATACTTCTTCCAATTTTTTACAGTCGCCTGAATTGCTAGTTTTGCTTTATCCTTCGTAAATGATAGAGAGTGTAGGCTTTTTATCTTGATCTACTATCTTCAAAAGCAATACTAAGGGCTCCATAATCTTGGCAACTTCGACAGCTCGTTGCCGGAATCGATCTGCTAGAATTAAATCCGACGCTTTAGTGGCCGCACTCCTTCGGGTCCTCTCACGGTTGAATTCACGCCATTCATTCGTGGTACACATTCGCTTCAACTCAGACTGATAGCGAATGAGACTCTCAAGGGAAATAAACTCGGTAGCGAATCTCGTAATGCCTGGTCTTAGCAAATCCCTATCTATGGTATACTCTTTCATTAAATTCACAACTATTTTACTGTTATCTATGAACGAGGTAATTGATTTGGCATCATTCAATACCGACTTGATTGACTTCATATTTTCAATTTCCTCGAGCATCAAGTCAAAACAATGTGTTGCACAAGGTGATCAAAATAAGTGTCTCCTATTCGCCATCAATAACGCGTCAGCCGCCTTAAAATTTGGCTTGTTATCAGTGACAATATGTACGACGTGAGCCTCGCCAATTTTCTCCACAACTTTATCCATAAGGGAAAAAAATAATCCGCCAACTTGATTTTGTTAATTGTGTCAACAGAAGTGTGAAATATCATATTACGATCACAATATACCATGAAGTTAATGATATGATTCTTCGTCCTTGAACTCCACCCGTCACACATGATTGTGTAACCATACTCGGGTCATTTCTCCCTTAGAGTTGCTATGTACGCATCCACCTCTTCTATCTCCTCATCCAAATAAACACCTTCAATTTGATAACCACTAGGGCCATTAATCCCTGGACCCTTCATAGCAATCGTATCAATCATATGTTGATAGGCAGGTCCACTATCACCAGTATAAAACGAGATGGCATTAAAATGAAAGAGCTTGCTAATGGTCTTCCCAACCTTCCTGACTCCATCTGTAGAGAACATGGTTTTCGCTGTTTTCTGACTAGACTTCCTCGACCTAAACATCGAAGGGTCAATTCCTCGAGCAGGCAATTCAACCCCTTGTTTCAATGACCACAATCGTGACACGTGCTGTCGCTTAAGCCCAGATGTGGATGGCCTTGCCCCGAAAATGGAATGTCTATGTTCTTCATTTGCCATTCTTCGACTTTCTTTCATAGCAGCCTTTAACTGTGCTAATTCTAAACGGGTCGCATCATTTTTGTGTGCCACTGACGCGGACCTTTAAAAATAAGAGAATATTGGTTAAATGGGTGTTTGAGAGACTTTTTGTAAAAATAATGTATTTGTATATTTTTTGTAAAAAAAATTATGCGCCTTTAAAAAAAAAAACTCTAAATTGTATTTTTTTAAAGAATGCAAATGTTATTTAAAAACGTTAACTATGGTAAAAAAAAACACAATTTAGAGTTATTTTTTTTTAAAAAGGATGCATATGTTATTTTTTTACAAAAAATATACAGATACATTCTTTTTACAAAAAATATACAAATACAAATACAAAACCTTAATATACAAATACAAATAAAATTACAAATACAATATATATATATATATAATACAAATACAAAAAATAGAATTTAGAGTTATTTTTTTTTAAAAAGGATACATATGTTATTTTTTTTACAAAAAATATACAAATACAAATACAAAACCTTAATATTACAAATACAAAATATATTAAAACACACACACTTAAAAAAACACGCCCTCTTAAAATATACAAACACACTTGTTTTAACCCCAAAAATGCACCAGGCCCTTAAACCTAAAAAAAAAAAGAATGAAACAGCCGAGAGAGAGAGAGAGAGAGAAATCTTGTGCCGGCGATACCTCAGTTTGACTTATTATTCTCCGGCGGATAACTTAAGGTTTTCAGCTGGTTATTTGGTTTATTTTATAGCTCAAGATTTTGCAATTTTTCAACACCCGGGACCTTTTTTTTGTCTCCATCGGCTGTAAAAGATAAGATCTTACAATATTCCGTGTTTTTTTTCAAGATTCGATTGTTTTTTACTTAATCTCGCCTGTGACTTCTTCATCTCGGCCAATATATCAGCCTCTCATCTCGGACCGGCCGATATATCGGCGAGTCATGCCGATATGCCCCTTATCTGTTATATTTTCATATCGCGACCTGATATCGTATTGTCCACTGCCGAGTCCAAGTCAACTCAGCCGATTCCGAGTTGACTCGGCCGAGTCTTTGAACCATGTAAGTAACAGTGTTAATAGCTGTAAACTAGCTGAGTTAAGTCGATCGCATGTGACGCTAGGGCCGACTAGATGGTTAGCTGAGCCGACCTCCTTTAAGGGTCAAATGAGTCCATCTTCTAATTGGTTCCTAGGTCACACCATATTCATGGGACAACAACGAGATTAGTAACACTTTCTAAATTTTTACACTCGTAAACCCCCAGCGCATAATGTCGAAAGCATAGAGAAGTGTACAGCATAATAAGGGTCCTTTTAAGACTACCCAACTACCTTCCAAAAGAAATAAGGAAAATTGATATTTTCGGAAGAATTATAATTTGTAGGCTAGCCCTGGTGGTAATATACCCTTAACAATTCTTCTCATTTGCCAATGAAAAAGTCTAATAGATTTACTTTTTCATAATTACGGAGAACATGAATTTTGGGATTAAATGTGATGTATGTGGTGACATGGCAGGCACTTGAGGTAGGGGCAATTGCAGACCGCCATTTAATTTGTGTTTATTGTATTTAATTTTAGCGCTTTGATACTATTAGAATATATCTAGATTAGGTTAAAACGCCTTTGCATTTGCAACATATAGTTAGTATTAAGCTTCTTGACAACTATATACCAAGCAAAATCCTTTGATTCGAGAGACACTTAAACCTTCTGGATAAACTTGTCCAAAGGAAATGAATGAGACTTAGTATTTGCCCTTTTTATTATTATTCTCTCTCTCTCTCTTCTCTCTTCCAATTATTTATTGCGTTTTTATACATAACCCCTACTTTTAATGCGTTATTTGACATACCCCTACATTACTATTTCATTTCACTTAACCCCCAAATTTTTAACACTGCCTACTTACCGTTAAGAAATTCCTATTTTGTAATTAGACATAAACCCCCCACCTCCTCATGTTTTTTTGGGGGACATATATACCCTTACTTCATCTTCCTCCCTAAATCAAAACCGTAACTTTCCTATTATGCCTAATTTCTCAATTCTAAACTTAATTACACATTATCTCTCCCTTGACCCTCTCTCTCATCCTCGTTATCCTCATCTTCATCTAGCAACCTCTTAAAGGCCACTAGAAGGAGGCGGCAACGGGCTAACGTACTTCTTATTACCTCCAAGTGTGGCTGAGCCATTGACGGATTTTTTGGCGATCTAGCGGGTGTGATTTTGAATGCTAGTTTGAATGCTATGAGAATTGAGCAAACATACTTAGACATGGACTTTGAGTAGGGTTGGCAATTCGGGTTAGGCATGTCATTTTCAGGTTGTATTAATTTTGATTTGATTATATGTCTCGAGTACTCTTAAATTTATACGAGCGAATCGTGTCATCTTCGGGTTATTACCATAAACAGGTTATCGTGTGAAAAATTGTCAGCCCTATCTCTGAGGACTGTGGCTCTTTCTTTTGAACTTGCAATTTGGTTTTGTCATTAACAGAGAGAGAAAAAGACAGCATCTCTCCATAGAAATAGTGTAGATCCATAAATGTATTCTTTTCTTTCTGCGAATGAAATCTACATTTGTTGCATATATAGATTGTTCTCAAATATTATGTTAGTTACCCTACTTGTCCAAAGAATGAAGCAGCTAAAGAGGAGAGAGAATGTGGGAGGAGGCCGAATTCTGCAATTAAGTTTAGAATTGGAATATAAGGGTTCATTGGAAAATTAAGATTTTGATTTGGAGAAGAAGATAAAAGGATATTTTTGTCCAAAAAATACATGAGGGAGCACGTCTAATAAGAATTTTTTCATGGTAGATAGATGGTGCTAAAAATTGGGGGATAAGTCAAATGAATTAATAAAGTGGGGTTTATGTTGAATAATGTATTAAAAAGTGAGGGTTAAGTCGAAAAACACCTAATTTATTCTTGAAATTTAACTAGACTTATCTGTGAAAACAGGGTGAACATAAAAAGGTCTTAAACTTTTATTGTGAATTCTAACAAGTGACGAATTTGAGTAATAAATCTAATAAAGAGACTTAGAGCACCACTCCATATGTCTATCTATCTACCTATCTAACAGAATTTATCTTATGATACAAGATACTAAACAACGACATACCTTCCATCATCCCGAATGGAACCTTGATGCCAAAGTGGGGTAACTTGGAACCCTTCCAACACGCTCTGCTCAAAGTCCTGCATAAACAACGAATCAAAGAGGATAAAACGATTACTTATGACTTCAAATATCTATACAATATCATTTGGGAATGACTAGTATTTATTGTTTCCATAATTATCGCAGAAACATGTTTCCAGAAAGAAAATTCAAGGAAGAAATTAAAGATATCCAAAAATATCCGTCCACTAGTCAGGTCCAATAAGTAGTTACAGCATGGAGAATCTCACCCCTTTTTAGGGTGGAAGATAACACTATTCAAGTGTATATCAAGGAACTAAGATGCCATCATGGCCCTAACATCGAAAGAGTAGATTAATGCAAACTACTTCAGTAACCAATCACCAGTTTAAAAAATAACAGTCTACTCAGAATTTAGCAATATCCGAGTAGATTAGTGAACCCAAAGAAACATTTGCTAGAAGCTCCCATTAAACAATGCCCTAATCATAATGAGAGGGGACTACGCCCTTACCTCTTTACCAAAGAATGTTTTATCTTTCAATAATCTAAAAAATTTAAACCCTATACAAGTCATTCTAATAGCACCTAAAATAGAGTTAAGTAGAGAAGATAAATTCATAATTAAAAATAAAAATAAATAAGTAAAAGTTGTTCGTAAGTTGTACCCAAATTCGCATGCAAATCCGATTGAATGTCACTCTCTATGTAGTTATAAATGACATGGCAATTCAACTTCTAAATCTTAGCTTAATAGACATTATAGTATAGCATATCTGCCATGGAAGGAGATATCCATCAGTCTGAATATCCACTAATAGCTTGTAGTCTAATTCAATAACCAAGCCGTGTACAATAAAAATTCAGTACAGTAGGGCCTCTTTTAAAGCTAAATCTTTGTCCCTCATATTAGATCCCACCCTATAAAACTGAGGATAGGCTATAATGAGCTTCCCATCGACATCTCCAAACAGCACTCTACCAGCACTCAATCCTGGATTACCTTTGGCACAGCCATCAAAATTCAATTTGACCCGCCCCAGATCAAGGTCTGCGCCGTCTAGTAATGACAACCTTTCTTCTAAAGACAGGAGAATGAGGAAGCCTTAGAGCCTCTAACTTCTGAGATATCTTAGATGTTGGCTGAGACTGAGAATGAAAGGAAATAATAGCTGCCATTCCTTAATAATTTTGCTAACAGCCCACTGTTCCTCCTCATAGCTGACTTTATTACTACTAATGTTCTACAAGGCACTAAGATAAAGGTGGGACACCGCCTAACGCCTAGGTTTCTCGATTTCTGAGTTTGTGCCTTAAATGCATACAGTTCACAACTACAGTTCACAGCTGCCCAGTAGACTTGATCGCGCTTAATAAAGTTGCTAGTACACACTCCACAGACACAGTTCAAGGAGTAGAAGTTCAAATGGTGGAGCGGTTCATTTTGCTTGAAGAGTAAATTGGAGGACTTGAAAGAAGGCTTGGAAATATAGAAGAATCAGTAAATCAACTCATGCAAGCAATGAATCAAACAAGAATGCAAAATCAACAAGCTCCAAAAATTGGAGTCAAGACAATAAATTGCCAATTTGCCTCCAGTTGGTTGAGAATTTGACAGGTTAGGAGATGAAATTAGCGAGGGGGTATTTCCCTGGTATTTGGTCAGGGGGTAGAATTTAGGCCGCCTACGTGGTCTGGACAAACAGAATTAGAGGTATCCAAGGAAGCACGAGGTATAATGATTTTTGGCCAGGAGTTCCAAGTCGATGATCTAATACCCCATATTTTTGTGGTACTTATTTATTGTTATTTTTGGGAATAAATGCGGATAATTCTTACTTGCATGAAGTGGTAATAATAAATGCATAATTTATGTGGCATCAACATATTATGTGACTTTGGAACCATATGTTATAAATTAATTAACCAGTGGAATCAATTATGATGAAAATTAACTATGTGCGGTTACTCGTAAAATAAATAAGTTGTGTAATTTATTTTACATTGTGAGACATCATTTGGACCGGACCCTAGGGTGGGTATGGAAGCCCAGAGATGTATTTTTAGTGCTCTGGATTGGGCCTCATGGGTAGGTAAACCTTTGGGCTCATATGAAGGTCCAAAATTAGGCACTTTATGAACCTCCAGGATCAAGGGCATATAAGTGACGTTAACCCTCATTAACTAATTACATTAAACTTAAAACATAAACCCTAGTAGCATGAGAGTTTTGGGAGACCTTTAGGAGGTCTTTTGAGAGGATCTATGAAATCACAACAGAGGATACCATACACCCTTCATAATCAAGCAAGAAATCGCTCTATCATAGTATAATGTGTAATTGATTTATGCTTTGAATGCTACTGAAATTTATTTGGGATTAGAAGCATATTCGGGTGACAATCTGCTAATTAATCATGTTTTTATATTGGGCTAAAACGGATTAAAGTTGGGAACTGCTATTTGGTATTGAATCTGATTTTAGTTGGAGTTGAAGATAAAACTCATGTTAATCTGTATAAAAATATGATTTCTGATGTTAGAATCTATGCGTAGGAATGATTTCTATAGTCTGATGATATCTTTGATATGAAAGAAACTTAATTAATGGTGAAACTCCATCTGTTAATCCTTAATTTAGTCGTGATAAAACTTATGATTTTGATGCATCTCTCCCGTTAGTCTTTGAACCTGTGATGTGAGGAATTAAATTAGGAATATGTACAGTGATTTGGGTTTAAATTGGAGGTCTTAAGAATGCTAATGGCGGATCGGTTTGCACTGTATGAAGTTTTGGACAAAACAAGTAATTGCAAAAGAGGCGCAGAGGAAGAGCGGACCCTGCCATAGCGGGGCTCCAACCTACTATAGCACCCTAGGGCCGCTATGGCCGTGAGCTAAAATGGAAGGGAGCAAGAGCTTCAATTTTTCTCTCTTTGCTTTTGATTAGTTTGTTGGTTATTTTCCTTTGAACTTTGGGTGGGTTTTGGTATATATATAATTAGAGGGATACGTATATATATTAATGCCGCTGGAAAAAATTGGGAAATTCTAAAGTTATATATAATGGGATTTAGGATTAATAAATCTACGATTATTTTAAAAATCCATTTTGGGGGATTTGGACAAGAATTGGATACGCGAGTGTCATGCAATATCCTACATATTGTATTATATATGACTGCGTCTGGATGTGAACATAACATATTTTGCTCGTGGGGAATCTATCGAGTGGGGTTGTGGCATTGAATGGATTTGAGATCGGGTACCGCGTTGCTGCCAGATGGAGCAGGTTGTGTGGAGGTCGATGTTATTGATCATGCATTCAGTTGGTCGTCGTCTCATAACGTGGAGACGTGCATGACTTGATCCACCGGACCATGGTTCAAAGTCTCAGTATTGGTCCCGGTATCGGACACCCGATTTTCTACTCGGTCGTGGTATCGGGTGATACGCAGAGATACGCTATTTAGAGAGCGTAAAAAATTCCAAAAAAAATATAGCAAATTTGTTAAAAGTAAGATTAACAATGTGGACCAATCAGATACGTTCAAATCATCATTTAATATGCATTGCATTGTACAACTGGATATACTGAAGCGCGACGGACTTAGCATATTGCTAATGTACTAATTTTTATTTTTATTTTTAATTACTTAAAATCTCTAAATAACTATGTATTAGCGACTAATTGTTGATTATAATTTATGTAAGTGGAAGAGGATGTTTGATTTTCATGGACGAGACTAGACTTATGGAAATTCATTTTCCCCCAATCTCTGTTTCTTCCATTTTTGGACATCATTATGTGATATTATATTTTTGATAGGATATTTTGTTCCAAGTTCAAATATTTTTATGTACGGTGAATGTTATTAGTTTCATATTAGTGGCATTTAATTTTATTTTAATTGTTTAATTTAATCTCAGTGTGTAAAATTGCTTTGCATATATATGTTATGTGTAAAAACTTAGGTAGGTGGCGTTTCTATAAATGTCACAATATATTTTCAACAACAAATAAATATGGTAAAAGATTATAATTCTATCAAAAAATAAAAGAAAATCTCACAAGTTCAAATAATGACAATGTTCAACTAATGGCACAAAAAAAATTCCATGTTACTCGGAAAACTTATATAATGTCGCAGCAATTTTCTCAGCATTTTTTTTTTTTTGATACAAAAAAATGTACAAAGAAATGTTTTACAAAACATTTTTTTGACATTTTTTACAAATAAAATAAAAAAAAGGTCTTCTTATACCAAAATATAAGTCAAAAGGGAACAAAAAAATGTACCGCTTGAATCAGTTGTCTCGGCCTCGACGAGACGTCTCGAAATCGATTGTCTCGGTATATATCTCAGCGAGTTAACACAATTCAGTGTTTTTTTTAAACGTCTCTCAGTATCTTATCGCTACCCTCTGATTCCGAGTTGACTCTCGATCGATACCAAGATAACTCGGCCAATACTTTGAACCATGCAACAGACGGTTTGGTATGTGATTAGACAATGGTGTGAGCGCATGTTGATCCCCCATTCTTTTGTGTGCATGTTTTAAATCCGTTAGGCACAGGACTCCTACGGATTAACCAATAGAGAAACGAGAACGTCCCCAAAGGTTGAAGCCTTCCTGTGGTTTATGAGACTTATAATTATATTGTATATTTCAATCATAGGCATGTTATATAAAGACCCTATGTCACGTTCTTGAGTGTATTATGATATGTTGTGTATCTTATTGTACGGATGATATGAGGGGGTATGGTACTAAGTTTTATTCTTTACGTAGGTTGGGTTATAATGCGATGTAGATGCAAGATAGCAATATAGCTTACCGGATAGTCTGGTAGTTGAGGCTTATTTGTATTGGTTAGGCCTTGGCTTGGGACACTAGCTTATTTCACTTATGATGATGGGTGAGATATCTTTTACATGCGAGTGTCAGCAGGTTGGCGTGATTATGTAAATGAGTCGCATATTATTACTGCATCGATATAGTAAGTATTCCTTGCAACTTTCGGAATGAGCAGAGTCATTTCCAATCCTAAATTAGGTTGTTATTTCCATTCAATTATTTCACTATCCAGACTCATTTGATTCACAGATTTATTTATATGGGCCATGTTGGCTCCGGTTTATTTTATTTCAGTTGAGACCAGTGTTCTAAAAGGCGGGCCTAGGCTCCGCAGCGACTTGAGGCTTGGGAGAAACGCAGGCTTAAGGCGCACTTTTTTTTTGGAAAAAAAAACTCTTTAGTGAAACGATATCGCCTTTTAAAGACTTTTTTTTACAAACCGGACCAATATCAAGTCCAAAACAACCAAAAGGCAAACAGTATCCCAATCCTCTTAACCTCTCGTCCCCAAAAAAGCCTAACATTTCCGACCGACTTCCGACCAAAAGTCTATTTGTTTCATTTGAAAGGTGAAAATTACATTGCTTTTATTGAATCAATTTGTATTAATTATTGATTATCGATTATTAATGATTATTGATATTGATTATTGAATGATGAAAAATACATTTTGTATATTGCTTAGTAAATGTTGAGAAATACATTTTGTATATTGGTTATGGAGCATGCATATGAGAAAGATGGCTACCAAACATACGAATATATTTTCAAAATTCAAGGTATGTATTATTTTATTATATCACTAGTCTTAAAATAATTACAAATAATAAAAAAAGGGAAAGCGCCTAGGCTTCTAAGGCTTGACCTCTACGCCTCGACCACGCCTCGTGCCTTTTGAAACCTTGGTTGACACTATTCGTAAGATTGAGCTATGTTTATTTATTTTATCTCAATATTTATAATTTCTTTCATCGCACGTCGCGGTTGGTTTAAATTCATTACAGACTTCTATTATTATTATTGTCATGATGCTGAGAATGATATAAATTGATTTAACGCGCCCTATCTTCGGTGTTTAATATTAGCCATTCAATACATGGAAAATAGGGAGTGTTACATTAGTTATAGAGCATCTCAGGTTCTATTATCTTAGGTTCCGTGGGATTTTTGTTACGTTATGCCTTGCGTTCGTTGATTTATTAGAGACATGTACTTGGGATTAAAGATATTCTTATTTCTAACGCGTTAGCTAATACGAATTATTGGTTTGCCTTCAGATAGCAAACACGTGTGGTAGGAGATGATGATCGGCTGCCAATCGGGATGCTCAGTCGAAGCAACAGCCACAGCAACAACAGATAACACGGGCAGTGGACATTAGGCCTGTCAATGGATTGGATTTTTATCCGAATCCGAATCCAAATCCGATCCATTTAAACAGATGTGGATCACGCCCGAAATACGATTACCCAACTACCCGTTTATTAAATGGAGTGGATTTGGATTCATATGATCCGATCCGATCCAATTAATATTTATAATATATATATATATATATAAATATAATATTTTTAATTAATATATATTATATTTACTAATATTTTAAATATATATTATAATAGTTATTTATACTATTATATAACAAAAAAAAAATCGTATAAAACGATACACACAACATAAGAAACAAACCTAAACCTAAATCTCTAAAACACACCACACACACGGCAACTCTCTCTCTCTCTCATCTCACACACCCAAAAACCCAAATCCCTCCTTTCCTCCTCTCTATCCCGACGCCGCACCCTCCTCTCCTCCTCTCCCACACTCTTTTGATCCGTCCAACGCCGCAAACAGGTATGGGTTTTTTTTTTCTGTACAGGTTTCTGTTGTGATTTTTTGTTGTTTTTCAATTACGAATGTTGGGGTTTTTTGGTTGTACAGGTACGGTGTTGGCAATTTTCAGTTACGGTGTTACGGTTTTTCAGTTACGGTTTCGGGGTTTCTTAGTTACAGTGTACATGTATGGTGTTGGGGTTTCTTAGTTTCTCAGTTTTTGTTGTGGTTTTTCAATTACAAATTAAATAAATATTCGGGGTTCTATAGATTCTTGTCAAGATGAATCAAATAAATTTCTCAGTTTTTCATTTTTTCAGATTGATGTTCTAAAATAAATGTTAGTTTTTCATTTTTTAGTTTTTCAGATTCAGTCTCAAATTAATGTTATTTACTATTTTGTTTGGTAGGTATGTCTTCATTGGATCCTTGTCAAAATTCGAGCGATGCGGGTGGAAATGATTTTATCGACGTTGATAGCCAACACGATGATGAGCAAGGACCATCAAAGAGGACTAGGCGCCGAACATCATCGGTATGACTGTTTTTGATAAATTTAAAGATGCTAAAGGTGAAGACAAGGCCAAATGTAGTCGTTGCAAAAAAATATTTGTTAGGGATAATAGTAAAGGTACTAGTCACCTTAGGTCCCATATAACTAGGTGTACGGATCCTCAAAATGACATTTTTCAACATATGATAATTGCCGCTAAAAAGATTGCGAATGACACCATAAATATTGAAACCTAAGTTTGATCAGAAAAAAAGTAGGAGGAACCTCGCTATAATGATAGTGAAACATAATTATGCCTTTAACATGGTGGAGCATGAATTTTTTGAGAAGTTTTGTAATGGCCTGAATCCTCAATTTAAATTAGTGTCAAGAAACACCATTAGGTCTGACATTATGGAGTTGCATGGAGAAGAAAAAATTAAACTTTACAATGTTTTCGAAAGTCAGTCATCTAAAATAACATTGACTACGGATTTATGGACTTTCGACCATCAAAACATTGCAAATTGTTGTTTGACGACACACTACTTTGATGATAAATGGGTTTTACTAAAGAAAATCATTAATTATAGGTGTATTGAATACAGACATTATGGTGAAACATTGTTTAAGTTCATTTTGGATTTGATTTTGGATTGGAATTTGGACAAAATTATTTTCAATGGTGGTGGATAATGTGGGTGCTAATGCTGTAATGGTTAGGCACTTAAGAAGTTGGTTAAGTAATAAATCTTTGCTTTGTTTGGGTGATGATTTGTATCATGTTCGTTGTAGTGCCCTATTCTTAATTTAATTGTTCAAGATGGTTTGAAAGTGATTGGCGGTCTTATTCTTAGCATTAGAGACACTATTAGATATTTGCACAAAAGTTGCATGCAATCAAAGCAAGATATGGAGTAAAAAACAAGTTCCTATGGATGTACCTAATCGTTGGAACTCCGCGTACTTAATGCTTAAAACGGCTTTAGATTTGCAAGAAGCTTTTACTCGCTTGGCACAAATTGATCAAAATTACAAACATTGTCCATCCGAAGAGGAGTAGGGTGTGGCAAAATTGGTTTGCAGTTGATTGAAAAATTCTTTGATGCTACACGTCATTTTAATGGTACAAATTTTCCGACTGCAAATGTATTATTTTTTATGTTTGTAAAATTTAATTAATGTTGATGAGTTTGGAGGAAATTGAGCACGAGTGTCTTCGTTTACTTTAGTGTTTGCTATTGCCGTTGTGCTTGATCCGAGGTGTAAGATGGCTTATGTTGAGTTCTATTATAATAAAATCTATGGTGTTCGTGCTAGTAGTTATGTGGGGAGAGTGCGTAGTGCTTTTATGGATTTGTACATGGCGTATGGGGGTGATAATTCTTTTGATATGGGCTCAATGGGGGCTCGAGATGTGGTTGATGGAATTGGGAGTGGTACATCTCACACGGGGGTCTTAATGTGATTGATGAAGATGCGGATTTTGGCACTTGGTATATGTAGGGGGGGCTTGAAGATAATCTCGAGATTAGAGATAATCCCCCCCCCGCTAATACAACAGACTCGAGAGAAGGAACCACCTCGCTCGGTGAAGCAACTTAGTGATGCTGTTCAGCGACGCAGCTCAACGAGCAAACTCAGTTTACTTCCGTTCTTACTTAGTCAAAATTGTATCTCTGTTTATTACGATGGAGCGTTATAAACAACTGTAATATCTGTAATATTTGGTGTGGGGTCAAACGGTACTCGCGAGGGACCAGGCCTAGCAGGGCTTGGGAGAGCTCACATGCTCTACCGAATGACCCCGTCGTGTGAACTTCAGAGGGACTTGGTTTGGAGGATTGAGAAGTGAGGCAGCGTTGGGGCTTGTCCTGACCATATTAGATTCACCTGGTAAAACACCGAAAGACCTTTGATCGTGGAATCTTGGGCGGAGCAGCCTTGAGTTCCATTGTGCGTTGAGTTGTGAACCAAACAGCCATCTACTTAATGTCACATCTGCTTTAAGTGATGTCACTAGCCAGCTAAGCAATGTCAAATCTGCACTTGAGTAAACCACCGTGGTATTTGGGGTTGTCAGACAGTTGGTGAACCACCTCTGTGATGACCGCCCCCTGACGCACAGTGGTTAGGCAAAAGTCATGTCTTAGCATTTAATGTTTATGACGTGGAGCTGACTAGTCCATCAGGCATTTAATGTTTGTGACATTAAGTATGAGGGATGTCTTTCACAGCTGTAAAAGGCTGAGGCACCTCGGGAGTGGTGTGGGGCGCTATTTATGGGCCTCAACCACTTCTGAGGGGGGATGTTCTTTAAGAATCCTTCTCTAAAGAGATTAACATCTGAGAGAAAAAAGTTATTGTAAACCAGAACTCTTACTCACCCACCATTGTCTTTTATTGTGAAGCTTTTAATAGCTAAATGGAGATCTTTCAGAGGTTGTTGGTGTGTTTGGCTGCCTGCCAAAGTGTACCTAGGGTGCTTACTCCTCTCTCCCTTTCACTGAGTTACTTATGAGTTCCCTATATTATTGATCGAGTTATACAAGAGTGCATTGTGAGTCCAATCTGAGTGTTGACCAAATATAATATTGTGTGTTTACTTGTGTTCATTAAAAAATTTCTGGGTCATCACTTATCACCACACCTATAGGGGTTACACCTCAACTAGTACTACCATACTCCCAGGCTACAAGGGGACTACCCTCTTACATTTGGTGACTCTGCTGGGGAGGTATTCTTCTAGAAGTATGGCTCAAGATAATGTTAACCGGGCTATAGACTTTGATGCTATTCAACGTCAAGAAGAGCAAGCTGTAAGGGAGCTTGAGGCAGCTAGAGATGGGGCTCCTCGGGTGGATGCACCTCCAGTTCAAACGGCGACGGGCGTCCTAAGGGTAGCGCAAGCTTCTACGAGCGTTGGGATGGGGCCGGCCCAGGTGGGCCTCCTCATAACTAAGTTTTATGAGTTTCTGCAGACTCCCATTGCTTCAACGGTTGTTGGGGGGATTTGATGTCAGTTCCTTCGTAACGTCAATGGTGGCTCCGATAGCCCCGCCAAGTGCAGTCCCAACGGGCAATACCCCATTTAACACAGCACCCACTCCTGTTCCAATGGTGGGAACCCCAGGTGTGACGGGCGTTCCACCTATGGTGGCCATTCCAGGTGCAACGAGTGTCCCACCAGTGGTCCCTCTAGCCGTTCCCCCAACGATCGAGAAAACACCAGCGTCTGCTCTGGAAGAGATGAGGAAAAAGATGCAAAAGGAAATGCTAGAGATGATAGCAGCTTCCTCGCAATCAGCTGACGAGGTGGCATCGGTGTATGATGATTTTCGTATGCCTTATCCTCAAGAATACAATGATGAGCCCTACCCGAAGGACTACATTCCTCCCATATTCGAAAAATACACTGGGAAGGGGGGACCTGAAAGAGCATATTAAACGCTTCATTGAACACTTGGGAGCTCACTGTAATAACAAGAAGCTCAGGTTGAGGGAGTCTCCAAATCCTTGACCGATAAAAGCCTATATCTAGTACTCCCATTTAGCACCAAAAAGTGTTTCAATGTGGGAAGAGATGCACGTGCTATTTGTCCAGAAAGAATTTCTGGCAGAAGATGAGTTTGACTCAGTTTGACAGGGAGAAGCAACGACCAAGGGAAGATGTGGTGGCATATGTGCGAAAATTCAGAGAGAGGCCCCTTGATGTGAGGGAGGAGGCCAAAGAATCTAAGTTGTTACAGCTTTGCGCTGAAGGTTTGCTCCCTGAATATATCTGTCACCTCATTAATGAGACACGCGAAGGAACTTTCGCAGCAATTCTAAAAGCAACAAGAAATATATCGTTGGTGGTTCGGCCAAACCCGGCATAGTACCGGGGTTATTCAGGCAGCCAATCCAACCCGTTGCAACACGTGGCCAGCCTCCACAGGTAGGGTATGCCGACGGAGGTGAAGGGGCTAAGCAGTCCAAGAAAATAACAAGAGAAAGTTTGAGAGAGATGGAGAAGACCCACCACCGCTGCCTTGCACCGTTAAAGAGGTTGTGAGTTGCTACAACACCATGGTCCAAGGAGGAACGGTGTATGAACCAAAGGGCATTCCGGTCGTGGAGCCAGATGCAGTAACGAGGGTTGATCCTAAGTATTGTCAGATTCATCGAATATTGGGTCACCCATCGTAGACTTGTTCCACGCTGAGGAAAATCAGCGAACACATTAAGTCGGGAACGTTGCAAATCCCTCAAGAGAGTGTAAACGTTAACCCCCTCCCACCACACGGGGCAAATCTGGTGGTTGCCTATGATGAGGAGGCCGAACGAGGGAACGGGAGTTCCAACGGGAAGACTTCGAAGGTGACCTGGAGGATTGCACAAGGGGCATGGCCAATGTGGTCATAGCCTACGACAAAGAAAGTGCGAGGGATGTGGAAGAAGTATACAACCTGGAAGGGGAAGAAGTGGACCCAAGTTTAGAATACCAAGCTGTTTCGCGATCACCCAAGTTCTCATGGTTCTACGACCAAGGGGGGATACCGAAGGAAAGTCGTTTGGAGATAACGCAGGCAATTTTAGATATCGCAAGGAACAACGCAATACCCTCATTGAAATGGAAGGGGGCCCATGGCCAGGCTGGTGAGAAAGTTCTTGTCCGAAGTAACTTTTAGTGATGCCGGCAGCGCTGTGAGATTCCCACACAACAGGCTCCTGTACGTGACGGCAAGTATCAACGGGGTAAGCTTTGCAAGGGCCTTAATGAATGGGGGAGCATCAATCAATATCATGCCTATCAGTTCCTTCCGGATAACCAACATTCCGGAGAAAAGACTAATATTAATGCCATAGATGATTTCCGGCTACGATAATCAATCTTCCAAGTCTATTGGATATGTGAATGTGGACATTGCGATGGGGAACCTTACCTCGCATATCAAGTTCCACGTGATTGAAAGTGTCACTTCGTACCACCTGCTAATAGGGAGGGTATGGATGCATAACCATGGTCTAGTCCCTTCGACGTATCACCAATGCGCGAAGGCAAACGTTAAAGGGACTGAGGTCATTATACGTGCCACCAAGACGCCTTTCGCCGTCGAAGAAGCTCATTTGGTCGACGCAGCTTTCTACACGGAACTGGAAGAAGATTCCAGGGTGCTGACAAGAAGAATGGAAGGAGCAAGGGTACCCACTATCAGAGAAAGGATAGGGCATGTGAATGGCCAAGGCAGCGAAGGGGCAAAAGGAAAAGCTATAGCTAAGGAAGTTCATTATGTTAACCCCAAGAAGCAGAATCTCTCGAAGCAGCTCAGGGATCGAATGAGGCCCAGAATGGATCCGATGGAGCATGAGGTCCAACGACAGAGCGTGCTGAGCAGATATTCGGGAGAAAGACTGGCAGAAGCCTCGAGGGAAAGGAAGAGAAAAACGGTTGTAACGACGAGCAGGCAGTGCAAAAAGAAGATCGCGGAGGATGGGAGAGTTATTTACCTCCTCTGAGGGTGTGAGCGAAGGAGCTGATCTAGGAGCTGATGAAGAAGCTGACCCGATATATGAATGTTTCTTGGTGGACCAGCAGGGACAATGCATGGTCATTGACAATTCAAATATACAAGAGTAAGAGTTTGTGGCGGACGTAGTCGAAGAACCAGACTGCATGACGGATAGCCCAAGGCCCCAGGTGCAAGGGTTGGAACAGTTGAACCTGGCTGAAGAAGGAGACGATGCAAGGCCCATTTTCATTTCGAAGGACCTGAGCGCAGAGAAAAGTGGGGCCTTGATAGAGCTGATTCGAGAGTTTAGAGATGTCTTCGTGTGGAAATACACAGAGATGGAGGGGCTAGACTAAAAGGTGAGTTGCCACAAGCTGAACGTCATGCCTTCAGCCATACCGGTGAAACAAGCCACAAGAACCTACAAGCTGGAGCTGGATTTGAAGATTAAGGAGGAGGTCCAAAGGTTGCTAGCAACAAGATTCATTGAGCCGATACAACACCCACTTTGGCTGTCAAGCATCGTCCCAGTGGGGTAGAAGGACAAGAGCTAGATAAGGATCTGTGTGGACTTCAGAGATCTGAACAGAGCCTACCCAAAAGATGAGTTCCCTTTACCCTCCATTGATAGCTTGATTGATGCAACGGCGGGTTATGAAATGTACAGCTTCATGGACGGGTATGTGGGATACAACCAGATCAAGATGGATCGAACAGATGCAGAAAAGACGGCATTCAGGATCCCGTTAGGCAACTTCATGTACAAAGTGATGCCTTTTGGGTTGAAGAACGTCGGGGCAACTTATCAAAGGACAATAATGGCCATTTTCCATTATTTCTTTCACAAGTTTTTAGAATTCTATGTGGATGATTTGGTCATCAAGTCAAAGAAGGAAGAATCCCATCTAAATGACTTGAGGAGGGTGTTCGTTCGCTGCAAAAAGTACAAGTTGAAGATGAACCCACTTAAGTGTGCTTTCGGGGTCACAAGTGGGAAGTTCCTAGGGTTCGTGGTGGATCGGCAAGGAGTACAGATGGACCAGAACAAGCAACGAGCAATCCTAGAAATGCCGTGTCCAAGGACGACGAAGGAGCTCAAGAGTTTCCTCAGTAAAGTCTCCTACCATAGGAGATTTGTACTAGGACTAGCCGAAATAACTCACCCGTTGATGGAACTACTGCGAAAGGACACGAAGTTCAAATGGGAGGAAGCTCACCAGGAGTCTTTGACCAAGCTGAAGAAGCTGCTGACCTCTCCACAAACGATGATCCCTCCAAAAACAGGGTACCGTTGCAGCTCTATCTCACATCTACCACCAGGTCCATCGGAGCACTCTTGGCGCAGGAAGTCAACGTGCAAGAAAGGCCAGTCTACTACCTGAGCAGGATCATACATGAACCAGAGGCAAGGTACAGTAGTGTAGAAAGGCACTGTTTAGCCTTAGTTTTCGTAGTGCAAAAATTTAGACATTGCATGTTATCTTTCACGATTCACATTGTGACAAGATATGACCCAATCAAGTTTTTGTTGGCAAGAATTTTTTTAATTGGTAGAGCAGCTAGGTGGTTTCTCATCCTTTCAGAATATGATTTAAAGTGCGTGGCTCCTCGCGCGATCAAGAGCCAAGCCTATGCAGATTTATTGGCAATCTTTCCATCTGGAGTATTAGCGCCACCCCGAGAAAGCATCCCCGGGGATGACTTGCAAGCAAACTTTCTGGAGGCCAACCCTGAAGAATGGATAATGCAACTCAATGGTTCTTCGGCATAAAAGAAAGGAGGGGCAGGGGTTATCTTTTCTAAAGGAGAGGAGGAATTTTGCCTTTCCTATAAATTGGATTTCCCTTGGTCCAACAACAAAGCAGAGTATGAGGAGTTGGTACTGGGGCTGCTAGAGGCCCTTCGAAGGGGCATCTGTTCGCTGTGCATCAAAGGTGATTCAAACTTAGTGGTCCAACAAGTGAATGGGGAATATGCATTGAAGCACCTCCGTTTAGCACCGTACAGAACGATCATCCAATGGCTGATCAATCAGTTCCATTAAGTGAAGATAAGAAGGCACCCCAGAACGACGAATAGACATGATGATGCCTATGCCACCATCGCTCAAAAGCTGGCTATGAAGACCGATACAACTACTGTGGTGATCCAACGAAGAACCCCATCGGTTGTGCAATCAGTCCTACCCATGCAAGGTGATGCGGATTGGAGGGACGAAATCAAAAAGCAGCTGGAGTCTGGGGAAGGCAAGATGGAACTGAAAGAGCTTGCGCAATACTTTGCCAATCATGGTAACCTCTACTTCAGGAACATGAGAGGATGGTTGTCAAGATTTGTTGGCCCTAAAGAAGCAGAACAAAGACTGAAGAAAACGCATGAAGGCCACTGCGAAACAATAGAGATCCCGCTGTACAGAAGGATTCAGAGGGAAGGATACTTTTGGAAAACAATGAAACAAGATGCAGCTGAATTACAATGGAAGTGTGATAAATGCCAACTTTTCTTTCAGGCAGCTGAATGCCACTTCGTTGAAACCCAAACGGACTAAAGACAGCCCTACATTGACTTCATCAAAGACGGAGTTGTTCCTTCGGAGAAAATGAATGCGATGGGACTCAAAAGGAAGGCTCCACGGTTCTACGTCCAGGAGAATCAACTCTATCGAAGGGGGTACTTCAACAGGCCATTGAGATGCATCACGAAGGAGGAGTCAGCAGAAGTATTGAAACAAGCTCACGATCCAGCCCACATTAAAGGGACCAAGCTATATGACCAACTAATGACCTTAGGGTATTATTGGCGAACCATGGAGAAGGATTCTGCAGAATTTGTGCGAAAGTGCAAGGCGTGCTAGCTGCATGGAAATATGGTCCATGCCTCTTCGGTGGACTTACATTTGTTGGCCACTCCTTATCCATTCCACACTTAGGCGTTTGACCTGGTGGGGGCAATACATCCTTCGTCAAGAGGAAAGAACTAGATATTGGTGACAACAGAGTGCTTTACGAAGTGGGATGAAGCGATACCACTCAGAAGAGCAACGGATTGCGTGGTGGCTAATTTTATCAAGGCGTACATAATTTGTCATTTTGGGATCCCAAAAGTCATCCTCTCTGATAACGGAACCCCTTTTATCAACAAAGAGGTAACGATGCTCACTGAAAGATACTCTATCGTCCATCATACCTCAACGGTGGCATATCCCAAGGGAAACGGTCAAGCCGAAGCGACTAACAAAACTTTGGTCAATATCTTGGCCAAAACGATGGAAGACTTCCCAGGATCGTGGGACGAGAAGATCCCAGCAATACTGTGGGCCTATCGAACGACCAAGAGAATCCACCGGATATACACCGTTTTCCCTTGTGTATAGAGCTGAAGCAATCCTGCAAGTGGAGTTGGAAGTTCCTTCTGCCCGTTATGCCCTGCGAAGCAGCATGCTCCCTCAGAGCAGACACGTACAATTGGAAGCGTTAGACGAGCACAGAGATAACGCGATGCAACACTTCCAGATGTACACAAAGCAACTCTCAAGGCTGCAGGATAACCTAGTAAGACCAAGGAAGTTCGTTGAAGGAGACCTCGTTTTGAAAGCAGCTGTGAAGCACATCAGAAGGCTCCCTCTCCCTAAGTTTGCTGCGAATTGGGAGGGACCTTTTATTGTGAAGGAGGCTCATGATTCAAGTTACTGTTAAATTTCAAAGATGGAAGAAGATAAACCATTTAAGATTAATAATAAATGGTTGAAGGTCTACCATGTTTAAAGGAGTGACCTTAGAAGTTGTATTGCATTTATTTTATTAAGTAATAGAATGAAGTTGCAAGTCATTTATGAAGTTCCATCTGTTATTACAACTAGAGATGGGGTTAAACATTGTAAAAATTTGATTTTTGTAATTAACAGAGAATAGTTATAACACATGGAACAACGATATGGCAGAATGAACTCTCTTTTTCATTTATATATATTCGAACTTACATTACAAAAGTGGGAACTACCGCCCAAGAATTACATATGAAGAAAAATGAAAATTTATAAAAGTGTTGAGAATCATCAGCTCAAGAGGAACCACAAGTCTGGGGCAAAGAAGAAATTCCCAGGCAGGCTTAAAGAAGCTGCCAAGCATGCCTACTGGGCACTGGGGAATCCTACAGCCTCGTTTGGACTTGAGCACGCTCGATAAGCAACTTCTCTCGTTTTAACTTGGCTACGCGCAGAGCTTCCTCGATAACCTCCACTTCTTGATTTACAACGTCCACCAAAGGTACCAACTCAGCCAGCCTTGCCTCTTCAGTCCGTTGAGCCTCCAAGTGCTTCTGCAATAGCTCCCTTTGACTTTCCAACTGGTGACTCTTCAAAGTCTTCAAATGTTCGATCAGCCAATTGAATTGAAAGCCATCTCGGCCCAGTTCCTTTAAGTTACCCAAGAATTGATTAACGAGGGCCTAGTGACATTTGCAGTAGGGGTATTGACAAGCTCAGCAATAACGGTTGCCACGCCCTCAAGCCTATAACTCATTACTGGAATGTTCGAGCGAAGGCAATCGACTGTAAAAGTGTCAGGATGACTGGCAGCAATTTGCTCAATCACCGAACGATGGCAGGCAGATATTTGAGGTGAGCGACGAAGAACCATAAGGCAGAACTCGTGAGGGGCCAGCGTAGGCAAAGGAAGCTCACAACCAGATTCACTATCAGCTGAAACGCCAGTCGTGGAACCTTGATCGTTAGGACTTGACTCTTCAGATCCAGCTGGTTCCCGATGAGGTGAGACGATAGGTGAAAGAACTTGTTGGGTTCGCTCTCCAGCACGAAGGGACTCCCTGGCAACCTGAAATGAGACAAAGAAAAAAAATCTTAACAAGTGGTTTTCATTGTTAAGTCACCGTTATAGGTGGAGTTCGATGAAAAATCTTAACAAGTGGTTTTCATTGTCAAGTCACCGTTGTAGGTGAAGTTTGACGTAAAAATCTTAACTAGTGGTTTTCATTGTTAAGTCACCGTTATAGGTGGAGTTTGATGAAAAAAATCTTAACAAGTGGTTTTCATTGTTAAGTCACCGTTGTGGGTGGAGTTTCACGTAAAAATCTTAACAAATGTGTTTTCATTGTTAAGTCACTGTTATAGGTGGAGTTTGACGAAAAAACTTAACAACTGTGTTTTCATTGTTAAGTCACCGTTATAGGTGGAGTTACGAAAAATCTTAGCAAGAGATTGAAAATTGTCACCTTTATAGTGGGGTTACAAACATATACAAGAAATGAGGAGAAAACGGCGAAATACCTCAACAACGGTTAGAGCAAGAACGGGAGATATAGAAGAAGATGCAATAATGGGCACTGTAGTGGGCAGATTCATTCCCTCAGGAGCCTCCATTGAAACCTCAGCCAGAGGAACCTCAGCCAAAGGAACCTCAACATTTGATGAAGCACCTGGGCCAAAAAAGGGAACTAGGGCCAAGGTTGAGGGAGAACTCGAAGGAACGGTTCGATCTTCCATAGGGAAATCAGCACTTGTACGGGCCGAAAAAGCAAGGGGGTGAGCAGATGAACCAACGGTAGCCTGAGTGATGTGGGGAGCCACGAGTGAGGATGGCGGGATTAAACCTGGAGAAAGCTACAGTTACAAGGCTAAGTGTTAGACGCAAGGAATGTCTGGGAAAAAGGGGCAAAATGTACACTTAATTTACCTCAGTGATATGGGCAAAAGGGGGAAATTCAGAGATGGGCCTTAATAAAGGAAGCTGAAGAAGGGCATCAACCAACGATGCAGCTAGTGATGAAGCAACTTCAACCTGAAACACAACAAAACACTTAGAAGATACATCAAGGAACGAAAAAAGGAAGAAAGATCTACCAATCACTTAGCACTTATTACCTCAGGAGAGCTTGGCAAAACTGGAATCACAGCCAGAGGAACCACCGGCCGAGAGGGTGAACCAGAAAAAGCTAGGGGAGTCTCCTCTAGATGAGAGGAAACCCCCACAAATTCAACGGGAGTAGCAGGCCTCTTAGCAGCCTCCTTTGCATGTTTGGAGGTCGAACGACGTGAATAAGTGAGACCTATCATGGGAGAATGGGGAGGAGATAAATCGGTCATAGAAGCACCGAAGCGTCCTCCCACGAAAGGACTCACCAGAGGAGAAGGCCTTTCTTCATCAACCTCCTAACGAAGGAACAAGTGTCAGAAATGAAAAAAAATTAGCTCACTAAGTTGTAAATGGCCAAGTGTTAGAAGACTCACCTTGTGCTCAGAAGAAGAATGGGATGGTATGACCATAGGTGAAGAAGGTGGAGAAGGAATTGAGGAAGCCCTATCAATTCGGCTTGACTGAGCGTCAGGACTGTCATCCACAGTTATAGCTTGGATGGGATTTGACCGGGGAGAAACCTCATCAGTAGAAGCATCACCAATTGGCTGTACCTCAGGAGCTCCTTTTCTTTGGGTTGGGTCTTGGTACCCAGAGATTTTTTCCTAAGACCAGAGGGAACCCTTGAACTCTTCCTCCGTTTTGATCCCCCCTCTGATGGATCTACCACGATGGTAGGAAACGCAAAAGGAGGAACGGCAGGAGTGTGTCGTTGAAACTCAGCATGTATTCGTTCTAACTCAGCTTGAGCTTTCATTCTCAACCCCTCACTTCAGCAGAAATAGGAGGAGGAACGGAGGCAATAGGAAATACATCCAATGGTGCTTGAGTTTGGGACTTGGGCTCTGAAGAAGTCCCGCTCTTGGATTTCTTACTCTTCTTGGTCGGTGGCTTGAAAGGTCCCTCGCTAGAAGCCACATCGGTTGGAACACCTTGAGAAGGGGCAGGCTAATTTGGGGGGTGAATATTCTTGGGTTTGTGGGTGGCAGTTGGGACCATGGGGCAATAAGGGGGTAGCTCACCTGGAGGGTCCTTAGGGGTCTTGCTCAGAGGGAACTCAATACCAAGAACAGAATTGCCTTTGAGGCCTAACTCCAAAGCAGGGAAAGAGAGAACTGGAGAGTACTGAGGACTTTGTATAAACTCACGAATTAGGGCCAGTTGCATCAACCAGAATTTGGTGGCAAATGAAGTGGATACATCCCCTTTCCTGGTGGCACTGGGGATGGTGACACGACCATCCATGGTAGAAGTTATGCCAAGTACAGCTGCAGAAAGATAAAGAGTGCAAGCCTCAGCGAAAGTAGCCTTCTTATTGGTCAACTGAAATACAGGTCGGACCCCCTTGGTCAAAACCAAACTGCCTACTGCATCGATCGGGGTTGTAAGGCTCAGAAGTATACCCCCGCTCAGTAAAGGAAGGAACCTAGGGTGAACAGAAGAACCACGGCTTGCGAAGGATCTTCTATGACAGGAACAAACTTGACCACTCGGGCCGCAGAAGTAAAAAAGCCCCACGTATGGACATCGTCTGACTCCACATAAGGCCTCATCACAACAGAGTCCAGTTTGTCAAAAAAATGCCCATTATCTCCTTTCGGCTCTGCTTTTTATGGTAACACAGGAGGCGAGGGGGCTTGATGACGTGGCCAGAAGTATAAGGAACGATTTTAGCAGCAACAGCAGGAAAACGGGTGTAAAGGAAACCCGTTAAAAGAATAGTGTTGGGCGAAATTGGCAAGGTTATAACGACCAAGAGACCGTTCCATGTCGAGATGGGTCCGATCCAACCAGGTGTAAAGAGACCCCAGAGCAATAGCAGCCAAAGGAAGGTTGTAACCTCTGGCCAAACGAACGGAAATGTTTACGAGGTCCCTTCTGGGTTGGTCGTTGGGCTTCCCAGTCAAAGGGAAACAGGAGAGCAAAACAAGTATGTAGGCTGGTAATTCAAGGGATGTACCTTTACCCTTGCCTATGACAGAAGGGGCATCTTTCACAGCAGGAGCCTCGAAGAAATAATTGATTAGGGGAGTAAAAGTAGCTTTGTTGAAAGAACCAGTGCAGCTGCGGCAAATCCGATCCAACTCAGCCCGATCAGCAGCTTCTTCGGCATCCAAGGCCTCATCAGTATAAGCAAACTCACCCATGAGTTCAAACCCAAGTAGCTCACAGACATCCTCTAAGGTAATGGTGAACTCTCCCCAAGCAACAAAGAAAGTGTGAGTTGTGATGTTCCATCTAGAGACCTAACACTTAGAGGGCAGCGTTGTGCTTGGAAAGAGTGAACTCCCCAAACCAGTGGGCTCGGTGAAGACCAACTTTGGCAAGAGCTACAGTGTGGGAGCTCTGCATATGTGTGTCAGGCGTTGAAATGAGCTAGAGAGCCCCCAAGTGCTTCGAAATCAATCTGGGAGCAAGGAAAGTCGCCACGATCCAATCTGAAGCGCCGAGTCCCCTCTGGAGGGAGAAAAACCCCATTTAGCTGACTCTTCATCTTTATCACCCAACAACAAAGGGTCATACTTGACTGAAAAACTGCAAGTCTTGCACGCGTAAGAAAAATCGTCGTCCTTACCAAAAATGGGAGAACGGCGGTAGAAACCTAGCTGCCCTTGGCGTTAGGGGTGGCAATTTTTGACACGACCCGAAAACCCGACTCGAACTCGACACGATTTTTGCAGGTCAGGTCATGGCTTAATAGGTCCGGGTCGAAATCGGGTCAGACCCGCTTAACCCGTTTATTAAACAGGTCGTGTTTCGGGTCAACCCGCCTAACCCGCAATTGACACGTTTATTTTTCGGATTGATTTTGGGTCACTTTCGGGTCAAAAAACCTATTAACCCGTTTAGACACGAATAATTATAAACCGTTGATTTTTTAATCTAACGGTCAGAAAAATGAAAAAGCAAAGGGGCTAATTGAAAAACCTAATTGAAAGAAAACCTAACTTAAGAAAGAAAAAAAAAAGGACCGCCCACCACATCTCTCTTCTTCTCTCTCGTCACCTCTTCTTCTCTCTCGTCTCTCAGCCAAAGTAGTGGCTGCTCACCGCCGCCGGCCACCGCACACAGGTAATTCTTCTCCCACCGGCCACCGCACACGTCGCACACAATACACACGCACACACACAGAACACACACAGATCTCACGCACGCACACACAGAACACACACACACACAGAACACACACACGCACACACACAGAACACACACACGCACACACACAAAACACTGAACACACGCACACACACGCACACACTGAACACACACACGCACACACTAAACACACACACGCACACACTGAACACACCTCATTGATTTCAGATACTGATTTTTTTCGGGTACTGATTTTTTTTCAAGTACTGATTTTTTTTTTCAGCAGGTAATTAGATTTATGTTATTGATTTCTGGTATTGATTTTTTTTTTCAGCACAGTGATTTCAAATTCCATTTTGTACACATCTAAGTTCAATTTTTCTACACATTCACTTCAGATTCCATTTTAGTTTTTTGACAAAACATACACACTCATTTTATGACAGGACATACAAATTCATTTTATTTTATTCTTTGCAGATGGAATCTGATGGAGTTGATGTTAATTTAGTTGACAATTCTATTGATGTTGATGAAATAATGAATGAGGAGGAGGACGATGATGTTGTGGATCTGAATAAAGAATCTGCTAAAAGCCAAATTAAGGGTGGAAAGCGCAAAAGACGATGCACTTCTAACGTGTGGCCATTCTTTGAAATTCTCAAACAAAATGGCGTTGATGGCAAGCAAAGATGTAAGTGTAAGAAATGTGGGTCCGTCTTCATTTGCGATAGCAGGTACGGAACCGGTAATTTATCGCGACATAAGAATAGATGTCAAAAAATTACTACACGTGATATTGGGCAGTTAATTGTTCAACAACAAATTGGTTCTGATTCAATATCTTTGGGTGCCCCAAAATTTAGTCCCGAATTATTTAGGGAGATGTTAATTGCCTCAATCATAATGCATGATTTACCTTTTTCATTTGTTGAATACAAGGGTATAAGAGCAATTTTCTCTTATCTACGTGAGGATACACCACTCATATCCCGTAACACTGCAAAAGCAGATGTTTTGAAAATGTTTCATAGAGAGAAGGTCAATATTAAGAGAATGTTGGATGTAGCTCCCGGTAGAGTGGGTTTAACTTCTGATTTGTGGTCATCAGTTGTAACAGATGGGTACATATGTGTCACGGTACATTTTATTGACAAGGATTGGGTGTTACAAAAAAGGGTTTTAAATTTTTCATACATGGCTCCGCCCCATAATGGTATCTCTTTGTGTGATAAAATTTTCTCCTTTTTATGGGATTGGGGGATAGAAAAAAAATTGTTTTCCGTGACCCTTGATAACGCTTCATCAAATGATACATTTGTTAGTATGTGTCATACACAATTGAATGCTAGGAAATCACTTCTATGCAATGGTGACTTCTTTCATATTAGATGTTGTGCACACATCCTCAATTTGATAGTTCAAGATGGTTTAAAAGAAATTGATGTGGGTGTGCAAAAAATTCGTGAAAGTTGTAAGTACATTAAGGGCTCACAAGCGAGGAAAGTAAGCTTTGTTGAATGCGCGAAATTGTTGTCACTTGATGTTAAAAGAGGTTTAAGACAAGATGTTCCCACGAGATGGAATTTCACATTTATAATGCTTGAGAGTGCACTTTTTTTTCGTGATGTGTTTTCCCATTTGGAATTAAGTGATTCTAATTATAAGCATTGTCCTTCGGAGAGTGAGTGGGCGAAGATTGAGAAAATATGCAAGTTCCTAAGTATTTTTTATAGTTTAACTTGTATTTTCTCTGGCACGAAATATCCTACTGCAAACTTGTACTTCCCTTTAGTGTTTATGGCGCATTTGACATTAAAGAAACACATGGAAAGTAGTGATCCATACTTACAAAACATGGCCGTGATGATGTATGCAAAGTTTGAGAAGTATTGGGCAGATTTTAGCATGATATTAGCTATAGCAGTGATATTAGATCCTCGATACAAAATTCATTTTGTGGATTTTTGCTACAAGAAAGTGTATGGGATGGCCTCACTTGAATTTGCGGAAGTACGAGAAAATTTGTTCATCCTCTTTGGTGAATATGATGTTAAGCTTCCTTTTACCTCGGCACAAAACAAAACGGGTGATAACTTTAATCATGATTTATTTACCATGGATGATACACGTGATGTTTTGAAGGTAAATATTAAGTACATTTGTTAAGTTCTATTGACTTCAAATATAGTTTTTTTTTAATTCATATTTATATTTTTTTTCATCTTATTTTGTAGGAGTTTGATGATTTTGAAAGTGCGGAGTTTAGTTCTTGTTCTCAAAAGTCACAACTTGAACTTTATTTGGACGAACCAAGGATTGAAAGGAGTACCAATTTGGACATTTTGGCATTTTGGAAAGCAAATCAATTTAGGTATCCCCAACTCGCATCAATGGCAAGAGATGTATTGAGCATTCCTATATCAACTGTGGCTTCAGAGTCGGCCTTTAGCATGGGTGGGAGGATAATTGATCAATATAGAAGTTCATAGAAACCGGAGGTGGCCGAGGCGTTGCTTTGCACAAAAGATTGGCTTTTTGGTGCTATTGGTAATTATTAATGGTTAATATAAATTATAATACAATTGTTCTAGTTGTTTTATCATTACAACTTTTGATATACTTAATAATTATGAATGTAGAAGCGGCACAAGCTCAAATTGACGATCTCACCGAGGATATCTTGAATTTGGATATTAACAAAGAAGAAAGTCAATCATCTGATGCTCAATGCTCGACCTCTATTTCCGGTGAGCAAATTGTTATGTTAAATTCATGTGATAAGTTATTGTGTACTTATGAGTTATATATTTTGATATTGTATATTTTTGTATAGCACTTGGGGCGAAAAAATGAGATCGGTTTCAAAAAAACATCAATCAATTGCAGATGAGGTAAATATTGCATATTAATATATAGTTTAATTAAGTATCCTATTTGTTTTTTTAATCTTATTGTGCGTTGTACTCATTACTTTTTTTGTTCGTAGGTATGGAATGAAATGGAAGGAGACTAGCTTTTGGATAGAGTGGAGCATGACATCTTTTTGCAATTTGGTTGAAGATTTACAAATTGTAATTTGAACTTGAAATTTTGAATGATTGTAATAGATAATGGATTAGACTTTGTTGGATGATGTTATTTGGATAATGACTAAATGTTGTTGGTATTATTATGTTATGTTTATTAGATATGACAATTATTTTTTTGATTAATGTTGTGATGTTTATTTGTTAAATTGTGTTTGGAAATAAATAGTGAAAATTATTTAATCTCATAAACAGGTCATTGTGGATCATGTAAACAGGTTCCCCTTGCAGATGACCTATTTATTAAGCAGGTTAAACGGGTCGTGTCGTGTTAGCGGGTTGGACACGACCTGTTTATTAAACGGGTTAGACGGGTCGTGTCGTGTTAGCGGGTTGGACACGACCTGTTTATTAAACGGGTTAGACGGGTCGTGTCGTGTAACCTATATATAAACAGGTTCGTGTTCGAGTCAGGTACAATGACACGATTACTTAAACGGGTCGTGTTCGTGTCAACGGTATATCTAGAAATATCAGGTCTCGACACGACCCGAACACGACACGGCAACCCGAATTGCCAGGCCTACTTGGCGTGCTGCCACCAAGGCGGTGGCGCTCGAGTGGGTGGCAGTGGCAGGCGTGGTGATGGTTGCAGGCGGAGCGTTCAAGGGGGTGGGAACATTGGTGGCACTGGAAGAAGCCATAGCAGGTGGCAAGGAAAGAAGAAAGCTCAACAAGGAGAAGATAGAGACGAAGATGGTGGAGTATGGTCACAGAAAGCGGTGAAGAAGTTGACGAAAGAAAAGAAACCAGAGAAAAGTTTAGTAACAATGGTGGGTTGAGGGTTTTCTCTCTCTAAATGCTCTGGGAGTTGAAGAAGACGAAGGTAAGGAAAATGAAAAAATGGCCAAGTGTTTGAATAATAGCCGTTTGAATTTTCTCAAATTGGCTTTTGAGTTTCCCACTACCACACGTGCAAACTCGCACACAATCATTTCAAATGGACACGTGGCACTTCGGAGATTGTCCTAACAGTTGAAAAGATGGCACCACGTCATTAATGAAGTGACGCATGGGGTTTAGAAAGGATTTCTTTCAAAACAAGTTGTGATTTTGGCGCCGGAACTTTTTGTTTGGCACATCAGATGTCCCACAACGCAGAGGTTGTTACCACGGTTCAAAAAGCTACGATGTCACCTCGCCACAAGTCCAAATGGGTTTAGCTTTGACTCAGGCACATCGGGAAGAATTTTGCTTTTCGAACAAGATGAAACGATGACGCAGCACAGTCCAAACGAGAAAGTACTTTCAACTTGGGGCAATTTCGTTGGGAGAATTTACGCAAGAGAATTCCAACGTTAGAGAAAAGGTTCCACGCAGCGCAATACAAAAAGTTCACGATGTCCCCTTGCCACAAGCCCGTTTCGAGTTATTTCTGGCTTTGGTACATCAGGGAGAACTTTTTGCTTTTCGAACACGCTGAAATGATGGCACGGAACAGCCCAGATAGGGGAGAACTTTGCTTTCAAAAAGTCAGAACAGATGAGGCACGATTACAGGAAAAAGTTGTGATGCCCCTTCGCTATTCGCCGACGATTCGCAGCGCTTTGGTTCAGGTATATCGGCGAGATATTTACTCGACAAAAGTTGTTACGTAGACAGAAATGAAAGAATTTTTTCATACATAAAAGGTTCATCGGATAGAGAAGTTTTTCGTGCAGACATTTCTTGTTACCACAACAAATCTCTACACGAAAGGGGCAAATGTAGGCGGGCTTGAAGATATTCTCGAGATTAGAGATAATCCCCCCCAGCTAATACAACAGACTAAAGAGAAGGAACCAGCGAGGCAACTCGGCGAAGCAACGTAATGATGCAGTTCAGCGACGCAGCTCAACGAGCAAGCTCAGTTTACTTATGTTCTTACTTAGTCAAAATCGTATCTCTGTTTATTACGATGGAGCATTATAAACAACTGTAATATTTGTAATATTTGGTGTGGGGTCAAACGGTACTCGCGAGGGACCAGGCCTGGCAGGGCTTGGGAGAGCTCAGATGCTCTACCGAATGACCCCATCGTGTGAACTTCTGAGAGACTTGGTTTGGAGGATTGATAAGTGAGGCAACGTTGGGGCTTGTCCTATCCATCTTAGATACACTTGGTAAAACACCGAAAAACCTTTGATCGTGGAATCTTAGGCTGAGCAGCCTTGAGTTCCATTGTGCGTTGAGTTGTGAACCAAACAGCCCTCTACTTAATGTCACATCTACTTTAGGTGATGTCACTAGCCAGCTAAGCAATGTCAAATCTGCACTTGAGTAAAGCATTGTGGTTTGGGGGGCTATCAGACAGTTGATGAGCCACCTCTGTGATGACAGCCCCTGACGCACAGTGGTTAGGCAAAAGGCATGTCTTAGCATTTAATGTTTATGACGTGGAGCTGACTAGTCCATCAGACATTTAATGTTTGTGACATTAAGTATGAGGGATGTCTTTCACAACTGTAAAAGACTGAGGCACCTCGAGAGTGGTGTGGGGGGCTATTTATGGGCCTCAACCACTTCTGAGGGGGGATGTTCTTTCAGAATCCTTCTCTAGAGAGATTATCATCAGAGAGAAAAAAGTTATTGCAAACCAGAGCTCTTACTCACCCACCATTGTCATTTATTGTAAAGCTTTTAATAGCTAAACAGAGATCTTTCAAAGGTTGCTGGCGTGTTTGGCTGCCTGCCAAGGTGTATCTAGGGTGCTTACTCCTCTCTCCCATTCACTGAGTTACTTCTGAGTTCCCTCTATTATTGATTGAGTTATATACGAGTGCATTGTGAGTACAATCCGAGTGTTGACCAAATATAATATTGTGTGTTTACTTGTGTTCATTAAAGAGTTTCTGGGTTATCACTTATCACCATACCTATAGGGGTTACACCTCAACTAGTACTACCACACTCTCGGGCTACAAGGGGACTACCCTCTTACAGTATAATCAATCGGTCAATGTTCATGCTTTTCAAAAAACTAAGGTGGATCAATACTTGGAAGAACCCGTTTACCAAAGAAAAGAAAATTTTAACATTTTGACGTGGTGGCAAATGTGTAATGGTAAGCTTCTTACCTTCGCACAAATTGCATGTGATATTTTAGTTGTCCCGACAACTACAATTGCCTCCGAGTCTGCCTTTAGTATTGGAGGTAGAGTTATTAATGAGACAAGTGCATCTTTGCTTCCCGAGATTGTTGAAGCTTTAGTTACCACTACGGATTGGATACAATCACAAAAAAAGTCAAGTAGTTATTTAATTTGTCATTTTTATGTGTTTTTTTTCTCTTCAAATATCTAAATCTTTATAATATTTGTTTCAGCTGTTCAAGAATCATAAGGTTTGTTTCAGCGGTAGCATAGAAGAAGATAATCATCACGTTCATTATTTTCTTTTGTTTTTTAACATACGTTATCTTACAATATTTGTATTTACGTTTGAAGAATAAATGTTCATTATTTTCTTTTGTTTTCCAGGGTGGCTTTGAAGGAGAAAGCTGAAGTGAAGATGTGGTTTTGTAGTTTGATTTTGAACTTTTATATAAGTCATGTTTGTAAGTTTTGGATTTTGAATGTTGGATTTGATCTTGGTGTTATTTGTGTTTAATATTTGAATGGATTTCTATGTTGGACTTCTATCTTGGTGTTAGTTTGATTTGAATGTTGGACTTTTTTTCTAAGAATAAATGGACTTTTATCCAAAATATTGTTTATGGTTCTTTATTTCATTAGCTTTTTTTTTTTAAACATTAGCAAATTAAATTTATGAAATAAGAGATGAAAATAAAAAATCGGATTCGGAAATATCATTATATGGATTCGGAACTATCATTATGAAATAAGAGATGAAATAAAAAATGTGGCAAATCAAGTGGGAAAATTACATTTTTAAACATATCATTATCTATTTTTTAAATGAAAATTATTATTTTAAAAAAAATAATCGGATCGGATTAACGGATTCTTAACAAATCGGATTCGGAACCCTAACAGATAATCCGTCGGATAATCGGATCGGATTCAAATCCGTTTAACATAAACGGATTTGGATTTGGATTTGCCTGATCCGATCCAAATCCGATCCATTTACAGGCCTAGTGGACATGGTTGCCATCATTTCTCAAGCAATCACCGTTGGAATGGCCACCGCACTACAGCACCTTCAGCAGCCCCAACAACCACAGCCGCAGGTGGCAGTGGCAGCACAGCTTCTACTTAGGAGAGGACCTGTGGGAGCTTTACTAAAAGTAACCCGCTGGAGTTCGCACGGACAACTGATATTCTGGTGGCGCATTAGTGGAGGAAGGATATCCAGAGGCACTTGAGGATGATTGAGTGCACTGACGTTCAAATGCAGATGCTTACGGACTTTAAGTTGGTAGGCAAGGCATTGTAGTGGTAGGAGTCTATATCACTGTGGAGGAGAGAAGCACCATGACCATTACTGTGTTTTGGAGCACGTTAGTGACAAGTACTTCCCAGAAGAAGAGGGAGTTCTTGAGACTAACATTGGGGAGTTGCACTGTTGCATAATATGAGCAGCCTGGTATGAGCAAGAAGCTCACCAATCTCTCACTATTTGCACCAAAGGAGGTGAATACTAAGGAAAATAAGATAATGGATTATGCAGATACTATTGGGGGACCCGGCTTACGCCACGTATACACAGGTGGTGAATGCCCCTTTATTGCACTGCCAGGATCGCCAAGATCACAAAGAGTTTCATAAAAGAAAGGCCAAAAAGAGGCCCAATGGGAATGCATCTAACCAGTTTGGCAAGACAGGAGGAGGCAGTACGGGAGAATCATCCCGCACACAGGGTCAGGATATCAAACCAATCAGACTCAAATGTGTATGGTCAAGCTAGGGCTTTTGCAAGCATGGTAAAGGTAAGTTATAAGATTCTATCGCGTAAAGTTGGGTCCGCTACTAGTAAGACAAGTATCTACATCTGTCGACCGGTTTCCAGTTTCGAGGTGGAATGACCGTTCACTTGTCGTATTTTGTCATTTTCTCTCGATCCCACCTCAGAAGAGGCACAGGGGTTATGATGATTGTAACCGTCAGAGCCAACGACAGCAGCCCTATCATGGCCAGCAGCGTCAAGAACAGCAAGGCAGAGGCCCACGGGCCAGTAGCAGAGGACAGTAAGGCCAACAACAGAGTAGGAGCAGAAATGTTTCCCAGTACTTGTTATACATGTGGTGAGGTGGGGCATACAGCAAAGAGGTCCCTAAGGGCAATCTAAGCTCCCTGGGCAGAGAGGTCTACAAGGATATCAAGCACCACAGGCCAGCATCAGCAGTTGTCGACACCACCAATTATTATAGGCTAGCATTTCCAACTCAACCATCGACTCCGCTGCAGAGGGAGAGGGGAACCCCGCCATAGAGGGGTTCCAGTCTGCTATAGGCGCCCTAGAGCTGTTATAGCGGCTAGGCTTGGGTCACTATGGCTATGGCTATGGCTGTGGGCTGAAATGGAGGGGTACGGCAGTTCCTATTTGTTTATATATTTGCTTTTTATTAGTTTGTTCATTATTTTCCCTTGAACTTTGGGTGTGTTTTAGTCATTATATATACATATATATATATATATATATATATAGAGAGAGAGAGAGAGAGAGAGAGAGGGATATGTATATATATTTATCTTGCCTGAAGGGAAATTCTAAAGTTATATCTAATTCGGGTTTAGGATTAATAAACCTATGATTATTTGGCAAATCCGATTTGGGGGCATTTGGATAGGAATTGAGTATGCGAGTGTTAAGCGATATCTTATATGTATTGTGCTATATATGAATGGGTACGGATGTGAACATGCCATATTTGGCTCGGGGGGAATCTATCGGTTGGGGTTGTGGATTTGAATGGAATTGGAATCTGAGTATTGCACTTCTAGTTGATATAGCAGGTTGTGTGGAGGTCGATGTTATTGATCATGCGTTCAGCCACGACGTGGAGACGTAGATAGCTTGATACATCAGAAGGTTTGGTATGTGACTAGACAATGGTGTGAGTGCGTGGTGATCCCCCATTCTCTTGTATGTGCATATTTTAAATACGTTAGGTATGGGACTCCTATGGATTTAACGATCGAGGCACGAGAACGTCTCTGAAGGTTGAAGCCTTAATGTGATTTATGAAACTTATAAATATATTGTATGGTTCAGTGATGGACATGTTATTTAAAGACCATATGTCACGCTATTGAGTGTAGTATGGTATCTTGTGTATCTTATTATTCGGTTGACATAAGTGGGGACGGCACTGAGTTGTATTCTTTACATATAGTGGGTTACATTGTGATGTAGTTGCAAAAAAGTGTGGTAGCACGATAGTGTTGAGACTTATTAGTATTAGTTAATAGTTATGCATTGGGTTGGGACACTCGTGCAGCGAATTTCACTTATGATGAGGGGTGAGGTATCTTTCGCATGTGAGTATCGACAGAATGACGTGATTACGTAAATGAGTCACATATTCATACTGCATCTATATATTAAGATATTTTGTGCAACTTTCGGGCTCTAACCCAAAAATTATCAAAAAAAACTCCAAGTGTTCATAGGCCGCAGGAGCGGCAGGGCTAAGCAGTCAAACTTGCCATTTCCACTATCCAGTCATTTTCATTCCTAGACAAGGTTGTTATTTCCATTCGGTTATTTTAGTATTCAAACTCATTTGATTTTAAGATTTGTATGGACCATGTTAGTCCCAGTTTATTTTATTTCAATTGATACTAGCAGTGGCAATTTGGGTCAATGCATCGTGTTTTCACATAACACGATAATAGTTTAACCAACACAAACACAACACGACACGATGGCATGTGTTTTTTTTAAGCCCGAACACGACGCATTTAAGACGACATGACACGATAAACACGATAAGTAATTTGAGGCCAATTTGACACAAGTAAAGCCAACCCAACACGACAAGCTAGTTTTAAATTTTAATTATCAGAGCAAAAATCTAATCTTCGAGATTCAAATGAGGTAATGGGTTTAAATTGGGTCTAAATGGGTCGGTTAAGGGTTTAAATTGAGACTAAGTAGGGGCAATTAATGGATTTAAATCGGGTCTAAATAGGATCGGTTAATGGGTCATTATCGTGTCTTAATGGGTCATGATCGGGTCACTTCCGTGGCAAAAAGTGGCCCCGAACACGAACACAACCAGCCAGCGATTCCAGAAATTGGGACCCAAGCACGACACGAACACGAAAGGTCACGTCGTGTTGTCGTTTCGCTCGTGAAATTGCCACCCCTAGTTCAGACTATTCGTAAGATTGAGACGATGTTTATTTATTTTATTATGGATGCGGAGATAGTTTGATTTATCTTGGTATTTATAATTTATTTCATCGCATGTTGTGGATTATTTAAATTCTTGTTACTATTATTGTCATGATGTTGAGAATGATATAAATTGATTTAACGTGCCCTATTTTCGACGTTGAGGCTTGGCTACCTAATACGTGGAAAATAGGTGTGTTAAAGAAGACAAGCTAACAAAACTAGAATTTTCAGCAACCTCGTTTGCACAATCAGAACACTAATCGGTTCTTCCAAAATAATTTGATGGTGAGGAAGGTTACCGACATCCTCAAGGGTTCGAGGATATTGAAGATATGGATGGAGTTGGTAACTTTGAAGAAAACTCTGCCTCATCGCGGGGGTGTTGGACAACAATGTTTTGGTGGGCCTAATGTCCATCAACAAGACATAATGGTGGAGATTACTCAGGCTTCGAAATGAAGATAAAGTTTCCTATATATGATGGGAGATTGAATGAAGAAGGATTCTTGGATTGGATTTCACAAGTTGAATACCTCTTTGATTGAGGGGAGGAGTATCGGCTTGGTGGAAATAAGTACAAAGCAATAAAAGAATTGAGGGAAGGCCACTTATCCAAACTAAAGATGGGATGAAACAATATCTTCAAGCTAGATTTTTGTCAAAAGATTTTGAACACACTTTATAGACAAAATATCCAGTGTAATCAAAACCAGGGGCAGTTAATGAATACACAAAGGAGTTTAAGAGCTTGTATGAATATTAGAAAATTTGAAGATAAAAGGGTTAATCACAATCTTGAAGATTTGAAGCCTGTTATTAGTGATGGCCTTTGTCTGCGTGATATTCCTTCAATTTCTGAAGCTATAAATGTGGCAAATAAAGTGGATCAGCAACTTAATATGGGGTTCAAATATCAAACATCACTAGGGTTCAATCTTTTCGAGCTACTCATGTTTTAAGTAAAGAGAATGGAAAGTCACAAGCTTCTGGCTCTCAACAACCGAACTCAAACCAAAAATCCAAGAACCCTACAGGGCTAACCAAACAAAATAATCGCTTCAAAGAAGTACTACTAACAATCCTTATCAATGGCCATAGGGTGATAAGTAATACCCATGGCCATATAAGTGTCAAATGATGATGTTCAAGAAGATAATGAAGAGGTTTAAATCACAATCGGAGACGAAGGAAATCTTCAGGCTTTGGTTTGTAAAGTCTTGTTGGCTCCTAAAGACAATATTGAGAGTCAAATGCATAACCTTTTTAGGCTTTGTTGCAAAATTCAGCAAAATATATGTTATGTTATCATCGGCAGTGGCAGTGGCAGTGAAAATCTGGTATCCAAGTCATTCTTAAAGAATTATAGCAGAAAACAGAAAAGTATTCTTCTCCTTACAAATCAGTTGGATAAAGAAAGGAGCAGAGGCTAGAGGTTAAAGTTACATGACCTATGAAAAGTCCTTGTATCAATCGGTAGAAATTACAAAGATGTTACCTTGGATGTCATAGATTTGGCAACTTATCACATCACAGATTTGGCAACTTGTCACATCTTATTTGGCAATTTGATGTTCATGCCCAACATGATGATAAAGAGAATACATATGGATTTTCTTGGGAGAATAAGAATATTGTCTTGTTAACTTTGAAAAAGGGGTATCAAAATTCCAAATCTTTAAAAAAGATGGAAAATTGTTTTTAGCGGTTGAGGAGGAAGAATTGTGAAAGACTTGACTGTTGTTAAAATGGAAATGGCAATAATATCCAAACAAGAGGTGTAAGAACCTACTGAAGTACCTGATTCTCTTCAATCATTATTATCTGAATTTCAAGATTTGTTACCGAAAGAACTTCCCGATCGCTGCCTACCATATTCAAAATCAAATTGATCTTTTTCTTGGAACTACTTTTGCCTAATTTTCCACACTACCGAATGAGTCCTCAAGAACATGAGATTCTATCGGGGCAAGTTAAAGACTTACATAGAAAAGGATTGATTCAAGAGCAAGAACCCGTGTGCAGTTCCTTCTTTACTAGTAGCTAAGAAGGATGAAAGTTGAAGGATGCGTATTGACAATCGTGTTATTAACAAAATTACCGTGAAGTATCGCTTCTTTATTCATATATTTGAAAAACACGCTTGAGCAATTGATTGGAGCTCGAATATTTTCCAAGATCGTTTTAAGAAGTGGTTATTACCAAATTCGTATACTGTTTGGTGATGAATGGAAAATAGGTTAGCTTTCAAGACAAAGAAGGGACTCTATGAATGGCTTGTCACACCTTTTGGGTTATCTAATGCTCTCAGAACTTTCATGCAATTTATTAACCGAGTATTGAAACCATTCTTGGATAAATTTGTAGCGGTTTAACTTGATGGCCTTTATAGTTGCGATGAAGAACATATAGATCTTTTGAGGCACCTGAAAAACTGTAGATTCATGCTTCCAAGCTTGCTGTTTTGGGTTTCATTGTGGGGCAGAAGGTAGTGATGTAGATGAATCGAAAGTCAAGGCTATCCGGGAATGGCATAGACCTATCCGTTGGTGATGTGCGGAGTTTTAAGGAACTAGCATCATTATACAAAAGATTCATCCATAATTTCAGTATTATCACAGCACCTATTACTCATGTTATGAAAAAAGAACAAGTTCGGTGGGAGGAGGAACACGAAACTTTATTAAAGAGAAGCTTTGCGCAACCCAGTTTGGGCATTACCAGACTTCTCCAAGGTCTTTGAAGTAGAATGTGATGATCTGTGGTAGGAGTATGAGTTGTTTTATCACAATGGGCGAAGTTAGACAAAAGTGGACCACATATGAGCTGGAATTCTATGCTGTTTTTAGAGATCTAAAGAACTGAGAACATTATTTGAGGCATATAGAATTTATTTTATACAACGACCACTAAGCATTGAAGAATCTCAGTAGCCAAAACAAGTTAAACCCAACGCATGCAAGATAGATGAGCTTCTTGCAAAAATCCAATTTTCTTTTGAATCACAAGTCAGGGGCACAACATAAAGTTGTGAATGCTTTGAGTAGAAGGGCCCCATTATTATAAGCATTGCGAGTCGAGGTAACTGGATTTGAATGCATGAAAGATATGTATGCTGAAGATGGAGATTTCCATTGAATTTGGGATAGTTGCAATTAAAATAGGTCAATTTGAGATTTCCTTATCTAAGAAGGTTACTTGTTTAAAGGGAATCAACTTTGCATCACAAGGTTTTCTTTGGGAGAGCAGATCATTCAAGAGCTACATAGTGCAAAAGAGAGATTGTTGGCCTCAAGTTAAAAGGAATGTGTGACTGTCAAACATTTAAGGGACAAGCCCAAGACATCAGTCTACGTACGCCATTGCCTATTCCTGAACGTATATGGTAAGACATCTTCATGGACTTTGTGATAGGTTTACCCCACACTCAAAGGGGTACAGATTCCGTTTTTGTTGTGGTGGACAGATTCTCTAAAATTGCCATTGCCTACAAGAAGACTGATGACGTCTCTCGTGTTGCTAATCTCTTCTTTCAAGATAGTTCGCTTGTACGGGTTCCCTAAGTCCATTGTCTCATATCACGACGTCAAATTTTAGAGTCATTTTTGGTTATTTGTTAGAAAAAGTTTGATACAATTCTAAATTTTAGCAGGACGGGCAAACCGAAGTTACTAATAGAACACTTGGTGACATGTTGAGATGTCTTTGCGAGGAGAAGCCGAAGTAATGGGATTTAGCATTATCAAAAATGGAGTTCGCCTATATGCTGTAAATCGATCCAGAGGAAAATCTCCTTCTAAGATAGCGCAAACTAAGAAGCTCCACAAATTCAATCTGAGGTGAAACAAAATTTAGAGAAAGCCAATGAGAAATATAAAGTGGCACCAGACAAGCATCGGAGGGTCAAAACTTCTGAAGTAGGAGACTTTGCCATGGTTAATCTTCAAAAAGAAAGGTTTCGAGCGGTACTTAAAGCAAATTGAAAAATAAAAAGTATGGGCCATGCAAGATATCATGGCCGATTGATGACAATGTTTGCATGGTAGAACTTTCAGACAATATAACATTTCAAACACTTCCGACATAGCTGATTTATCGAGTACCACCCACTAGATGAACCTCTTTTCTTACAAGACCAACTCGAAGATGAGTTTTGTTAAAAGGGCGGGCGAGCCTGATATAGCATATCAAGATTTCTACAGTTCACAACAACCCAGTTGACATTCATTAATCTCTAGTTCACATTCATTAATCTCTGTTTGAATTAGATTCATGCATTTGAATTCTACACGCATTATTATGTATTCAAGGAACTTGTCAAATATAAGCATTAACGTAAATTAATTCATTAATGTACATTCAAGCATCTTAGAGTAGACATTAAATCATTAAGGAATGTACTTTTTTAGATGTTTTTAGTATAAGCATAAGGCTCTAAATAAGACCCCTTGTATTCTAAGGAGGGAATTCAGATTGGAAAAGTTCTTATCAATATATTCATAAGGTTTTCTCTACTCTTATTTTCTTTTATTCCCTTAAAATCCCATGTCCTTATAGATAGGATTCCTTTACAATTTTTAGATTTCTAAGCAGTTTGCTTTTTTAAGTGCTTCCGCTACATTACCTAATGGTTAAGGTTTCTCAATTGCAATTCTTAGTCGGTACTTTTTTGTTCCATATCTTTCTTCAACCCAGTTGGCACTTTACCCCACCCAACTGGCCGTTGATTAGAGAGGCAAAATAGAAAAAGTGTTCTTTGAAGACTAACTACCTCATGTTAGTCTTCCTCACTCTCCTTTATCCCTTGTAACCTCTTGTGTTTAAAATTGTTTAAGATCTTGATTTCCTTGTAGTTCTTATATTGATTCTCTACTACAACTTGTTTTAAAAAAAAAAGCTTTTTTAACTTAACCGACTTTTTAATGTGGTATATGAATTAACCCTCAATTTTCTAATATCTTTGATATTCTCCTGCACGAAGGCGTTATCTCAAAATACTGATTACTATGTTGAGGGCGAAGTCAAAAAATTATGAAAATGAGGGATTAAGTCAAATTATGCATTAAAATTTGGGGATGAACCTAAAAATACTAATAATGAACCCAAAAAAAATCCACACGGTAAATCAGTAAGTAAGATTTTCTTCAGAATTAATATCATACCAAATTCTCTTAAACCCAACAATCCCAACTCCCCATATAATTCTCCACCATTAAAGGAAAACTGCACCTTTTCCATATGATCCCCGACATCACATATATGATGCTCTAGTTATAAAATACAGAAGTTTTCATAATCATCGAATCATGAAAGTTATGTGCAATTCAATTATAGATGGAAATGAATATTAATAAGGAAAATGACTACATAATATGTTAGGTTCAACACATAGATAGAAAGGAAAGAATCCAAAGACAGCAGAATTACCGGAGGAGGAACTTCTCGATTTGGAGGACGCATGTCTTTGTGGGCTATAAAAGTATTTCCAAGCATCAACTCATGCCTACCTATGCATTAACAAATTCAATTAAAGTACTTGGTACATTGTTTTTAAAATAGTCGAGATTATGAGTATAAGGTGAAAACAGTATTATTTGTTGATTTCCAAAACAGAAGCACAAAAGAGGTCCAAATGTTTATACAGTATTATAGATATGACCTCTCTTGAATTGTTTGATTGGAATGGAATGGTGAAATTTTGAAGATAAAGCAGACGATAATGAAGGAATGAAGGATAGAACCAAGTCCCTTGCTTCACTTTGCTCCTCAACAACTAAATCTTTAGTAATTTAATATTTCTTCTACCATCTTACATAATTCGAAGGAGACTATTTTTTACTTGGGGGGAGATTGTCCTATTTATGTTTTAGACTGGCTATATTATGGAGAACCTGTTTTTCTACTCTCTAAGCTGGAAAATCCCCAGCTTTAAAGAGTGAAATTATTAACCAAAAGATATTCAACATCAACTATGTTACAACCTCGGATCGTTGGTGAGGAACATTATGACAATGCGCAAATGGTTAAGCAAACTTTACAACGTTACAAAGAACTTCGGGACATTATAGCTATCTTTGGGTTGGACAAATTATCCGAAGAGGATCGTTTAACCGTAGCAAGAGCGCGAAAAATTAAGCGTTTCTTATCACAATCTCTTTTCGTAGCAGAGGGGAAAAACAGTCTTTTTCCCTGTGGCTTACTAGAATCAGTGAAGTGGTGCATAGTGGCCAAACCCTCACAAGAAAAAACAAAGAAAGACTAACCGTGAGATGAGATTCATAAATTATATCCCTCATAATACAGTAAAGCGTATCAGCCTAATGAAAGCAGATTACATCTAAAAAAGTTCTCTAATTGAACATGATCTGACCCAAAATTTCCGAAAATTAACATGAGAACATTTGGTAATAATCAGTTGGGAGCAGTGGCCGCGCGGGCGGGGGGGGGGGGGGGGGGGGGGTAAGTGCTCACCCCAACATTTTCAAAATGTATAGATAGATAGATAGATAGAAAATATGAAGGAATATATGGTTAATTTTAAAATTGAAAATAAAATAATGTAATTTCTATCTTAAGAAGTGGAAAAATCCGATTTAATGTAATTTCTCATTTGACCCACTTGCCCTATTTGCTAGCTATCTTCTCCTTTTTAATTTTCAACACCTTTCTTTTCCTCCCAATCCTAAGTTCCCAACATTTGCCAAAGCCAAAGAGAGTTCCCAACAATTTTCATTTCCTCCCAATCCCAACATCTCTCTCGGCCCTCTCTCTCACAGTAAAGGAGTATCCCTTACTTCATTTGCTTACAAGGTAATATCTTTATTCATTTAGCCTTTTAGGGATTTTTTTTTTTTTTTTTTTGACTTAATGTAATATGTTGGATTAAGTTTTCAATACTTACTTGGATTAATTTTATTGTTGTTTAGATTAGGGTTCGAATTAATTTTGTCGTTATTTAGGTTAGTGTTTAAATTAATTTTGTTACTATTTATTTTAGGGCTTTGATATTATATATAAAGTTTGAGTTAATTTTGTAGCTATTTATTTTAGGGCTTGAAGTGGTGAATTGCTAATTTGGACTAATTCTTGGATTGAGATTTCCTTGTGTGGTCTCTTTTGAGGTATTTATCCTAAATTTTAGTATAATGATTTTTTTAATTTGGACATTATGATAAATATGAAATAATAAAAAATAAGATATTATTTCTTGTTTCAGCTATGGAAAAATATTATAAAAGAATTCATGATAATTTTTCCAATGATGTGATGTCACCAATCGAAAACATTGATGTCCAAATGGAACTTGTATCAAAAAAGATAAGTCGAAGTCGAAGTTGAATTATCAAATCTTCCTTTCGATCCTAGTTTAAGACCTCATATTTCAGAGTATGATCCAAATGATCAAGACGATGTTCGGTGAGCATATTTACAAAATGGGTCCTTGTAAACCCTCAGCGCATGTTTTTACTCAAACACTTACTGGTAGCAAAGGTCCGTCGTTTTAATTCAATGTGGTTCACCAAATTCGGGCAGATGCTGCATTTTGCTTGTATTGCTATTTATTTCATCCGGAGACAGTGGACAGAAATAAAAGTGATGTTTTTCTAAGGAGTGGATTTAACAATTGGAAAAATAAACGAAGAATTCAAGAAAATACTGTTTCTACCACGCATAATGTCGCACACATGAAGGGTCTAAATTTACTGAAGCAAAATCAGCACATTGAGACACTATTTGATAACCAATCAAAGGAGTGTCAGATTGAGTATCGTCTACGGTTACAGGCGACCATTGATTTTATTCAAATTCTACTACGACAAGGGCTATCTTTTCGTGGTCATGATGAATCGGAAGGCTCGATGAATAAGGGAAACTTTCTTGAACTTTTGCAATGGCTAGCGGATAAGAACGATAAAGTAAATCAAGTTGTTCTTAAAAATGCTCCAGGAAATCATCAATTAACATCACCAGATATTTAAAAAGATGTTGTAAATGTCATTGCTAGTGAGATAACCAATGAAGTCTTAAAAGATCTAAATGGTGAACCATTTTCGGTATTAATCGACGAAGCTCGTGATGTATCGATCAAAGGGAAAATGGCCATTGTGTTGCAGTATGTGGACATGAGGGGTTTTGTGATAGAAAGAATTCTAGGCATTGTATATGTTCCTAACACCACGGCAATTTCACTAAAAGCTTCAATTGATAAATTTTTCAACAAACATAATTTGAGTGTGAAAAACTTATGTGGTCAAGGTTATGATCGGACAAGTAACATGCAAGGTGAGTATAATGCGCTGAAAGCACTTATTTTGAGGGAGAACAAATCAACATTCTGGGTCCATTGCTTTACACACCAACTTCAATTGACACTTGTTCACGTTGCAAACGATTTGAAGCACATTGATGAATTCTTCTTCTTAGTTAATAATTTGGTGAATATTGTTGGGGCATCATGCAAGAGCCGAAACATTCTTCGAGAGAAAGAGGCTAAGCAGATTTTTAAGCAACTAGAAAGTGCTGAGATATCAAGCGGTCGGGGTTCAATCAAGAAACTAGCCTCAAGCAACTATGTGATACACGGTGAGGCTCACATTATGGCATGTTAGTAAATTTGATTGTTATATTTAGATCTGCGTTTGATGTCCTTGCATATTTGGTGGAATATGCTGACCAAAAAGGTGAAGCATTAAATTTTATCAAATCGATGCCATCTTTTGATTACGTATTCACCTTGCATTTAATGAGAAATGTATTTACAATCACTAATGACCTTTTGAAAGCATTGCAACTAAAAGATCAAGACATTGTGAATGCTATCACTTCAGTTAAATTTTCCAAGACCCGTATGCAAAAGATGAGAGATTGCGGATGGGATGATTTGTTGATTAATGTATCTTCCTTTTGTATGAAATATGATACTGTCATTCCTAATATAGAGGACAATTTGAGTCTTTTGGGAAGATTAAGGCGAGGACCGGAGATAACAAATTTACATCATTATAATGTTGACTTGTTCTACCTTTGTGTGGATAAGCAACTTGTTGAACTTAACAACCGCTTCGATGAGGTAAATTAATAATTGCTTCTATATATAGCATTCTTTGATCCAAGTAACTCATTTGTTGCTTTTAATATAAATAAATTGGTTCGCCTCTCTGAATTTTATACCGATGATTTTTTGGAACAAGAACGTATTATACTTCGGGATGAGCTTTAGTTGTATGAGTTTGATATGAAATCAAATAGGGACCTTTTAGAAGTGGAAGGGATAAATGATTTGACTAAGAAGATGGTTGCAAAAGGAAAACACATTGTGTATGGTTTGGTCTATAAGCTTCTAAAATTGTCATTAATGATTCCCGTTTCCACTACTACGGTTGAAAGGGCATTTTCCATCGTGAAAACTGATCTCCGAAACCGTATGGGGATGGTTGGTTAAGTGATAGTTGCGTGACATATATCAAAAGGGATGTCTTTGATTGCATTTCTAATGACACAATTGTGGATCAATTTCAAAAGAAGAAAAGGCGCAGAGGGAGATTGTATAATGTTTTAAATCTAGTATCGTGTATTTTGACAACTTTCTAATTTTGCATGAAAATTTCAATTTTTTAGTAATGAATTGTTATTGTATTTGATGTTGTTTTATTTGAGTTAAAATTCTGTAGCAATAGAAATTGGCATAGCTAAAACAAGTGGAGACCTAAAAGAGACAACATAGAAATAGGTTAAAGCGGAGAAAGTACATAAGTGCAGTTGTTGCATTTAGTTTTTGAAAACGTAAATAGAGAAACTTACTTCCCCAAAAATGGTGAGATTGTGGGGTGTATTGGCAAATATACTTGTCATGAGCACCAAGAATCTGAGCTCCAACTCCCGTAGATCGAGGCCCATGCAATAGCTCCTCGAATGGTGTAAGTTTGTCGTGGAATGCAGGATTCTCAACAGAATACATAAAGCAGAAGCTCTGTTTTATTTCTGGTATGGTCACCTTAAAGTACCAACCTTCAAAAAATTGACGCCTGCTTCCATCAAAATGATACCTGATAGATAATTCAAATTCAACAACCAAACCATGGGTCAAGTTTTCAAACTTAATGAATAATATACACTACCCGCTGTGAGGGGTACGAAGATGGCGATCGGGAACGTATTTAGCGATTGGCAAGACACGTCCTCGTCTTGGTTTCGTATTTAAGATTTTAATTGATTTCAGAAAAGACGGATAGGGAGAAAAAGAACACACAGCCATTTCCAGACCTCTCCACACCCTGCAAAACTAAACCAACCCAAACTACACGCAAATCAGAATAGGTGGTTCAGATTTGCCCAAACAATTGCATTCCCGGATCAACTTAAAACTCAAACCAACTTTCCTAAATTACGAATTCGGATCTAAGTCTAATTCAATTGGAATAAGTTAATCGTCATCGCACATAATAGAATGACTATTCGGGATGATATATGAATACTAGGGACCAAATTTACATATTCATTTTTTAACAAAGTAAATAAATTATTTTTTAGTTAAATTTTTTTATATGATATTTAAATATTTTAAGAAATCAAAATAAATAAAAGAATAAAAAATTAGTTCAAAATAATTTCTTTTACTATTTTTAAAAAATCAGTCAAACGTCCACTCTCAAGATTGCAAATTGGGGCATGGGCAAGTTTCTAGTGGAGCAAGGAAGTTATTCGAATGTAATGTACCTGGAACTTTTTCACAAACTCAAATTGAAGATGTCAGATTTGAAGCAAACAACTATCCCACTCGTCGGCTTCATAGGAAAGACGATCGTACGTGTCGGTTAGGGCAAGGAACATTTCAAAGCTCGTTGAGTTTCTGGTGATCTACATTGATTCAACCTACCAAGCTATCCTCGGCAGAGGATAGTTACCCACCATGAGGGCAGTTCCCTCAACCTACCATTAGAAACTCATGTGTATCACAGATCGGTGTATAATGGAGATGCTACAACGCCGCCATCAGGTACAAACAGGAAAAGAAGAAAGAAAATTAGGTCATCCCCTAGATGTTCCAAGACGGAGTCATTCCTTTCCAATAGCAACTAAAGCATGGTCGACCAAGGGTGGAAGAGGCGAGAATCCACCCACAGATAGAGTTGTGAAAAAGGTAGAAGAAGTAGTTTTTTATGCAAGTCGACCAGAGAGGAAGTTCCTAATCGGCACCACTTTGTTTGACCAAGAAATGAAGGAGTTAATCACTTTTTTGTGAAACAAAATCCTATACGCTTTCGCGTGGGAGCCATACAACATGCCAGGGATTGATCCTGAAGTCACTTGTCGTCTTCTTCAAGTGGATCTAGCATTTCATCCAATCATACAAAAGGTTCGCTACACTTCCCCGGAGAAGGCAAAGGTAGTAGAAAATGAGGGAGGGAAACTTCTAGAGATAAGGTTCATCAGAGAAGTTCAATTCCCAAAATGGCTCTCAAATACGGTAGTAGTCCGAAAGATCAACGACAACTAGAGACTCTGTGTACTTCACCAATCTCAAGAGGGCTTTTCCCAAGGATAACTTCCCTCTGCCAAAGATAGACAGTAGCCCACGAATAAATGATTTTTTTATATGCGTACTCGGGGTACCACCAGAATCCCCTGTTCGGACCCGATCAGGATAAAACTTCCTTCATTATCCCGTTGGGCCTATACTATTGTAAGGTCATACCTTTTGGCTTATGAATATTGGAGCCACGTATCAAAGATTGGTCGCTAAGATGTTTAAGCAACAAATGGATGAGACAATGGAAGTATACAATGATTATATGCTCGTAAAAAACAAGTGTAAAGACGACCACCTCAAGGACTTCGCAAACACTTTCGAAATCCTCAAGCATTACCAAATGAATCTCAATACGAGCAAGTGCTCATTCGGGGTCCGGTCAGGAAAGTGTGACACTCCGTCTAATTAAATACCGGGTGATCAGTCATTTATTAAATTAAAACAAAATATTCAGTTGGTCCATTCTTAGCATCACTGCCGAAAACTTTTTAATATTTACTAACCACCTAGTATTTGAAAAGTTGGCATCAGATTTTATCTTTATCATTAACGTAAAATGACTTAAAACCAATTCAACAATTTAAATATAACATTCACCGTACTAAATTAATCAACACCACAAATAGTGAAATACTGAATCAAATAAGGTATGACGGGAGTAAACAACCCAGTCTGAAACTCCAATACAATAATCTATATAAAAACTAAATCCATAACTGAAAAATAAAAGAAGTACAATGTCTCTGTAAGTAACTACTAATAGAAGATGGGCGACATGACCGATTGAGATAAGATAAAGAATGCATCGAATCTAAAAGAAATGGAGGCGTCTGCTAAATAGGTCCTACAATTATTCACAGCAACTGCAGCAACGTCAAATGAAAATGAACTCCTAAGTTGGGCATTCCTGTGGCTGGGCACCTAAATTTTTTTTTATAAAATAGATTTGGAAAACAGGTAAAAGCCCGAGTAAAAACATTTAAAAAATTAGCAAGTATTTAAAATGCATAATCAGCACATATTATATACATGTTAGGTCCACGGCTCTCACTTCAGGTCATCACCCCTCAACTAGTATGCACGCCTAACGTATACTCCTAACACATCCTAGTTATACTACCCCCTTCTAACTAGTTCGAGTTAAACATTTTATCCACCTTCTAACTCTATGTGTTCACCCGTATTACTCATACAACAACTGTTCAAGTTCCGTGTCTATTGGACAATTATAAATTTCTCGTTTACAATTAAGTTCCCACATTTTTAGATTAATTTAGATATCACTATCTTTCTCATCTACTAAGCACAAATAGTGGAATTAAATCACAAGTATATATACACATGTCACTCTGATTATATATATACTAATATAGCACCCCTGGGCTGAGCTGCGGTGCATGCATACTCTGCTATCAAGTCCCAATACATCACATACAAAAGAAATGATTAATGGTCCAGGATCACTCTCGAACGAGAAATACAGATCACACATGTTAGAGGCGAACATAGTCCTAGGCCTTTGGGCTACACACCCAAATGACCGGGCACACCCTCATTCACACAAGTGGTGCTCATCCCTGAGTTCTATGTTCTGAGGCACAATCAAAATCCACCAAGATGGCTCGTTGAGATAAGACTATCCCTTTTTCGAACCTCCCACCGCAAACAACGTAGGTATGTCATACAAAAAATAGCCACACATTAGGTATTCACACAACCTATGTATATACATTTAATCAAGGTAATCCAGTACCATATAATATAGTCTGTACATAGTCTTGATACTCTCGCATGGCCTACGTATTATCAGCATACCTTTAAACTTCTTATTCGCATAAGCCCGAGTGCTTCCCCATCACTTGGAAGGCTACCAATTGTTCCTTAAGTTTATTCAGTAGCTATCTCACTCATTACCTACTGGTCTAGGTCATCGTTCCCACCGAATGCCCGTGACACGAGATCATTCTCCGACTTGGGTTTTTATTCCTCAATTTTGTCTAATTAATCTCAGCCCTTAAGTTTCTCCCATGAGACTAAGTCTCAAACCCAATATTGACCTAATGGTATTTTAAAATAATTCTCTATATATTTAAAAATTATCTCAAAGATTAATTCAATGGTTTTCCGCGAGTTCTAAATAAAAAGGGAGAAATTTATCAAAATATGGGCAGCCAAATCGATTCGGCCTTTACCCGAATCGATTCGCAGTAGAAGGTCTTCGTCTCCTTCCTTAATTTGCTACGGGTTTCACCAGTTTTATACATCCAAACCTACATTACATGATCCCACACTCCCAACCAAACCTACCAAACATTATCCCAATCTATATACATGATTTATAACATTATATAATCGCCAAATCTTCAAGAAACATCATAGAATTGGAATTAAATCAAGAATTATTTCCAAAAACCCAGTTTATCATTTATCGCCAAGAACCTCTATAAACCCACTTCTTGTTTAATTATCAAAAATTCATCCAAACTCGTCATATTGCCTAAGGGATTAAATTTCAATATAGATTCAACCCCAGACATGATTTAATTTCCCAATTGAGTCATCAAAACACATGAAATTAAGATATTAAACATCTTATTCTAACATGGATGATATATCTGATATTAATTAAGCAAGATAAATACTTGCCTTAGTGTGTAGGTCTGAATTCATGAAATTGTGAATATTGTTGTGTTCCTCTCCCTCCGATCTACTCAGCGGTGGTTTTTTTTGTTCAAGAATGGTGTTGGACAGTCTTGGGGCTCTCTCAGTACTCTCATTCTTCTTCCCTTGATAACCTATGTAAATTTTCTCCACGTAACCCTAACTTCCACAACTCCTAATATGATTTACACTTATTAAATTCGCGGGTCTCCCTTCCTTAAAAATACGAATGACCAAAATACCCTCTCGAAGTGTCGGTTTGGCCTAAAATTATCCCGGGACCCAAACTGAACCCCCGGGTACATTTTTCTGACTATCTCGACCCTTCCGGACACATTGACGCACTTGAAATGACCATTTGAAATATGAAAAGTAATGTTATACTTTATTTCTCAATTTATGTCCCGACACGACTGACACGCGTGTCCCGACTAATTTATTGTAAGAATCGGATTTCTCACTGACGACGATTATAATCTTTTCATATCATTATTATTACTCATCCACTAACTAAAATTCAATATAAATAAATATTAAATTTTATCTCGCTGATTAATATTTATTATTCCTGATTAATTATTCCAATTTAATTCACAATTAATCCAAATATAAAATCATTAAAAATATGGGGTGTTAGAGAAAGTTCCTCGGCTATCTGGTCAGCAAGATGAGGATCGAAGCAAACCCGGACCAGATAATAACGATAAATAATATTCACCTGTCGAAGATGCTCTAAGAGATCCCAAAACTAACCGGGATGTCTCCAAATCATCCGAGTGTTACTGTCCATTTCTTCAACTACTCAATACGAAAAAGGGCCTCCCCTGGAATAATGAATTCTCAAAATCACTTAAGGAAATCAAGTCTTACCTAAGCAAACCCCCATTGTTAGCAATTATAAACCAAGGGGGCCCACTCAACCTCTACTTGCAGTTTCAAGCCACGCAATTAGTCCATCCTTAGTCTGCGAGAAAGAGGAAAGATAATTCCTTGTTTACTACGTCGATAAGACACTCCTCGATGTCGAGCAGCGCTACATACCGTCAGAGAAGTTGGCTTACTCGTTGGTGATCGCGTCCCGAAAATTAAAACACCAAAGATGAAATGATGGTAGCATACCTTCGTTAGCTAATATCAGAGTTTGAGGAAGTCCACGTTCAACAGTTCCTTTGAGGGCACAATAGTTATGCAGACGCTTTAGCAACCCTAAGTTCAGTAGTGGATTCCAATCTCGGGAGAAAAAATGAAGTGGAGTTCCTCGCCAAACCTAGTATTACGAAAGAGGTGGCCTCTGAGCATGTTCTCTCTTTTGAAAAAGGTCACAGCTGGATGAATCCGACTTACCTACAGAACGATATGTTGCCGATCAATAAAAAGCAAGCTCATCAAATCATGGTAAAAGCTGCATAACCTTGGACTTGGGGAAAAACTTTATGAAAGATCCTTCCTAACCCCTATCTCTAATGCATGCATCCAAAATACGTCGGCCAAGTTCTCTACGAACTACGTGATAAGATTTATGGGAGCCACGTAGGAAGAAGATCTTTGGCTTTACAAGCAATCAAAGAAGGCTACTGGTGGCCATATATGTAGAAAGACACGAGTACTTATGCTCGGAAGTGTAAAAATGCCAAAAGTTCGCCCATATGCTTCATCAACTGGCCAATGAAATGAAGTCCCTAAGCGATCCATGTCCATTCGCGTGGTGGGGGCTGGATATTGTAGGTTCACTGCCAACTGCACCAAGAAATCATATATACTCGTTGGTCTGCACAAATTATTTCACAAAATGAATTGAGGTTGAACCACTGGCGAACATCGGAGTTACTGATATGATCAGATTTATCTGAACGAACATCATAACACATTTTGTGGTGCCCAGGACCATCACAACGGACAATGACACACAGTTTGAAGGTGGGCCTTCCCCCAAAACAATGGACAAACAAAGGCTTCAAATAAAATAATGTCCGATGGCTTGAAAAAGAGGTTGAAAAGAGCAAAAGGAGCTTAGGTGGATGAGCTTCCTCATGTTCTTTGAGTGTATCACACTATGTCGAGGAGACCCATTGGGGAAATGCCACTCGCTCCAACTTATGGAATGGAAGTTGTGATTTCCCTGGAAGCTGGTCTACCGACCATGAGGATAAACATTATCGAACAAAGTTTGAATAATGAAGCTTTGAGCGCTGAACTTGACCTAGCAAAAGAATAGAGGGAACAAGCCATGATTAAGTTGACCTCATATCAATAGTAGTTGGCAAAGTAATACAACAAGGGGGTCAATCCGTGAAAGTTCTAGGTCGGGGATTATGTCCTCAAAAAAGTCCTCGGCAGTGCAAAAAGGTCTTCGGACGACAAGTTAGGCCCAACTGGGAAGGAATATTCAATGAAATCAGATATGGTCTACAAGGAGCCTATCACTTGAAAATAATGGAGGGCAAAGAGATGCCTAGAACTCGGAATGTGGCTAACCTCAAGAAATTTTACTTTTGATTTCATTTTCAACATGTTTAGTGTTTGTAAATTTTCATTTTAAGACTTATGATGCTCGCAGTTTGATTTAAAGTCATTAATAAAGATCCAAGTGATTCAATCAATTGCTTAGCTTTTCAATTACTTTACGTTGTTCTAAAATGAGAGGCTCGCATTTTACATTAACGATTGAATGTCGATTAAAGTTGCCTTTGCTTAATTATAATTATAAATTCGTTAATTACAATTAAACCAAAGGTCTTCAGGTCTTTATCATCAAAAACAAAATGACCTCATGAATTTATCAGGCAAACAAAAACCCTACGAGGGATCCCTAGGCACCGAATGAACCCGACTTGGACAGATAAAATCCTGAACAGGTGGATTGCCCATAAACCAGTTGGATTTTGGTCATAGTCTGTTCTAGGCCAAAGGTAGTGTGAAGACAAAACCTAAAAGGTAAGATAAAATAATAAAACACTGCTTTACGTAAATAAATGGGAAAATGAATAAGATTGTATTGAATAAACTTGTTATAATATACAATTACAAGGCACAAAAATATCATTTAAAATAAAATTTAAACATAAAAAACGAACAGACTTTGGCCGGTTGGAAAGGAATTCTATAATCTCTCTTTTTCAGCTATCATTTAGGTTTGGTCAGTACTTTTGTCACTATCATGGGAAGTTAGATAAATTCGAATGAGCTGAAGAGGAACAACATCCAGAGGGACCCACTTATCTTCACTATCAAAGGGAGAATGCCTATACGTCAGGCAATCAACTTGGTACATATAGCAAAGTTGAGAGTCCTTGGGAACTTTTAAAATCCCCAAGGCATTCAACCAACCATTTTATAGGCCACACTCTTCGCCTCTCCAATCTGACAGGAGCATCCACCCAACCTTCATTATAGCCTGTCGACCAATCCGCTCGGGGACCCATCATGAACGAGTAGCTAAGTTTGGTCACATCACTACTAAATCCCATGAATATAACATGAGCTCTTCGGATACTTTCCTGAGCATCATTAAGCTTCTTTTTGAGCTCATCATTCTCAGACTAAAAAGAGGCATCAATATTTTCAGTGCCTTTTGCCCCAGCGAGCTGAGCCTTTAAATTATGTACTTATTCTTGCATCAGGGGGCCCACGTCCCCTATGTCCTTCACATCGTCCTTCAGTTTAGCCACTAAGGTTGACTAGCTCTTGTAGGCACCAGTCATCTTCTTAAGAGCATTACGAACAAACACAAATGCTCGACGAGCCTGAGCACTTGCATCACGACCAAAAAGGACATCCAAGTTGCCAGCAAAGGAAGGAAGGTCCTCGATAACATACTACCGAAAGTAAAAAAAATAAAAAACATTCAACAAGGTATCTGGATAGTGTTACAGTTAACAAATATAATGATTTTTCGCTAATAATTCAAAAATGGGAAAGCCCTTACAAATCGAGGTGGGGAAAAGGGTATAAGAACATGAAGAAAAAAACCATCCCATCTACTAAGTGCCCTTGTTCTTCACCTGCTCCACATCCTCTAAGGCATTGGTTTTAAAAGCACTATCCCCACTTTGATCTTCTCTGGCACAGGTGATGACTTCCTCTTCAACTCTTGGTAGAGATCCTGGCTTATGCTCGTTAAAAACTTCAGATTCCACCGGGAAGTTTATCCTCACCAAGGTCATATCCTAGTCTTTCTTGAAGCTTAATTTTTAGATGTACGCCAACTGGCATTTAGCATCCTCAAAGTCTTAGGTATAGCCTTTTTCATAGTTCGCCTCTTTGGCCGAGGAAAAGTTCTTAGCTTCCTTTATTAATCGAGCCTGCTCGACCTTCAATTAATTATTCTCAACCTTTAGTTGGTTATTCTCGATCTTCAGTGTACCCATGGCCTCACTAGTGGACTTATTCTCCTCCTTATAAGCCTTCTTGGCAAAGGCTAAAGATTCTTGCATTTTTTAAAGAGCCTCGATGAGCTCATCATTAATTTTGGACTGGTCCATATGACCATCCAAAATTAAAACAAAATATTCAACAAATAAATAGAGGAAGATATTAATCATAAAAAAGATACCCATCCATCTCAAAACAAAGCAAAAAAAAATCTTGACTTACCAGTGACGGTGCTTGGGCAACAAGAGATATAAGTTGCTCATAGGAAAGCTTCTTGACCTGCTCGTGATTAATCACGAGCACAACTCCCCTAAGAAGACGATAGGCTAAGGGAGGATTCCTGGCCACATATATTGCTTGTGAAAACCTCAAATGTAGAGGAAAATCACCATTTTTGGAGGTTGAGGAGCCATATGGGCCTTGTTTTTCCTATTTTTCTCCCAGACGACCAAGTTTGAGTCAGCGACCTTGGGACAATCTTGTTCAGTCCTCTTCAAGGACTTGGTATTGGGAGAGGTGGCATCAGCCTCAACATCTGGATCCTTATTCAACACAATCCTCTTCTTAGGAACCACCGAGTTCTCTTTGTCATCAAGGATGGACCCAATATTTAGGGATTCGAAAGAGGAGATATAAGATTCCTTGTTTGGAAAAAAGAGGTCAGGGATGCTATCTACTAGATGAGCAGTAAAGCTGCCAGTAGAATTTTTGTACTCGAGAAGAAAAGAGGTTGAGAGAGGATAATAACCACCAGCTAGGAGCTCCCTCAACTTCCAGACCTTTAATAGTTCAGCTCTATTGATGTGGCAAGGGATGACTCATTCTTCTTTCATCAAGTTATTTAAACAAGGAAAAGAAAATAATCAGTCAACACAATTTAGAAAGGGAACTCATAAAAATGCATATAAAGAAAAAATGTTAACCTATATCGCTTTCCTGTTATAGGTACAAAAACCCAGAGTACTGTTCGCCCTCGAGGAGAGGAGGATGTTGCAAATTATGAGAAATTAAACCCTGATCCCAATATCCTTTATTGGAATCAGGAAGGTCACTATCACTACACCAAAAATGGCAATTTGGCACACCCTGATATTAAAAATCTGGCACAGTTTAAAACTGTGTCATATTTTGGCACGGTTTAATGACAATCTAGCACACTTTAAAGCAGTGCCAAAATTAAGTACACTTACTAAAATATATAATAACATAAAAATAACATTTGAGAAGCTTTTTATGATTCCCGTTCACGCCCCTCTCTCTCTCATCTCATTCCCACTCTCACCCCGCTCTCTCTCATCTCATTCCCGCTCTCGCCCCGCTCTCAGTTCAGCTCTCTCTCTGTCCAGCTCTCTTTTTCTCCGGTCAGCGTGCTTGCGCTCTCTCCGCTTAGATGTCTCTCACTCCACTCATCCCAATCAGGTAATTGTTAAAAGCATCTATATTTTTAAATCTAAGTTAGGTATTATATTTGATCTAAGAGTTTATGCAATCCGTGATTTAAATCGTGTTTTGCATTTTTAGGGTTTTATATGTACATTTTTAAATATCTATTGTGTTTTTTTAATGCGTGAGATTTTGTACAAATTGAATGTTGATAATGAAAAAAAAAAATCATTGGTTTTTGGAGGGTGCTTGGGATATTTTAGTGGTAATCTATGTTTTTATGTTCTTACCCTTTTATTTAAAATGCATATTTGTTTTAATTTGTATAGGTTACGGAGTTATAAGAAAATTGAAGTGCTAAACATTCAATAATAATGTAAAAATAACAAATTGAAATAGTAAGTAGACACCTCCATTAATTAAATGGATAAATGAGATTTTGTGTTGAACATTTAAGAAAAAGAAAAAAAAAACTATTTAAATAGTAAGTAGAAATTAATTCTAAACATTCAATAATAATGTTACACGTGTAGAAAAATCCTAGACCAGTTCAAGAGGTTTCACCATAACTGTGGTGAGAACTCTTGAATTGTTCCATTTTTGGATAGTTTGGAAATGCAAAAGTTTGTATTGTGCATAATGTGTATGCATATCCTATTTTGGAAAATTCGGTGGTATTTCATTATGTTCTTTGGGTGCATACTAGATTGATGAAGTGTTTTGTGTTTTATTGGTTGAAGAACATAAGTAACACACGAACACTCCCAATTTAAGTTGTGTACTTGAAGAAATGTAGGGAGATGCTTGCAAAATTTTACAGATTAGGACATGGCTGTGACACCTCGCCTAATTAAATACCGGGGGATCACTCCTTTATTAAATTAAAATCAAGGTGAACAGTTGGTTCATTCTTAGCATCACTGTCGTGAAAATAATTTTTTTCAAATTAACACCTTACTTAATTAAGCTAAGTGTCAAAACCACTTTTCAACATTATTAACCAATTTTATTTTTTTAAAGGAAAATTATTTATTTAATTAGTAACAACATTTTCAATAAGAAAGAATCATACAACAATTATCCTGGAACATAATCCAATTGATTTAAACATTCAACATCCAAAATCCCAACATTTAAAACTTAATGTAAAACATACATGCAGAATAAATCCCAAAGTAACAGTGCTAGAAATAACTGAAATACAAATGTCCCCACAGAACAGATAAATAGTGGAAAGGCGACACATGCCCCAATAACTGAGAATCATAGGAGTGGAATCAAATAATGAAATCGTCTAAGCAAGTGGCCTGCAACTCCCACCTAAGCTGCAACACGTTCCTTCCAAGGGATCCTAAGCAAGACGCCCCAGTGACTGGGCACCTGTAGTACATACATATATATACAAGAGAGAGGGATAGAGAGAAACGGGTCAGAGCCGGATAGTGTATATGATTTAAAAAATTATTTAGCAAGTATTTAAATTGATACAAGCCAATGCAACAACATATTAGTGCGACACTCTCTTGAGAAATTCTCACCTCTCTTCTAATGTGCACTCCTATCGTACTAACCCTCCTAATGGTTTATCTCATCATATATCACGCTATCTTTCCCCAATGATTTAACTTATCTTAGGTTATTCGCAGGATTCAAAATTTAACGATACAATTGTTTGAAAAGAATATTTCAATTAATAACCAAAGTTCTCATTTTAACTTTATTAATCAATAAAGTTTTCCAGTGTCATATCATACTTTCTCAAAACAAGTATTTACAATTTGAGTCATCAACCATGTCCTACATATCAATTCACAGTAGGTAGTTCCAAATTTCAGAATTTCATATATATATTAACTACTCGTAAAATATATATATATCATAACAGCACCCCAAATAAAAACTATGGTGCGGGCATACTCTACTATCCAAACCCCGTATCACTCATTTTAAGGGGAATACAAATTCGGAATCACTCTCGAATTGTATTAACACATACACAAACAATATTGAGGCGAAGTATAGATTCCAAGTCTCTAAGAGGTCAGTACATACCCTCACGTCTCTTAGGACCGTCTGAACTATCGATTCGATAGCCTGTACCAAGGATATCTAGCTTCTAGGGTACAAGTCAATATCCCCCATAAAGGTCCCATCGAGATAAGACTGTCCCAGGGCGGTAACCTCAGGGATAGCAAGTAGCGCAGGCATGATTTTCACACATAGATAGCATATGTATACACAATCATATAACTATACTAATATTACATTGTCAATATTGGGTATATTCTCAAATCCCATAGTTATGACTTTTATCCATATTATCATATTTTAGTAAACACTTATAACGGTTCGTTTCTAACCTTGATTCGGTATTATTCCAACATACCACACAACTCTCATGGCTTTATTATCCAAATTATAAAATTCAGTAGGTATACACATTTGTCCCAAAGTAACTCTCTTACGTGTCTCTCTCTTCAAATCATAAATTTACCGATCCTTATGTAATTATCCCAAAATACAATCTTTGCCCGACATCAAGGGTCCCAAAATTTATTCACATGTCCTACTGGTCTTCCCTATCTCCCAAAACATTTTATTAAGGATGCCCAAGAATTATTTCACATTAAATTTAACTTAACTAATTTAGAAAGGGAAATGGGAGTCTGCCAGGAGGGGTCGATCGATCGAGGTCTGGGGCTCGATCGATCGAACCTTCGATCGATCGAAGCTCTCGGCTCGATCGATCGATCAAGCAGGTATTACGATTTCTGCAGTTTTGCAGTTACGGGTTCTAACACATTTCTTCATCCAAATCCATATTTTTCAATCCCAAACGTCTAAAAAATTATACTACCAACATTATATCATCCTACTAGGTATTTCCAACGTGAAGCATGAGGAATTCTATCATTATACATGGATTAACCAACCAAAAACTATTATAATTATCAAGAACCCTAGAATTCTCTTAAACATGGTTCTAACAAGTATTTCCAGAAATTTCCTTCTTGTAAACATCATAATTTCGTGGGTAATTCCTCTACATGGCAAGGGTTTCCAGAATTATCAATTTATTCATCACTACATTCAATTTCCTAACTCATATCTTAGGTTTCTTCCATAAAAACTCATTTTAATTACTCCTACACTAATATGAAAGATGCACCAACGAAATAAGCAAGATAAACACTTGCCTAGGATTTTTGGTGTTCTGATTTGCAGATGTTTTTGGTATGGTTGCGTAGCCCGTCGCGCGATCTACGCGTTGGTGGTGATGGCGGTGCAAACGGATGGCTTTTGGGCCTTGGATTGCCTTGGAAGCTCTCTCCTTCCCTCTCCTATGGCCGTCACTTGTCTTTGGTTGTTCTAACCCTAGAAGACAACCTTAGACATCTGATATAACCCTTAGATGTTCGTGGGTTTAATTACCCAAAATTGTGAAATGTCCAAAACGCCCTCCCGGGGTACTAATTTGGCCTAAAAATACCCCGAGACCCAAACTAAATCCCCGGGTACACTTTTCTGACTATCTTGACCCTTCCGGACGCGTTGGCGCACTCAAAATGACCATACGAATGACTTATAAAATATTCACTTTTATTTATCAATATTTAGTCCGGACGTGACACGGGCGCGTCCCGACTCAAATTTCCAAAATTGTCATTTTATTCACTCGTGACATTCAATATAACCAATATTACATATTACTTTGCTCATTAGTAATATTCAAAAAATTTCCCATAATTACTAACTCTCGTCACATTAATATTTATAACATAATTAATTTTCGGATTTTTATTAAATAATTAACTCACATTAAATTTAATAAATCCTCAAATTAATATAGCATAAAAATACGGGGTATTACATACTTCCCCCCTAATAACGGAATTTCGTCCCGAAATTCTGAAAACAAGGCATACCTGGTAAGAACAAATCTGGGTATCTCTCGCGCATATCGGCCTCGCGCTCCCAAGTGGATTCCTCCATATTATGATGCTCCCACTGGACTCGCACAAGTGGAACTATCTTCGACCTCAATCTCCTCTCACTATAGTCTAGGATAGCCACCGGTCTCTCCTCGTAAGAGCTGTCAGGCTGTAAGTCTATCTCATCTATCGCAATGTGAGTATGGGCCATATCATCCCGAAGATACCGTCTCAACGACGAGATGTGGAATACATCGTGAATGTGATGTAAATGCTCGGGTAGTCCCAATCTGTATGCTACCGGTCCAATCCTCTTGATGATGGGAAATGGTCCCACGTACCTCGGGGCCAATTTCCCCTTCTTCCCGAGCCTCATCACTCCTTTCATAGGAGATACATGCAGTAATACTTGGTCCCCCACATTAAACTCTCGGAAGAACCGTTTCGCATCGGCGTAGCTCTTCTGCCCGTCCTGGGCTACTCGAATGCGACTCCTGATCATCTCAATCCTCGCGGAGGTTTCCTGAATTACCTCCGGTCCTAGCAACTTGTTTTCCCCCACCTCGAGCCAACAAGTTGGAGAACGACAAGGCCTGCCATACAAAGCCTCAAATGGAGCCATACCAATCGTAAACTGATAAGAGTTATTATAAGCAAACTCTACCAGTGGAAGATGTGGCTCCCAACCTCCTCCAAAATCAAGAACACACATGCATAGCATATCTTCTAACATCTGATTAGTACGCTCTGTCTGTCCATCTGTCTGTGGGTGATAAGCTGAACTCAACCTCAACTCAGTACCCATAGCCTCCTGAAAGCTTTCCCAGAAACGTGACACGAAAATCTTGTCTCTATCTGACACAATATTCAGGGGCACCCCATGTAATCTGACAACCTCAGCAATGAACAACTGAGCATACTGACCTGTGGTATAGTCTGTCTGCACCGGCAGAAAATGAGCCACCTTGGTCAAACGGTTTACAATCACCCAGATAGAGTCGTGGCCCCGCTGTGATGTAGGCAACCCTGTAACAAAATCCATGGAAATACTCTCCCACTTCCACGCGGGTACTTCCAATGGCTGAAGCAATTCTGACGGTTTCTGATGGTCCACCTTCACTAGCTGGCAGGTAGAACATTTGGACACGAACTCAGCAATGTCCTTCTTCATCCCACTCCACCAGTATTGCCTCCTCATATCCTGGTACATCTTATCTCCTCCAGGATGTACTACAAATCGGGACCCGTGAGACTGGGTCATCACTGCATGACGTAATTCTGCTCCTTCTGGAACCACCAATCTCCCATTAAACCTCAAACCCCCATCAGAACTAACAGAGTAGGACTCAGCACCCTCAGCTAAAAGTCGTACAATCTGCTCCTGGAAAAATGGGTCTGTGGTCTGGGCCTGTATTACCCTCATAACAATCTCGGGTGTGACTGTCATAATAGATATGAAGGAACGGGCTACTGTGTCCTGGTGACCCAACTCCTTCCACTTCGCTTTCCAGACGTCCGCTACTTCATTTACCGGTCTACGACTCAACGCATCAGCAACTACGTTGGCTTTCCCCGGATGATACTGTATGTCAAACTGATAGTCCTTCACAAACTCTAACCATCTGCGCTGACGCATATTCAGCTCTCGCTAAGTGAATAGGTACTGCAGTGACTTGTGGTCTGTGAACAAGCGGAATTTCTCCCCCAATAAGTAGTGCCTCTATATCCTCAATGCAAAAATGACCGTTGCTAACTCCAGGTCGTGGGTGGGGTAATTCTTCTCATGCGGCTTAAGCTTGCGGGAGGCAAAAGCTATAGCCTTCTCCTCCTACTGAAGTACTTCCCCAAGTCCCCGTAAAGAGGCATCGGTGTAAACCAGGTACTCCACACCCGGCTTCGGTAAAGCAAGAACTGGTGCTGAAGTAAGCTTGTCTTTAAGCTCGTCGAAATCCAACTGACAAGCGTCATCCCAAACATATGGTACTCCCTTGCGAGTCAGATTCGTCAATGGACCCGCTATTTTGGAGAATCCCCGAATGAATCTCCTGTAGTAACCGGCTAACCCCAAGAAACTACGCACTTCCGTCGGTGTCGTGGGCTATCCCCATTCCCTCACCGCTGACACTTTACTTGGGTCGACTGCAATCCCCTGCTCGGAAACAATATGGCCCAAGAACTGTGCTTCTCGCAACCAGAATCCACACTTCTCGTACTTAGCATACAACTGATGCTCTCGTAAAGTCTGAAGAACCTGCCTCAAATGCTCGGCGTGCTCCTCCTCAGAGTGTGAATATATCAAAATGTCATCTATAAAGACGATGACAAACTGATCCAAGAATTCTCTGAATACTCGGTTCATTAAGTCCATGAATATGGCTGGAGCATTTGTGAGACCAAATGGCTTCACTCTGAACTCATAAGACCCATATCTCGTCAAGAAGGCAGTCTTTGAAACATCCTGCTCTCTAATACGTAGCTGATGGTACCCCGACCTTAGATCTATCTTCGAAAAGAAAGTTGTTCCCCTCAGTTGGTCGAACAGATCATCGATTCGAGGCAACGAATACTTATTCCGTATCATGACCTTGTTCAACTCCCGGTAGTCCACACATAACCTCAGTGAACCATCTCTCTTCTTCACAAACAGAACTGGAGCGTCCCAAGGTGAGGTACTCCTACGAATGAAGCCCTGACCTAACAGCTGCTCTATCTGATCTCGTAACTCTCGCATCTCCGCCGGATCCATACGGTATGGAGCGCGTGCTATAGGTCTAGTATCTGTCAATAAATCTATAACAAAGCCTATCTCTCGACTGGGGGGGTAGGCCTGGTATTTCCTGAAACACGTCGAAATACTCACGAACGACTGGGATCGAGTCTAAAGGAATCACAACCTCCTTAGAGGCATCCTCCTCTATATAATACAAATGAGCGGTCGAACCTCCCTCTGGGCGAGGCATCGCCACTACAAACATCTCTTGCCCCGGAATGGCAAAAACAATGCTCTTACCGAAGCAATCAATCATGGCTCTATAAGCTGCGAGCCAATCCATACCGATAATAACATCGTGCTCATGTATATCTAAGACTAACATGTCTGCAGGTAATAATAAGCTATCAATCTCTACCCCCACTCCCCGGCATATAAAGAAAATGAACCATTCCCCAGTGGTGAGTCTACATACGTAATAGTGCCCTCTACTGTGGCTAATAACTCTAAGGTCTTCGCAAAATATGTAGATATAAAACAATGCGTTGCCCCAGTAACAAACATAATTCGACCCAAAGTTCCATGGATAGAAAACATTCCCTCAATCGCGGGTGGTGCCTGCGGAGCCGTTGCCTGGGGGAAGTTATAGACACGTCCGCACTGTAGCTGTCTCTGCTGAACTGAGGCTGTTGGAAAAGGTGGTGGAGCTGGTTTTTGTGGTTTATTACTAGCACATTCCTGTCGTGGGGCCCTATTCTTCTCTGGGCAATCCTGACGCCTATGGCCGTTTCTGCCACATTGGAAGCACCTCCCTCGAAACTGCTTCACTTCCTTACTTTGTTGACTAGTCTCGCTTTTCCCTGGTCTTGCTGGCCTTGATGGGAAACTTGTGAAAAAACTTTGTCAGGGTGAGGACAATCCCTCCACATGTGACCCGACTGTACACATTTATAGCAGAGTCCTGAAAGTTCTCTCTGGTTTATGACACCCCGACTAATTAAATACCGGGTAGCTACTCCTTTATTAAATTAATTCAAAATGCCAAGTTGGTTCAGTTAATAGCATCACTGTCGAAAACATTTTAATAATTACTAACCACCTAGTATTTAAAAAGTAAGTGCCAAATTTTAAGTTAAGTCTGATTTACATGCAGTAAAAGAATAATGAAAGAATAACAACCATTCACTATAATGAAGTAATGAATAACCAACAACATAAATATAAATCCGGAGGAAAACTCCTCACAACAATCCCACAACTGAAAAATAATACTACAAGTCTGAATCCTGAATAATTACATGCCAGAAGTCTGAATAACTGAAATAAATGAAATGTCTCTAAAAGAAATGGGCGACATGCCCTACAACTGATAACTGAAGAATATCGAGTCAAGATAGATGAAGCGTCTATAAGAAAAGTCATGCAACTTCCACAAACAGCTACAGCTCGTCACCTGTATGAGAATCCTAAGCATGGTGTCCTCGTGGCTGGGCACCTAAAATGGTTTTTTACAAAAATAGATTTGAAAGCAAATGGGTCAGAGCCCGAAAGTGGAAATCATTTTAAAAACAGCAAGTGTTTTAATAACATTAAAACATTAAATGCAAAATACATGTTAGGACGTGCACTCACATGAAATTCTCACCTCTCGACTACATGTGCACTCCTAACGTACCATACCCATCTATAAGACATCCATATCTAACCAAACTGTAATAAGTTCTACCCCTTACTACTCGATTCCCATATTACATTCTAACGTTATCAATTAAATAGAGGGCTTTACATACACTTGGATTCTCAATTAGTAATATAATTCACTATCAATTAACCCGTTATGTTTTCTCAAAACATTACCATAATTATATTCACAATATTAACATGAAAGTTCCCATTAATTGAGTGTATATTATTCACGTCATAAATATACAATACAAGCACCCCGAGACTAGCTGCGGTGCACACATACTCTGCTATCCATCCCGGTACATCACGTACATAAGGATCACGTATTCCGAATCTCTTAGGAATCGTTCTCAGATATCAACATCACAAATAATGGAGGCGAACACAGTCACATCACATGGGTCACGCACATACCTGCGCTCCCACGATCAGCAGACTTATTAACATCCCAATAAGTCATTCTCTGACCTATGTTCATCGAGGTAACCAATCTAAATCCGGGCAACACAAGGATTAGAAGGCCCTAAGCGAACGTAAACCTCCCGTGATAGCAAGTATGGTAGGTATGTCATACACATAAAATCAATACATATACTAAGTATTAACACATCTTAGTAATCACCATAATATATTGGTGGTACACTTCTCATTCTCGTACCGACATATAATACTACACAATTTATATGTTCCCGGTTAATATAATAAAATAGACCGTCAATAATTCTCGCAACATAATAGACACTCACGTCCTACTTCATATTTTCCCTTAGGTTCAAACTACACTTCTAGGTTTGACTCCTCATTATATCCCAAACATCCCAAATGTAACAATTAATCATCAAGGGAAGGTTATCTCTACATATACACAAGGTTACGGGACACTCGGGATCAAAACAGGCTAAAAAGCCTAAACTGTCAACTCGTTCGAAGTCTCGTTCGAACGAGGCTGTTCGAACGAGAGTTCGTTCGAACGAACTGGGCCTTCTAACGAGATCTTGTTCGAACGAAGGTCTTCGAACGACCTGGGCAGGTCTTCTAACGAGTGGCCAGATTCGAGCCCATAAATTCCTATCTCGTTTTTCCAATTTTCTTCACTCCTAATCCCACATAAAAAATCGTTCCAACATCATTTTAAGGTTCCTAATTCGTACTAAACATTCATAGGTCATAATCAAACGTTTATATAGGGCCAACTCATATTAAACATCATCAAATCTTCAAATCCCTTTATTTATCCCCAATTTATATGAACATGAACCCTAACATTTATAAATCATCAATGAGTCTAATAAAATCCGTTTTTGTTCCATCCAAGATATAATATCATCAGAATAAACATCTAAATACCAATCTACATGCGATTCCTCATCAAAATGGAATTTCTACTTCCAATTTAAATGGGTTTTTCATTAACTCCCAAGAACATTACAATTTAATTGAATTTCCTACGCATGGAAGAAGAATTCTCTATAAAAACGAAATTAAATCACTTGCCTTATTTGAATCTCTGATTTGATGACGAATTTCTGAAGGTTGAATTGCCTTCTCTCTCTCTCTGCAGAATCCTTCTCTTTCTCTCCCTCTCTACAAGTTCTTCTCAAGGTGTTAATGGAGGTGGGGTTGGTTTTGCCAAGTTATAACTTCTCCCGTAGCCCACTTCCTAAATTGGGGTTGGAAATGGCTTAGTGGGTTAATACTAAGTCAGATTTTTAACTCTAATTTTCGTGGGTTTTAATTACCCAATTTCCGAAATTACCAAAATGCCCTTATAAGTTACCGGTATGGCCCAATAATGCCCCGGGACCCAAACTTAACCCCCGGCTAGTGTTTCCTGACTATTTCGACCCTTCCGGACGCTTTGGCGCACTCAAAACGACCATACGGTTAATAGAACTAAAATTCACTTTTTAATTAAAATAAATATTTCCCTGACGCGACTGTCACACGCGTCTCAATAAAATTTTCCAACTTGCCGTATTTCAATCTCACGACAAATTTCATACTTCAATATTCATGTATAATCTTATATGCACATTATATTCAAATACCAACTCGCATCTCGCTAGTATTTTAATCCGGATTAATTTCCAATTAATACGCATTTAATTTAATTAATCCCATAAATAAATATCACAAAAATACGGGGTATTACATGAAGTTCCTTTCTAGACTGATCCGGGAAAATTCGACGTTCATGACCGTCCATACCGCATTTAAAACACCTCTTCGTGACTTCACTCGGCCCCCGGCTTTGTTGACCCTGACGCTTTTGGGTTTCTCTACACAATTTGTTACCTTTGTGGCTTTTACGGCCTTGAAGAGATTGTTGTTGCGATTTTTGCATCTTCACACACTTGTTATTTCTAGTCATAACAGACTGACTATACTCTCTAGATCTCTTTCCCCCCTTAAGCTGCGTGCTGCGTTCTTGATACTGTAAGACTGCAGTGGTAACTGCCTGTGCCACGATACCTGCTAACTCGGCGGTTGATATTCTCTCTGGAGATACCTGAGGTGTAAGTCGATCTTGCTCGTTAACTCCCCTAACCGCCTTAGTTAGTTCTTCTTGATGATCCATCTGAAAATTTAAATAAATTTGGATGAGTTCATCATTCAAATAAACAAATCGCAGAAGAACGAATTCCCAATGTATAGAGATGAACACAACATTCCTAGTATTAGGGCTCTATATCAAAGAAAGCAACGCTGAAAGCATAATAAGCCGCACAGATCCTAAAGGACACTAGAACCTGATGCTCTGATACCACCTGTGACACCCCGCCTAATTAAATACCGGGCGATCACTCCTTTATTAAATTAAAATCAAGGTGCACAGTTGGTTCATTCTTAGCATCACTGTCGTGAAAACAAATTTTTCCAAATTAACACCCTACTTAATTAAGCTAAGTGTCAAAACCACTTTTCAACATTATTAACCAATTTTATTTTTTTAAAGGAAAATTATTTATTTAATTAGTAACAAAATTTTCAATTAGAAAGAATCATACAATAATTATCCTGGAACATAATCCAATTTATTTAAACATTCAACATCCAAAATCCCAACATTTAAAACTTAATGTAAAACATACATGCTGAATAAATCCCAAAGTAACAGTGCTAGAAATAACTAAAATACAAATGTCCCCACAGAACAAATAAATAGTGGAAAGGCGACACATGCCCGAATAACTGAGAATCATAGGAGTGGAATCAAATAATGAAATCGTCTAAGCAAGTGGCCTGCAACTCCCACCTAAGCTGCAGCACGTTCCTTCCAAGGGATCCTAAGCAAGACGCCCCTGTGGATGGGCACCTGTAGTACATACATATATATACAAGAGGGAGGGAGAGAGAGAAACGGGTCAGAGCCCGATAGTGTATATGATTTAAAAAATTGTTTAGCAAGTATTTAAATTGATACAGGCCAATGCAACAATATATTAGTGCGACACTCTCTTGAGAAATTCTCACCTCTCTTCTAATGTGCACTCCTATCGTAATAACCCTCCTAATGGTTTATCTCATCATATATCACGCTATCTTTCCCCAATGATTTAACTTATCTTAGGTTATTCGCAGGATTCAAAATTTAAGGATACAATTGTTTGAAAAGAATATTTCAATTAATAACCAAAGTTCTCATTTTAACTTTATTAATCAATAAAGTTTTCCAGTGTCATATCATACTTTCTCAAAACAAGTATTTACAATTTGAGTCATCAACCATGTCCTACATATCAATTCACAGTAGGTAGTTCCAAATTTCAAAATTTCATATATATATTAACTACTCGTAAAATATATATATATATATATCATAACAGCACCCCAAATAAAAACTATGGTGCGGGCATACTCTACTATCCAAACCCCGTATCACTCATTTTAAGGGGAATAAAAATTCGGAATCACTCTCGAATTGTATTAACACATACACAAACAATATTGAGGCGAAGTATAGATTCCAAGTCTCTAAGAGGTCAGTACATACCCTCACGTCTCTTAGGACCGTCTGAACTATTGATTCGATAGCCTGCACCAAGGATATCTAGCTTCTAGGGTACAAGTCAATATCTCCCATAAAGGTCCCATCGAGATAAGACTGTCCCAGCGCGGTAACCTCAGGGATAGCAAGTAGCGCGGGCATGATTTTCACACATAGATAGCATATGTATACACAATCATATAACTATACTAATATTACCATGTCAATATTGGGTATATTCTCAAATCCCATAGTTACGACTTTTATCCATATTATCATATTTTAGTAAACACTTATAACGGTTCGTTTCTAACCTTGATTCGGTATTATTCCAACGTACCACACAACTCTCATGGCTTTATTCTCCAAATTATAAAATTCAGTAGGTATACACATTTGTCCCAAAGTAACTCTCTTACGTGTCTCTCTCTTTAAATCATAAATTTACCGATCCTTATGTAATTATCCCAAAATACAATCTTTGCCCGACATCAAGGGTCCCAAAATTTATTCACATGTCCTACTGGTCTTCCCTATCTCCCAAAACATTTTATTAAGGATGCCCAAGAATTATTTCACATTAAAATTTAACTTAACTAATTTAGAAAGGGAAATGGGAGTCTGCCAGGAGGGGTCGATCGATCGAGGTCTGGGGCTCGATCGATCGAACCTTCGATCGATCGAAGCTCTCGGCTCGATCGATCGATCAAGCAGGTATTACGATTTCTGCAGTTTTGCAGTTACGGGTTCTAACACATTTCTTCATCCAAATCCATATTTTTCAATCCCAAACGTCTCAAAAATTATACTACCAACATTATATCATCCTACTAGGTATTTCCAACGTGAAGCATGAGGAATTCTATCATTATACATGGATTAACCAACCAAAAACTATTATAATTATCAAGAACCCTAGAATTCTCTTAAACATGGTTCTAACAAGTATTTCCAGAAATTTCCTTCTTGTAAACATCATAATTTCGTGGGTAATTCCTCTACATGGCAAGGGTTTCCAGAATTATCAATTTATTCATCACTACATGCAATTTCCAAACTCATATCTTAGGTTTCTTCCATAAAAACTCATTTTAATTACTCCTACACTAATATGAAAGATGCACCAATGAAATAAGCAAGATAAACACTTGCCTGGGATTTTTGGTGTTCTGATTTGCAAATGTTTTTGGTATGGTTGCGTAGCCCGTCGCGCGATCTACGCGTTGGTGGTGATGGCGGTGCAAACGGATGGCTTTTGGGCCTTGGATTGCCTTGGAAGCTCTCTCCTTCCCTCTCCTATGGTCGTCACTTGTCTTTGGTTGTTCTAACCCTAGAAGACAACCTTAGACATCTGATATAACCCTTAGAATTTCGTGGGTTTAATTACCCAAAATTGTGAAATGTCCAAAACGTCCTCCCGGGGTACTAATTTGGCCTAAAAACGCCCCGAGACCCAAACTAAATCCCCGGGTACACTTTTATGACTATCTTGACCCTTCCGAACTCGTTGGCGCACTCAAAATGACCATACGAACGACTTATAAAATATTCACTTTTATTTATCAATATTTAGTCCTGACGCGACACGGGCGCGTCCCGACTCAAATTTCTAAAATTGTCATTTTATTCACTCGTGACATTCAATATAACCAATATTACATATTACTTTTCTCATTAGTAATATTCAACAAATTTCCCATAATTACTAACTCTCGTCACGTTAATATTATAACATAATTAATTTTCGGATTTTTATTAAATAATTAACTCACATTAAATTTAATAAATCCCCAAATTAATATAGCATAAAAATACGGGGTATTACAATAGCATGAGACATTATGAACAATACAAAATATGCATTTTCGAATGGGATAGGACCCTTACCCTATAGAGAAGATGGAGGAAATATAGGAGCTAAAATATATACATTTTTACACTTGAATAAAAACTTAAATATATTTATAGTAAGCGTTTATATTTTTATGTGTGTTATTTAAACTTATCAGGATATCGTCGGGAATCAACACAGAGTGGATAAACGAGAAAAATATCGAGACCAATATGTATAGAGATGGGGTGTTACAGTTTCTACATTATGTGCGTAATAATAGTTCGAATTCTAAACATTCATGTCCATGTAGACGTTGTCGAAATGGGAAAGGACGTGTTGTTATAGATGATATATTCGTTCATTTAATGACATATGGTATGGACATGAACTATATTTTATGGCATTTTCATGCTGAGACATTAGTTGTTGATTAAGTCCAACCACCACCTCAATTTGTGACACCGACATAACACGTTGATGTGTACAATATTCCAATTTTGAATAATCTTGTGAATGATGCTTGTGATATGTTTACGGGTGAAGCGGAACCTAGTGAACCTAATTATATAAGCAGTGATGAAGCCCCCCTCCCCAAATTTTTTTTTCGAGGTTCCCAATAATTCCCACACACGTAAATACAAAGGCAAGAAGTATGATCGTTTACATAAACTCGCACAGGAGCCACTGCACCTAGCTACTGGTTCTTCACGTCATACCATAATGTATGTTCTTATAAAGTTGAATGATTTGAAAACACAATTCAATTTGTCGGATGGTGCTACAGGTGGAATTCTTAGATTGTTAAATATACTACTTCCCGAAGGGAACAACTTCACAACTAGTTATATAAAAATAAAAAACGCCGTTAGAGATCTCGGTATGTATTATGTTAAGTATGACGTATGCATTAACAACTGTATGTTATTGTGGAAAAAGCATGAAAAATCGAATAGATGTATAAAATGGGGTTCTTTAGACTATAAGCTTACTTGCCTAGATGAGGACGGTATAGAAATTCAGTATAGTAATGGAAAAAAATTACTTTAGGGTTCCTAAGAAGGTAATGCAACATTTCCCTTTAATCCATAGGCTAAAACGGTTGAATACCATAAAATGGATAGCAGAGAAAATGACATGGCATGCTCGTGCAAGCTCTTGTATGGAATTCTTGCATCATCCCTAAGATTCAGTAGAATGGGTAAATTCAAACATTATATGGAGAGATTTTACAAAAGATCCACGCAATATTCGACTTGCAATAGTAACTGATGGTTTCAGCCCGAATAACATATTTGGCCATAAGTATAGTTGTTGGCCAGTGATAATTCAACCTCTCAACCCTTCTCCATCAATGTGTATGAAAAGTGAGTTTTCAATATTGTCTGTATTGATTCCCGAGCCAAAGTCACCATAAAGTAATATTGATGTCTTCCTCCAATTGTCGGTCGATGAATTAAAGATCTTATGGTCTGGAATTGAGGCTTGGGATGCGTATAAAAATGAGCAATTTCAGTTGAAAGCCATGTTGATGTGGGGAATACACGATTTTACATCTTATGGGATGTTAGCAGGTTGTTCAACTCAAGGTTACAATAGGTGTCTTGTTTGTTCTACAAATACACCTTCTCAATATCTTTCCAAGTCAACGAAATATTATTACCAATGATCTCGTATGTTCCTTCCTCAAGACCATCCTTACAGGTTTGACACATCAAAGCAAATATTTAATGGTAAAAAAAAGGATGCTATGGCTCCAAGAAAGTTAACAAGTGCAGAAGTTGAGCACGTAGTGTCCAAAAGTGTTTAAAGAGAGGGAGAGGGAGATAAATAGGGAAATGGGAAGGGGAAGGGGACGGGAGAGGGAGAAGGAGGATGTCGTAATAGAAGACGATTATCCGAATAAGGGTGACGATGAGGATCTTACGGGTACTGAGGGTTTTTTAAATAGGTCAATTTTCTTTGACTTAGAGTACTAGAAGGATCATGATATTAGACATAATTTAGATGTTATGCATGTTAAAAAGAATGTCACAAAGACTCTTTTAGGTAAAATACTCTTGGTGAAAGGATCATCAATTAAAGATACGGTCAAAGCCCGTGAAGAGTTGAAAGATCCTTTGAATCTTAAAAGAAAATTATGGATGAAAGACGTTGAAGGCGATAATAAAAGGCAGATGCCAAAGGCACCTTTCGCATTAGGAAATGGAGAGAAATAAGCCTTTTATCGTACACTAAAAACATTAAAGTTACCGATTGGATTTTCATTAAATTTCAACAACAATGTTAACCTCGATCCACCTGGATTAACCAATCTCAAGTCCCATGATTATCACGTCATTATGCAACGCTTGCTTCCTGCGTTGCTTAAGCATTCATTCCGGATCATAAGCCTTTGTTTAAAGCTATGCAACGGATAAACATATTATTTAACGCGTCGTGAGCCAAAGTGATATTTAGGGAACATCTTTTGAAGGCTAAAAATGCATTAGTAGAGGAACTTTGTGTCCTTGAAATTTATTTTCCACCTGCCTTTTTGGTGGTGATGATCCACCTCATGCACCATTTAGTCGATGAAGCCTTGACAGCTGGGCCACCAAGATATCGGGCAAAGTGGTTGTTTGAGAGAGAAATGGGAAGATATAAAAAATGGTCACGAAACAAGAAGTATGTTAAAAGGATCATTGTTAATGCATATTTGTTACATGAAGATTCTTTGTGTGCCACGGATTACATATCGAAAATAGATGAAAAAACTCAAAAGAGAAATCTTGAGGATTTTCTTGATGATGAGTTTTATGACTCGGAATGCCAACGAGCATTGGGTAAAAGTAAAGAATTGGTCTTAAATAATGTACAATATGAGCAAGTACAGAGATGGGTTTTATCTCAATGCGACGGTGTTGATGAGTGGAAAAGGTACACACTTAGTCTTTTGTTAATACATATTAATTTATTATAGTGTGATATTTCTTAATTTTAAAACTAATTTCTTGTAGAAAATTTGTGGTAACTGAGACTCAATCGAGGCATATAATTGATGATTCCATCCCTTGGCTAAGGAACGAGGCAAGTCTTTATTTATACGTATACTTTTTTATCAACCGTAATTATTTTTAATGAAACTCGAAAAAAATATCATTTCCTTACATGCCTCAAGATTTAATGATACGGGAATTTTTCCATATGTTGATGGTCCGCTCCATAGGGTTACCAATTATGAAAAAATTCAATGCAATTGGTACCTTTTGTACTTTTGGACATGAAGAGAATCATAACTTTCAGAGTAGTGGTATATCCACTAAGGCCTTTAATGATAAGGGGATTATGACAACCTTTTATGGAGTTATTAGACAAATACTCGACCTTAATTACATTGAGTTCACACATACGGTCTTTTATTGTGACTGGGTGGATGTTGATGATAAGAATCCTTGCAAAATTGACCCCCCTTAAAATTGGCGATGGTGAATCTTAGTAATCTCGTGAGTAAAAATACCATTCATGACGATCCATTCATCTGTAAGGACATTGTCCGCCACATTTTGTATGTCGTATACCGCTACAAGTTTGTCGAAAAATTGGGAAACTTACATCTAGAATTGAAGAGCTGAATTTCAAGTTAACTTCAACAATCATGCCCAACAAGGACGAGTTTGGTAAATGTGGTTAAGTTCCATTTACATTTTGCATAAAAAGTGTTGGGATTTTTTATAAAAATTAAAATATTTTTCCTTTTATGAAAAATAATTTTTGAATTATTTTAAATGAGTTTTTATCTTTTCAAAAATATTTTTATCATAAAAGGTTTTTTATATCTGTTCTCAGATTCGTAAGAGTGTTGGTTTCTAAGTCTCCAAATGTTTTAAAACTCTGTAAAACGAATCTTGAGATTTGTGCCTGGTCGTTCAAACGAGATCCTATCTCGTTCGAACGAGACTAGAAGTCGTTCGAACGACATGACAGTTCATTCGAACGAGAAATATTTTTACTTGACACGTCACCGCCTTAAATATTTTTATAAATAAGGTGTCCGGGTTCTGTATTTCGGGTGGAGAAACACTGGTTTTAAACAGAATACGATTTTGAGTGTTTTACATTATTCTCCAACATTAAGATAGTTCAACCTCTTGTTTTACAATTCACAAAATCCCAATATCTTTTTGTGTGAATTATTTTGGAACCCAAGAACAGAACTTTGCTATTGTTCATACTTTATAGGGAGATCTCTACAACCGGAGAGCTGCGTGCTATTGTGGAGGGAGTCTCTATAAACCTTTTTGACTGCGTGTCATAGGGAGTGCTTGCGAGTATTCCTGGGTTGATCAGACTGCTTGTCCTTGTGGTATAGCTGCGTGTGAACCATTGCTGATTTCTAGCCGATGCTTTAAAGGTTTGACGAAGACACCGTGCGTTACACTTGAGGGAAGTTGCATTTAAGTCAATGGTCTTGTAAATTTTTCAAAGTTCTATAAATAAAAGGTTTTGCCCCTGTGGGGGATTTTTCCTGAAATTTGGTTTCCTTTGCATGCTTATTGCTTTATGATTTCATATTACTTAGACGCATGTGTTAGGACTAAATTAAAACTTGAGTTTCATTAAAACTGTTTTGGTTGACACACAATTAAAATTGGTTTTATTTGAGAAGTCACATTTATTTCGCTGTAGTGGCTCTTTCAAATTGGTATCAGAGCGGGTTACTCTAAATTATCGAGTGATCCATATTTTTAAAGTTTTCCCTGATACAATTTGACTACTCACGCCTAGGGGTGGCAATTTTAGAAACGACACGAAAAAATGACACGGAACGACACGAAATTGACCCGAAATTGACCCGATATTTCGTGTTCATGTCGTGTTCGTGTCGTGTTTTTTTTTACACGAAGTCGTGTCGTGTCGTGTTATCGTGTTATCGTGTTTTTTAGGCCTAAAATTTAAGAAATTATGGTTGTCGTGTCGTGTCGTGCCTTGTTATTTTTTATTCGGGTCGTGTTCGTGTCAGCTAAAAAAAATACGAATTCGTGTCGTGTCGTGTCGGGTCAAAACACGACCCACTGACCCGAATTGCCACCCCTACTCACGCCGTCAAATTTCTATCAAAGCGGGTATCGGTAATTTATCGCGTTTGATCCTGTTTTTTGAAAAATTGTGTTTGAACCTGTTTTTCTTAAAAATGGCTTTTAGAGGTTTTGATGATTTTCGGTGTCAACTTTTTGAAAAGTCTAATTGGAAAATTCACATGAACTCCTGTTTTAAATCTTCCGTTGAAAATAATTCTGAGAGGTGTTCGGATTGTGAGGGTGTAGGTCACACGATAGATGAGTGTCCCAAAAATTTGTGGTTGAAATTGAATAAACAGACTGTGACACCCAGCCTAATTAAATACCGGGAGATCAATCCTTTATTAAATTAAAATCAAGGTGAACAGTTGATTCATTCTTAGCATCACCGTCGCAAAATAAAATTTCCCAATTTAAACACCCTAAATAATTAAGCTAAGTGTCAAAACAATTTAAAACTTTATTTCCATCTTTATTAAATTCCAATTTGAAAACCTTTTAAATAACCAACAGTTTAAGAATCACATAAGTGCTACGGATAGCAATCAACACAAAAGAATTAATCCATCTAGATTAACCAAACCAAATTTAAACTACAAATGAAATCATCCTGACAAGAGTTAATACTCAAAGAGTACTGAATACTGAAAATAAATGAACATACATCTCTGACAAATCTATACTAAATGGGGAAATGGGCGGTACATGCCCTAACTATGAAGAACTATAATAAGAACCGAATCAATGAAGATGTCGTCTACAACAAGGACCTGTAACCCCCACATAAGCTACAGCGCGTCCAATCCAAAGAACCTATGCATGACGCCCCTGTGGCTGGGCACCTGTAATATATACATATATATACAAAAGAGAAGAGATAACAGGAAACGGGTCAGAGCCCGATTGTAAAAGAGTTTTAAAATTAGTTTAGCAAGTATTTAAAATGCTTACCTGCTAATGCAACAACCATGTTAGTATGCGACACTCTCTTGAGAATTCTCACCTCTCGTCTAGTGTGCATGCCTACCGTACTAATGAACCTCATAAGTCTCTCTAACTTATTCTCCATACGATTTTATCACTTGGAAATAAGGTTATGTTATTTACTTTAGAAAATCAATCTCTTCAAGATTTATTACATTATTTAGAATAACTTCGTACCGTTACAAAGTTTCCTAACACTTATAGTGAAGTTGAAGAATTTATTCATTACTTAACTTCTATTACGCACAGTAGAAAGTTCTCATATAGATATACGTATATATATTAGTTACACGTATAATATATATACTAACGGCACCCCACAAAAAATCTATGGGGCAAGGTTTCCATATATAAGTATATAAATACCAATCACTCATATAATATATATATACTATCTGCACCCCACATACAATCTACGGTGCTGGGCATACTCTGCTATCAAGTCCCCGTATGGCTCATACTAAGGGAAATACTAGTTCGGAATCACTCTCGAACTGTATTAACACAAAACATATACAAATGGAGGCGAAGCATAGTTCCCGGTCCTAAGAGGTCAGCACATACCCTCACGTCTCTTAGGACCATCTGACTATCACTCAGATAGCCTGTAATCAAGGAATGCTATGTTCTAGGGTACAAGTCAATATCCCCCATAAAGGCCCAATCGATATAAGACCGTCCCGGCGCGGAAACCTCCGTGATAGAAAGTAGCCCGAGTATGATTTTTATACAGATATGATATATGCACAATCACACAGTCATATATATATATATATACACACACACACACACACACACACACACACACACACATCCACATTGCTAAATTAGGTGCGCTCACGACCCATAATTATAATTATCCATTATTACACCTTTTACTCGATTATTTCGTATAACAGACTCTTTATTTGTATTCTCATTTATTATTCACTTCATACTCACTTCTCCCCTCTCGAAGTATTTTAAATATAATTTCAGTACGCATTCACTCAATTACGTTCTGGTCTAACTCCCTTACGAGTCCCGATCTTTTTATTAAATATACGCATGATTTTTTATTCACACGAATCATTCCTTGTTAACCCAAAATCTCATCCTACACTAAAATGTTACTCAACGGGGTCTACCTAGGCCCTACTGGTCATATCTATAACCCATTATATTCCAACAACAACAATCAAGGGTTTCCATACATCTTAATCGGATTAATTTAACGAATGAGAAATATGCAGTTTTCCAGGAGGGGTCGATCGATCGAATAAAAGGGGTCGATCGATCGATAAGTCGATCGATCGATGCTCTGGGCTCGATCGATCGATCAAGCAGCTCTTGCCCAGAAACTGCAAATTAAACCTATGGGTTTCATCTTTCAATTTCTCCAAAAATATCATTAACAACTCTAGAATTCTCAAATAACATTACTACAATTTCTATATACATATATATAAGGTTTCCAACGTGAAACATGTGTAATTTCATCAACGATATCGAATTAATGGGGTAAAATTGACAAAATCTTCAAGAACCCTAATTTTGGAAGAAATATCCATTTCTCTAATTAATTCCCAGATTTCTTGTTTTTAAACTCGTAATAATTCATGGGTAATCCTCTACATGTGATGGTTATATCCAGAATATATGGAATCTCTCTAAACATGCGATTTAAAGTCTCCAAATTAACAATTTCTTTCATGGGACAAGTCCTAAACAACCCTAGACTAACATGATTGAGACATTAACTAAAAATAAAATAAGATAGATACTTGCCTGGGAATTTAGTTTCTGATTTATGAAGGAAAAAGGTACGGTTGTGCTCCTCGTTCCGCGATCTACGTTTTGGTGGTGGTGGCGGTGAAAACGGTTGTCTTTGGCCTTGAATTTCTTGAAAAGCTTGCCAACTTCTTCTCTAATGGTCGTCTTTTGATTTTGTGTGATTAACCCTAGAAGACAACTCCTAAAGGCTGATATATCCTTAGGAAATTCGTGGGTTTAATTCCCCAAAAATATAAAATGCCTAAAATACCCTTCCGGGATGTCAATTAGGCCTAAAAATGCCCCGGGACCCAAACTAAACCCCTGGGTATACTTTTCTGACTATCTTGACCCTTCCGGACACTTTGACCCTCTCAAAACGACCATACGAGCAACTTATAATTAATTCATTTTATATAATAATAATTTAGTCCTGACACGACAGAGGCGCGTCCCGACTTAAATTTTCATAATTGCCATTTTATTCACTCGTGATAATTTTTTTTTAACAAAAATCAATTCTACATATTACTTTACTCAATAAGTAATATATAACGAATCCACAAACTTTCAATAATTACTAACTCTCCTCACGCTAGTAAATATTTAAAACAACTTTGAGGATTAAAATTAAATTGATTTATCTCAATTAAATTTAATAAATCCCTAAATTTAAAATCCATAAAAATACGGGGTATTACATACTTTCCCCCTAATAACGGAATTTCGTCCCGAAATTCGAAAAATAAGGCCTACCCGGTAAAACACATTTTGGATACCTTAACAGTACGCAACCTATCCACATAGTAAGGCACTCAATCACTATAGCCCTTGCCTCACAGCAAGCTTGTTTAACACCCTTCATTAAAGATACTTCACATTGTGCTCCTATCCAACAACATTCGCATAAGACACACATATACACTATTAATTCCCATTATTTTAATATCATTGGGAGGCCGCACCTCACTACATGACAACTACTCGGATTTATCTAAACACAAAACTCCCATTTTGAGAGAAACCTTACGAACATCTGACCACTCTTGTTCGCCTAAAACAGTTGTGGAATTCCACCATAGTCATCGGATTATTCTCGACCGATCCAAAATTCTGATTATCCGCTCACCTCTAAACATACGCAGAGGGAGAATAATTAAGGTTTTTCCACACCAATTCTTCAATAAGCACCTCGTTCACGACAAATAGGTACGAGTACTTCCACGGAATTCTACCATTAGGTAATATCCTCCCCCAATTACCATACTGCTCCACTTGTTGGCTATAACCGTTGTGGAAACGAAATGATCACCAAGATTCTAAAATCATCTTCACGCGGCTCCACTACTCGGTAATCACCGTGAGCCCGCTCCTCGGCTAGGGGTGATACCTCCTACTCAAAATGAATCGTTATCTCCGCTGTTTCCTGAAATCCCATATTGAAGGTGTGATTCACAAATTTCATCCTGATTCAGAAAATAATACCGCGTAGCACCACGTACCGGCGCGATCCCTTCCTTTCAAAGGAAGACTGGGGCACACTTGTTAATATTGTAAATTACCCCAAAGGAATGTCAATCACTTCCTTCTTGGGCGACTTACTCCACATGTTCGGATGAACCCTTGATCATACCTTGAAGATGGCAGCCCATCCGAGGACTTTACCGACTTTACCGCCCTTTTTTGTTACAGGAATTGTTGATAACCACAAAATTCTCTAGTTGATCCCCTTATTCCAACTGATCTCTATCTATGAGTGGTGCATGCAGAGACTACTCACTATCCCGCTCAACATCGACTTTCCGTGAAATGTCACACATTAAGTGACACTTAATACTCCCCTTCCTTCCTTGGTGTATATCGAAAGTTCCGACCCGTGCACTTTTCTCCATGATGTGCACTTCTGGTTCTTTTATCCTATACTAACATTATCACTCTTTGTATGCACAACTCGCTCTCAACATTTGACTAATTACAACTCCGTCCCGAGTGTTCTCCATATAGTTAAATTCTACCCTTCTCAAGGAATACCCCTTTATAAACGTCTTCCCACAGCCTTCCAACAAGACTCGATGTGCTACTCTGATTGCACACGTATATATGGATTTATCATCTTTCACACGGTGCTTAATCCACTCTACCACTCCCACCTCGTTATGTTAGTCCCACAAACATATATTCCACACGTCTATTCCCACGTCCCTTCAACTCGGACGATTTTTAACATCAACTAACCAGGATGTCAACTCACCCTATAAACCGTGCATACTTAGCGTAAGCATCACATACGCTTCATACCTAATAACCAATTCTTTATTTTCCTAGTGCTCACAACGTGATTGTAACATTTGGGTACTCTCACTCACCCTAGAAATCGAAATTCTAAATCCTCCTTATCATCGTTCCATCCCTAAACTCGTGGTGGTAAAACAAAACTTTTAATGCTTTCTTACCACGCAACTGGCACCACTGGCCTTAAATCATAATTCAACTACCAACCTACAGATATAATTATCTGCTCCTATTACGACCGAGGTACTGAACTCATGGACTAATGACCAAACATCTCCCTATTTCCAACCTTACGCTAAGTTTCATGCGTGGGATGTCTCGCAAAGCGAAATCCAAAAAGGGAACCCCCCCCGATACACTACTACCTAGCATTGCCGGTTATCGAAATCCGTTAGGCCCTCCGTCCATAGCATGTACCCCTTTATTCCGTCTCTTGACAGAAAAGTTACATCTCTTCCCGTAATTATACTTAACAACGAACATTTTGCCAATTGTACAATCATAAAAAAATTGGTGCTAATCTCACTCCATAAATGTCGAATACATACACTCGGGGTTCTCGAAATCCTGTCCCCAAACATATGGGTCCAACTCTTAACTCTCACATCCTTAAAGGATAGAGATATCAATGCGCTCTTCCTATCACCAAGTCTTAAGCACTAAATATCATAATGAGTTAAATCTTTTCGCTCAACAGTGAACCTAATACATACTGAATCATAACAACACCGTCCTTACATGCATCGGCATCGAATATCTCGAGCCCACTATTCCCTCCGAAGTCTCTAAAATAGATAATATAAGTGTGAGTCCGTCCCTCTCGCAGGTGAGGCCTCGCCAGAACAAAACATGCTGAACTAATGCAACCACTCCGATAGCCTTGCAATAACTGCCTACTATCGTACTGACCATTTCTATAAAGTTGTAATCAATACGATATTATACTCGTATATCACATCACTAAAACGAGTGACCTCAATAAAGTATATAAAACTATTAATATACTCATTCATCCTCCGCATATAGCACTAAGGAAAATCCCGCTACACTAGGGAAAAATATTCACATAATAATATCGTTTGTAATTTTACGCATTAAACTCGTCTCACATGCTAATCTAGCAATGAACAAAATATAATGACTCGCTCGTGTCATAAAAACACGCCTCATCCTCTGAGGATAAAACTTATACTTCTACCTTGCCAATCGTCTTGATTGCACAAATGGTCTCTGGACGTAACACGCCTGCCCAAACCAAAACAAAAACTACTTTAATCGTTGTCTTTTACTAGGCACGATACTCCTATCCCTTTACTCACTTTGGGAAAACATCAACGCGTGCGATTTCACTCTCCACAAAATACCTCTACACATAATCCACTTATTACCTGTCATACCAACCAGATTAGGATTGTCCTTCTCTCGGACTTTGGTAGACTCAATACATGTTGGTTATCCCTTGTGGCTCCCTTAGCCTTGTTGGCCCTAAAGAACATGCAACTGGCTACAAGAGTCCTCACTGAATTCGCCATCGCTTTGGTAAGAATTCTGATATTCGAATCATTTAAATGGGTCTCCTGACGTGTATCCCCACCCCCTTGTGGTGCTACACTACCATTGTCACATCCAATCTTATTCTTGACTAACTTCTTCGATTCTTTTAGCTTCCCACACAAATAAGCATTAACACCTCTATTGTCAAAGCATGGCATTGATAACTTCTGAATCGACCGTCGAGCATAATTCCCTTTTTGGTGTTATTAACTATTTTTACGAGTTGATCTCCCACTTGGAGTCCTCTCCTCCATTTGTATCTGCATCCTCCGATACAAGATTCGCTAACGGATTAGATTCATATTCACAAATGGACTCAGGTCCTCCTGTGATGAGTTCAGAACAACGTTCACTTCTTCTCCTGAATATATGATGAAGGAACTTGCGGTCAAACAGTACCTAAGATTCTCCTATAGGCATAGCATTCCACATCTAAAAGTAGTGGCTGACTCCCACCATGATAACCTTGTTCCGACAAGCCAAGAAAATTTATCTCCAAATTTTCACTTTAAGTTAGCCACACTCCGTCCTATGTCCAAGCCTTTGGATACTTTACCTCCTTGGGCTAACACACACAATTTTCACATTTCTAGAATTTCCACTGACAGTTCTCTACAATGCTTCGTCTGACTTTTCCCAGTCGTACCATGTTGGGTAAGTCTACTCTCGCACCTCTTTCGACTATAGAAGCACTTGGAAATAATTGGTTGCGCCCTAGCCGTCTTTACAATCCTGGATTCCCGTGCCATAATAGGGGTGACCTCGACTACGGTCATCATCCTCGAATATACTTTACAACCTCAACTAAGCCTTGCCTCCAGCTGTCTGCCCAATGGCCCTTGCCTTCCATATTTAATTGTTCGAACACGTCCGAACGCAATTAAGATTCACTAAGGTATATACGTTTTAGCAGGAGAACGGAATCTCACCATAAAAAACAACAATCCTAAACATAGGGCTCTATATCAAACAAAGTAACGCTAGAAGCATAATATGCCGCACAGATCCTAAGGACACTAGAACCTGATGCTCTGATACCACCTGTGACACCCCGCCTAATTAAATACCGGGAGATCAATCCTTTATTAAATTAAAATCAAGGTGAACAGTTGATTCATTCTTAGCATAACTGTCGCAAAATAAAATTTCCCAATTTAAACACCCTAAATAATTAAGCTAAGTGTCAAAATAATTTAAAACTTTATTTCCATCTTTATTAAATTCCAATTTGAAAACCTTTTAAATAACCAACAGTTTAAGAATCACATAAGTGCTACGGATAACAATCAACACAAAAGAATTAATCCATCCAGATTAACCAAACCAAATTTAAACTACAAATGAAATCATCCTGACAAGAGTTAATACTCAAAGAGTACTGAATACTGAAAATAAATGAACATACATCTCTGACAAATCTATACTAAATGGGGAAATGGGCGGCACATGCCCTAACTATGAAGAACTATAATAAGAACCGAATCAATGAAGATGTCGTCTACAACAAGGACATGTAACCCCCACATAAGCTACAGCGCGTCCAACCCAAAGAACCTATGCATGACACCCCTTTGGCTGGGCACCTGTAATATATACATATATATACAAAAGAGAAGAGATAACAGGAAACGGGTCAGAGCCCGACTGTAAAACAGTTTTAAAATTAGTTTAGCAAGTATTTAAAATGCTTACCTGCTAATGCAACAACCATGTTAGTATGCGACACTCTCTTGAGAATTCTCACCTCTCGTCTAGTGTGCACGCCTACCGTACTAATGAACCTCATAAGTCTCTCTAACTTATTCTCCATACGGTTTTATCACTTGGAAATAAGGTTATGATATTTACTTTAGAAAATCAATCTCTTCAAGATTTATTACGTTATTTAGAATAACTCCGTACCGTTATAAAGTTTTCGAACACTTATAGTGAAGTTGAAGAATTTATTCATTACTTAACTTCTATTACGCACAGTAGAAAGTTCTCATATAGATATATGTATATATATTAGTTACACGTATAATATATATACTAACGGCACCCCACATAAAATCTATGGTGCAAGGTTTCCATATATAAGTATATATATACCAATCACTCATATAATATATATATACTATCTGCACCCCACATACAATCTATGGTGCTGACATACTCTGCTATCAAGTCCCCGTATGGCTCATACTAAGGGAAATACTAGTTCAGAATCACTCTCGAACTGTATTAACACAAAACACATACAAATGGAGGCGAAGCATAGTTCCCGGTCCTAAGAGGTCAGCACATACCCTCACGTCTCTTAGGACCATCTGACTATCACTAAGATAGCCTGTAATCAAGGAATCCTATGTTCTAGGGTACAAGTCAATATCCCCCATAAAGGCCCAATCGAGATAAGACCGTACCGGCGCAGAAAACTCCGTGATAGCAAGTAGCCCGAATATGATTTTTATACAGATATAATATATGCACAATCACACAGTCATATATATATATATACACATCCACATTACTAAATTAGGTGCACTCACGACCCATAATTATAATTATCCATTATTACACCTTTTACTCGATTATTTCGTATAACAGACTTGTTATTTGTATTCTCATTTATTATTCACTTCATACTCACTTCTCCTCTCTCGAAGTATTTTAAGTATAATTTCAGTACGCATTCACTCAATTACGTTCTGGTCTAACTCCCTTACGAGTCCCGATCTTTTTATTAAATATACGCATGATTTTTTATTCACACGAATCATTCCTCGTTAACCCAAAATCTCATCCTACACTAAAATGTTACTCAACGGGGTCTACCTAGGCCCTACTGGTCATATCTATATCCCATTATATTCCAACAACAACAATCAAGGGTTTCCATACATCTTAATCGGATTAATTTAACGAATGAGAAATATGCAGTTTTCTAGGAGGGGTCGATCGATCGAATAAAAGGGGTCGATCGATCGATAAGTCGATCGATCGATGCTCTGGGCTCGATCGATCGATCAAGCAGCTCTTGCCCAGAAACTGCAAATTAAACCTATGGGTTTCATCTTTCAATTTCTCCAAAAATATCATTAACAACTCTAGAATTCTCAAATAACATTACTACAATTTCTATATACATATATATAAGGTTTCCAACGTGAAACATGTGTAATTTCATCAACGATATCGAATTAATGGGGTAAAATTGACAAAATCTTCAAGAACCCCAATTTTGGAAGAAATATCCATTTCTCTAATTAATTCCCAGATTTCTTGTTTTTAAACTCGTAATAATTCATGGGTAATCCTCTACATGTGATGGTTATATCCAGAATATATGGAATCTCTCTAAACATGCGATTTAAAGTCTCCAAATTAACAATTTCTTTCATGGGACAAGTCCTAAACAACCCTAGACTAACATGATTGAGACATTAACTAAAAATAAAATAAGATAGATACTTGCCTGGGAATTTAGTTTCTGATTTATGAAGGAAAAAGGTACGGTTGTGCTCCTCGTTCCGCGATCTACGTTTTGGTGGTGGTGGCGGTGAAAACGGTTGTCTTTGGCCTTGAATTTCTTGAAAAGCTTGCCAACTTCTTCTCTAATGGTCGTCTTTTGATTTTGTGTGATTAACCCTAGAAGACAACTCCTAAAGGCTGATATATCCTTAGGAAATTCGTGGGTTTAATTCCCCAAAAATATAAAATGCCTAAAATACCCTTCCGGGATGTCAATTAGGCCTAAAAATGCCCCGGGACCCAAACTAAACCCCTGGGTATACTTTTCTGACTATCTTGACCCTTCCGGACACTTTGACCCTCTCAAAACGACCATACGAGCAACTTATAATTAATTCATTTTATATAATAATAATTTAGTCCTGACACGACAGAGGCGCGTCCCGACTTAAATTTTCATAATTGCCATTTTATTCACTCGTGATAATTTTTTTTTAACAAAAATCAATTCTACATATTACTTTACTCAATAAGTAATATCTAACGAATCCACAAACTTTCAATAATTACTAACTCTCCTCACGCTAGTAAATATTTAAAACAACTTTCAGGATTAAAATTAAATTGATTTATCTCAATTAAATTTAATAAATCCCTAAACTTAAAAGCCATAAAAATACGGGGTATTACATACTTTCCCCCTAATAAAGGAATTTCGTCCCGAAATTCGAAAAATAAGGCCTACCTGGTAAAACACATTTTGGATACCTTAACAGTACGCAACCTATCCACATAGTAAGGCACTCAATCACTATAGCCCTTGCCTCACAGCAAGCTTGTTTAACACCCTTCATTAAAGATACTTCACATTGTGCTCCTATCCAACAACATTCGCATAAGACACACATATACACTATTAATTCCCATTATTTTAATATCATTGGGAGGCCGCACCTCACTACATGACAACTACTCGGATTTATCTAAACACAAAACTCCCATTCTGAGAGAAACCTTACGAACATCTGACCACTCTTGTTCGCCTAAAACAGTTGTGGAATTCCACCATAGTCATCGGATTATTCTCGACCGATCCAAAATTCTGATTATCCGCTCACCTCTAAACATACGCAGAGGGAGAATAATTAAGGTTTTTCCACACCAATTCTTCAATAAGCACCTCGTTCACGACAAACAGGTACGAGTACTTCCACGGAATTCTACCATTAGGTAATATCCTCCCCCAATTACCATACTGCTCCACTTGTTGGCTATAACCGTTGTGGAAACGAAATGATCACCAAGATTCTAAAATCATCTTCACGCGGCTCCACTACTCGGTAATCACCGTGAGCCCGCTCCTCGGCTAGGGGTGATACCTCCTACTCAAAATGAATCGTTATCTCCGCTGTTTCCTGAAATCCCATATTGAAGGTGGGATTCACAAATTTCATCCTGATTCAGAAAATAATACCGCGTAGCACCACGTACCGGCGCGATCCCTTCCTTTCAAAGGAAGACTGGGGCACACTTGTTAATATTGTAAATTACCCCAAAGGAATGTCAATCACTTCCTTCTTGGGCGACTTACTCCACATGTTCGGATGAACCCTTGATCATACCTTGAAGATGGCAGCCCATCCGAGGACTTTACCGACTTTACCGCCCTTTTTTGTTACAAGAATTGTTGATAACCACAAAATTCTCTAGTTGATCCCCTTATTCCAACTGATCTATATCTATGAGTGGTGCATGCAGAGACTACTCACTATCCCGCTCAACATCGACTTTCCGTGAAATGTCCCACATTAAGTGACACTTAATACTCCCCTTCCTTCCTTGGTGTATATCGAAAGTTCCGACCCGTGCACTTTTCTCCACGATGTGCACTTCTGGTTCTTTAATCCTATACTAACATTATCACTCTTTGTATGCACAACTCGCTCTCAACATTTGACTAATTACAACTCCGTCCCGAGTGTTCTCCATATAGTTAAATTCTACCCTTCTCAAGGAATACCCCTTTATAAACGTCTTCCCACAGCCTTCCAACAAGACTCGATGTGCTACTCTGATTGCACACGTATATATGGATTTATCATCTTTCACACGGTGCTTAATCCACTCTACCACTTCCACCTCGTTATGTTAGTCCCACAAACATATATTCCACACGTCTATTCCCACGTCCCTTCAACTCGGACGATTTTTAACATCAACTAACCAGGATGTCTACTCACCCTATAAATCGTGCATACTTAGCGTAAGCATCACATACGCTTCATACCTAATAACCAATTCTTTATTTTCCTAGTGCTCACAACGTGATTGTAACATTTGGGTACTCTCACTCACCCTAGAAATCGAAATTCTAAATCCTCCTTATCATCGTTCCACCCCTAAACTCGTGGTGGTAAAACAAAACTTTTAATGTTTTCTTACCACGCAACTGGCACCACTGGCCTTAAATCATAATTCAACTACCAACCTACAGATATAATTATCTGCTCCTATTACGACCGAGGTACTGAACTCATGGACTAATGACCAAACATCTCCCTATTTCCAACCTTACGCTAAGTTTCATGCGTGGGATGTCTCGCAAAGCGAAATCCAAAAAGGGAACCCCCCCCGATACACTACTACCTAGCATTGCCGGTTATCGAAATCCGTTAGGCCCTCCGTCCATAGCATGTACCCCTTTATTCCGTCTCTTGACAGAAAAGTTACATCTCTTCCCGTAATTATACTTAACAACGAACATTTTGCCAATTGTACAATCATAAAAAAATTGGTGCTAATCTCACTCCATAAATGTCGAATACATACACTCGGGGTTCTCGAAATCCTGTCCCCAAACATATGGGTCCAACTCTTAACTCTCACATCCTTAAAGGATAGAGATATCAATGCGCTCTTCCTATCACCAAGTCTTAAGCACTAAATATCATAATGAGTTAAATCTTTTCGCTCAACAGTGAACCTAATACATACTGAATCATAACAACACCGTCCTTACACGCATCGACATCGAATATCTCGAGCCCACTATTCCCTCCGAAGTCTCTAAAATAGATAATATAAGTGTGAGTCCGTCCCTCTCGCAGGTGAGGCCTCGCCAGAACAAAACATGCTGAAATAATACAACCACTCCGATAGCCTTGCAATAACTGCCTACTATCGTACTGACCATTTCTATAAAGTTGTAATCAATACGATATTATACTCGTATATCACATCACTAAAACGAGTGACCTCAATAAAGTATATAAAACTATTAATATACTCATTCATCCTCCGCATATAGCACTAAGGAAAATCCCGCTACACTAGGGAAAAATATTCACATAATAATATCGTTTGTAATTTTACGCATTAAACTCGTCTCACATGCTAATCTAGCAATGAACAAAATATAATGACTCGCTCGTGTCATAAAAACACGCCTCATCCTCTGAGGATAAAACTTATACTTCTACCTTGCCAATCGTCTTGATTGCACAAATGGTCTCCGGACGTAACACGCCTGCCCAAACCAAAACAAAAACTACTTTAATCGTTGTCTTTTACTAGGCACGATACTCCTATCCCTTTACTCACTTCGGGAAAACATCAACGCGTGCTATTTCACTCTCCACAAAATACCTCTACACATAATCCACTTATTACCTGTCATACCAACCAGATTAGGATTGTCCTTCTCTCGGACTTTGGTAGACTCAATACATGTTGGTTATCCCTTGTGGCTCCCTTAGCCTTGTTGGCCCTAAAGAACATGCAACTGGCTACAAGAGTCCTCACTGAATTCGCCATCGCTTTGGTAAGAATTCAGATATTCGAATCATTTAAATGGGTCTCCTGACGTGTATCCCCACCCCCTTGTGGTGCTACACTACCATTGTCACATCCAGTCTTATTCTTGACTAACTTCTTCGATTCTTTTAGCTTCCCACATAAATAAGCATTAACACCTCTATTGTCAAAGTATGGCATTGATAACTTCTGAATCGACCGTCGAGCATAATTCCCTTTTTGGTGTTATTAACTATTTTTACGAGTTGATCTCCCACTTGGAGTCCTCTCCTCCATTTGTATCTGCATCCTCCGATACAAGATTCGCTAACGGATTAGATTCATATTCATAAATGGACTCAGGTCCTCCTGTGATGAGTTCAGAACAACGTTCACTTCTTCTCCTGAATATATGATGAAGGAACTTGCGGTCAAACAGTACCTAAGATTCTCCTATAGGCATAGCATTCCACATCTAAAAGTAGTGGCTGACTCCCACCATGATAACCTTGTTCCGACAAGCCAAGAAAATTTATCTCCAAATTTTCACTTTAAGTTAGCCACACTCCGTCCTATGTCCAAGCCTTTGGATACTTTACCTCCTTGGGCTAACACACACAATTTTCGCATTTCTAGAATTTCCACTGACAGTTCTCTACAATGCTTCGTCTGACTTTTCCCAGTCGTACCATGTTGGGTAAGTCTACTCTCGCACCTCTTTCGACTATAGAAGCACTTGGAAATAATTGGTTGCGCCCTAGCCGCCTTTACAATCCTGGATTCCCGTGCCATAATAGGGGTGACCTCGACTACGGTCATCATCCTCGAATATACTTTACAGCCTCAACTAAGCCTTGCCTCCAGCTGTCCGCCCAATGGCCCTTGCCTTCCATATTTAATTGTTCGAACACGTCCGAACGCAATTAAGATTCACTAAGGTATATACGTTATAGCAGGAGAACGGAATCTCACCATAGAAAACAACAATCCTAAACATAGGGCTCTATATCAAACAAAGTAACGCTAGAAGCATAATAAGCCGCACAGATCCTAAGGACACTAGAACCTGATGCTCTGATACCACCTGTGACACCCCGCCTAATTAAATACCGGGAGATCAATCCTTTATTAAATTAAAATCAAGGTGAACAGTTGATTCATTCTTAGCATCACTGTCGCAAAATAAAATTTCCCAATTTAAACACCCTAAATAATTAAGCTAAGTGTCAAAATAATTTAAAACTTTATTTCCATCTTTATTAAATTCCAATTTGAAAACCTTTTAAATAACCAACAATTTAAGAATCACATAAGTGCTACGGATAACAATCAACACAAAAGAATTAATCCATCCAGATTAACCAAACCAAATTTAAACTACAAATGAAATCATCCTGACAAGAGTTAATACTCAAAGAGTACCGAATACTGAAAATAAATGAACATACATCTCTGACAAATCTATACTAAATGGGGAAATGGGCGGCACATGCCCTAACTATGAAGAACTATAATAAGAACCGAATCAATGAAGATGTCGTCTACAACAAGGACCTGTAACCCCCACATAAGCTACAGCGCGTCCAACCCAAAGAACCTATGCATGACACCCATGTGACTGGGCACCTGTAATATATACATATATATACAAAAGAGAAGAGATAACAGGAAACGGGTCAGAGCCCGATTGTAAAACAGTTTTAAAATTAGTTTAGCAAGTATTTAAAATGCTTACCTGCTAATGCAACAACCATGTTAGTATGCGACACTCTCTTGAGAATTCTCACCTCTCGTCTAGTGTGCACGCCTACCGTACTAATGAACCTCATAAGTCTCTCTAACTTATTCTCCATACGGTTTTATCACTTGGAAATAAGGTTATGATATTTACTTTAGAAAATCAATCTCTTCAAGATTTATTACGTTATTTAGAATAACTCCGTACCGTTATAAAGTTTTCGAACACTTATAGTGAAGTTGAAGAATTTATTCATTACTTAACTTCTATTACGCACAGTAGAAAGTTCTCATATAGATATATGTATATATATTAGTTACACGTATAATATATATACTAACGGCACCCCACATAAAATCTATGGTGCAAGGTTTCCATATATAAGTATATATATACCAATCACTCATATAATATATATATACTATCTGCACCCCACATACAATCTAGGGTGCTGACATACTCTGCTATCAAGTCCCCGTATGGCTCATACTAAGGGAAATACTAGTTCAGAATCACTCTCGAACTGTATTAACACAAAACACATACAAATGGAGGCGAAGCATAGTTCCCGGTCCTAAGAGGTCAGCACATACCCTCACATCTCTTAGGACCATCTGACTATCACTCAGATAGCCTGTAATCAAGGAATCCTATGTTCTAGGGTACAAGTCAATATCCCCCATAAAGGCCCAATCGAGATAAGACCGTACCGGCGCGGAAAACTCCGTGATAGCAAGTAGCCCGAATATGATTTTTATACAGATATAATATATGCACAATCACACAGTCATATATATATATATATACACATCCACATTGCTAAATTAGGTGCACTCACGACCCATAATTATAATTATCCATTATTACACCTTTTACTTGATTATTTCGTATAACAGACTTGTTATTTGTATTCTCATTTATTATTCACTTCATACTCACTTCTCCTCTCTCGAAGTATTTTAAGTATAATTTCAGTACGCATTCACTCAATTACGTTCTGGTCTAACTCCCTTACGAGTCCCGATCTTTTTATTAAATATACGCATGATTTTTTATTCACACGAATCATTCCTTGTTAACCCAAAATCTCATCCTACACTAAAATGTTACTCAACGGGGTCTACCTAGGCCCTACTGGTCATATCTATAACCCATTATATTCCAACAACAACAATCAAGGGTTTCCATACATCTTAATCGGATTAATTTAACGAATGAGAAATATGCAGTTTTCCAGGAGGGGTCGATCGATCGAATAAAAGGGGTCGATCGATCGATAAGTCGATCGATCGATGCTCTGGGCTCGATCGATCGATCAAGCAGCTCTTGCCCAGAAACTGCAAATTAAACCTATGGGTTTCATCTTTCAATTTCTCCAAAAATATCATTAACAACTCTAGAATTCTCAAATAACATTACTACAATTTCTATATACATATATATAAGGTTTCCAACGTGAAACATGTGTAATTTCATCAACGATATCGAATTAATGGGGTAAAATTGACAAAATCTTCAAGAACCCTAATTTTGGAAGAAATATCCATTTCTCTAATTAATTCCCAGATTTCTTGTTTTTAAACTCGTAATAATTCATGGGTAATCCTCTACATGTGATGGTTATATCCAGAATATATGGAATCTCTCTAAACATGCGATTTAAAGTCTCCAAATTAACAATTTCTTTCATGGGACAAGTCCTAAACAACCCTAGACTAACATGATTGAGACATTAACTAAAAATAAAATAAGATAGATACTTGCCTGGGAATTTAGTTTCTGATTTATGAAGGAAAAAGGTACGGTTGTGCTCCTCGTTCCGCGATCTATGTTTTGGTGGTGGTGGCGGTGAAAACGGTTGTCTTTGGCCTTGAATTTCTTGAAAAGCTTGCCAACTTCTTCTCTAATGGTCGTCTTTTGATTTTGTGTGATTAACCCTAGAAGACAACTCCTAAAGGCTGATATATCCTTAGGAAATTCGTGGGTTTAATTCCCCAAAAATATAAAATGCCTAAAATACCCTTCCGGGATGTCAATTAGGCCTAAAAATGCCCCGGAACCCAAACTAAACCCCCGGGTACACTTTTCTGACTATCTTGACCCTTTCGGACACTTTGGCGCACTCAAAATGACCATACGAACAACTTATAATTTATTCATTTTATATAATAATAATATAGTCCTGACACGACACTGGCGCGTCCTGACTTAAATTTCCATAATTGCCATTTTATTCACTCGTGACAATTTTTTTTTAACAAAAATCAATTCTACATATTACTTTACTCAATAAGTAATATCTAATGAATCCATAAACTTTCAATAATTACTAACTCTCGTCACGCTAGTAAATATTTAAAACAACTTTGAGGATTAAAATTAAATTAATTTATCTCAATTAAATTTAATAAATTCCTAAATTTAAAAGCCATAAAAATACGGGGTATTACACCGACATCTCGTGTTTCTACACTTAGTGACAGTGATTCGGAAGAAGGAGTTTTTTTTTCTTCTAAGCGAGAGTTTCCCACCCGTGTGACTAGTGATTAAAGTGAGGTGAGTGAGGATGACACAAGTGAGGATGAGCATGACTTACAAACTGCTTTCAATAAACTTTATGCTGAATCTTTGAAAATAAAGAAAGAAAATTTGAAATTGAAAGCCCATTTGCAAGAGTGTGCGTTAAAGAATGATAATTATATTTTAGTTAAAGAACTTAAGGCACGAGAGAAAATTTTGAGAGAAAAACTTGGATATGTCGAGGGTGAGAGAGATGATCTTCAAGGTGTGATGAAAGTTATGAAAAAGGAACTTTTAGAGTTTGAAGACTCTGGGCGTTTGCTTGAATCTAGTATAGGTGAACTTGAGGTGAAATTGAAAGATTCAAGTGAAGTGAAATTTGATTTGGAGTTTAGGTCTGAAAAACTTGATAAGATTTTAGGCACCGCCGAGATCCAAAAGGATAGGGGTGAGATTGATTTTGAAAAACATTTTGCACCCATTCCCACACGTGTAAGAGAGCCTCCTAGGATAGTTAAGAAAGAGGCACCTAAGTTTGTTACGAAAGTGCCCCCTAGGAACATTGTGAGAGTTCCCATAGGGTCATTAGGAGAGAGCCACCTAGCCAAATTCAGAGAGCGCCACCTAGGAAATTGAGGAGAGCAACACCTAGGAATTTGAGGAGAAGGCCGCCTTTAGGCAACACTCACCGCCTGATTTACACTTGCACACATTGCGGTAAGCAAGACCATCTTAGGCGTTTCTTTTATAAGCTTTTGAATGGACCTAGGAAACATAAAGAGAGAGTCACACCGGTTCCCAAAAACCCCACACCTCGTTACACATCGATTGGGTTAGGAAATTGGATTTAGAGGCATAATTGTTCACAACTCTCGTTTGCTTTCACGTGATTCACCCCATGTTAGGAGCTTTGGTTGATCCCATTATTTTTTGTCATACACTAGTTGTGCGTATTGATATACTTTTGCTAGTATTGTGACTCATTTTGTAGTTGCGCACATTAACTTAGTTATTGAGTTTGCTATTTTGCTACTGTTTTGACTCTATTTTGCATCTGTCAGTCCCGTCCTGGTACCATTTTAGGGAAATTTTTGCACTGGGCAACACTGTTTATCTTTCTAAGCAAAATTGAGAAAGTTACGATTTTCTCGTTCGAGCGAGATTAAATGTCTCGAGAAGTCGTCGTTCAAACGACAAGCATTCTAGTTCGAATGACATTAATCTTCGTTCGAATGACATATCTGGTTTTCTGCCCTTTTCTGTTTATAGTACCTTGTGTCCATCTGCTTCGATTTTTGGTACTGCTGGTTGTTTCTGGAACAGTTTATATACAGCTACTCTTGATATTCGTGCTTAATTGATAACACTACATATTTTTCATTTAATCACACCTGCTTTGACTGATGATCCATTTCTGTGATTTCTATTTGCTAGCATAAGATGACTTTCATGTTGTTATTATATGCCTATTGCTAGTTGTACTACTTTTGTCATATACTTTTCGAAAAACTAAAAAGATTTTGGATTTTAAAAATTTTGAAAAAAACAAAAAGATTTTTGTATTTTATTTTACATCATATATGAATGGACATTTAGGATGACCGAGTCACAATTTCACTCCATTTATCCATGTGACAATTTGATAGTGTTTCGAGATAATATATCATGTCATCCATGTGCTTTATAATGTTTGGAGTCATTGAGATGTTATTAGATAATACTTCCTACATGTTTGACTCATTTGTCCTTTACTGCACACGTGCACAGATTTGTTTGATTATTGTACTTGTCTATCACATGTTGGTCGAGTGTTTTCATCTCAATCATGTCCTTAAAACGAAACCAAGTGCAATTAGACGAGAGTAATAAAAGTAGTGCATGTAAAAACCATTGCACGTGAGGAATTTATTTAAATTTGAAAAAATGATAAGTGACACGGGAAAGGGCTGCGAGTGAATAACTATCACATCATGAAAGCCACCGTTTGAAAAGAGTCGCATAAAAAATTAAGGCAATAAAAAGATGAAATATGCCAATAAAGGGCCAATAGGTTTTCTCTAAGTTCGGAATTTAGTACCTCGTTAGATATAAAAATTATTTTATTATATATGAGGGAGTTTGGTTGAAAAGTAATCAATGGGTTTGTAATACCTTTGAAAAGTTCTCGAAACGACACTAAAAAGTTTTGGACATTATTGGTGTGAAAGTCACTTAGTCTTTGATTTGTTGATTTGATTTAGTCGATATCATATAAATTCAACAATTTTTCACCTAAGGATATTTTTTTATGTTGATTCGATAGGAGTACACTTATACATCGTGCACATATGCGTGATTGAGTTTTATTACCTATTGAATTTGTTCACACCCATTCATTACATATCCATGATTTGGTTGTCTTAATGTTATTCATGGTGTGTTTATTTTTGTAAATTATTTTTGTTTGAAAAAATTGAAAAATTCTAAAATAGTTCGTGGATACTTTGAGTATATTCTCTACATGCGCGTAGTTTGATCCATATTTATGTTGTGTATCGTGACACTCCATGTTTAGCTTTGTTTATTCTTTTCCTTGTCTATTTCGGACAAATAAAAAGGGGGAGAACGAATTATGAATTTATGGGTGAGTTTGCATTAGGAGGAGATTTAATTGTATTGATTGATTTATTCTTATGTCATTTCAAACTCGATGCGTCATGATGGTATTTGCTTTATCTCATGTGTGTAGGTACGAATATTGATGATCATTATGTTGCACACCCTCATGAGACACCCCGACTAATTAAATACCGGGTAGCTACTCCTTTATTCAAATTAATTCAAAATGTCAAGTTGGTTTAGTTCGTAGCATCACTGTCAAAAATATTTTTATAATTACTAGCCACCTAATATTTAAAAAGTGAGTTGTCAATTTTAATTAAATTCGATTAACATGCAATAAGTAGATTATGAAATACTAACATAACCACCACAACATAGTCACAATAGAATAACCATAAAATAATAATGAAACCGGAGAAATACTCCTCACAACAATCCGAGTAACTGAAATAAACAAACGCCAAGACCGCATCACTAAATTAATTACAACCCAAAATCTGAAATAACTGAATAGATAAAGTATCTCTAAAAGGAAATAGGGCGACATGCCCAACAGATGAGAGAGTCTGATAATATAGAGTCAAGATCGAAAATGGAGGCGTCTACTGTCAAGGTCCTGTAACTTCCACAGCAGCTACAGTACGTCACCTGAATGGAACTCCTATGCTTGGTGTCCTTGTGGCTGAGCACCTAAAAAGTTTTACAAAAATAGATTTGAAAGCAAACGGGTCAGAGCCCGATTGTGAAAATAGTTTAAAATATAGCAAGTGTTTAATATCATTAAACAGTGAATATAAAGTACATGATAGTGTGTGCACTCAAATGAGTTCCTCACCTCTCAACTAATTGTGCACTCCTATCGTACCCGTACCCATTCTAGTTATTCCCATACTTAACTAGTCTAATATAAAATCTAACATTACTATACGATTCACGATTTAATTTTGGCATCTTCATTTAAACAGAGTGTCTTACATTCCTTCTCGGTTTCCCATATTAGTAATACTATTTGCTAGAGGATTTCCATTTTTATCTATACGAAAATGTTGTTATTAATTATACTCACATTTATACATGACAGTGCATTTCAATTTATCGTATATTATTCTCATCATAAATATACAATACTAGCACCCCGATGCTAAGCTGCGGTGCACACATACTCTGTTATCCAATCCCGGTACATCACGTACATAAGGACCACGCGTTCTGAGTCTCTCAGGAATCGTTCTCAAATAATAACAATCACACATAATGGAGGCGAACATAGTTCACATCACATGGGTCACGCACATACCTACGCTCCCATGATCAGCAGACTTATTAACTTCTTAATAAGTCCTTCTCTGACCTATGTCCTCGAGGTACCAATCTAAATCCCCCCGTAGGTACACAAAGATTAGATGGCCCTGATCGAACGCCGACCTCCCATGATAGCAAGTACGGTAAGTATGTTATACACAGATAACTACATATACTAAGCATTCGCACATCTTAGATATCTCAATCTATTAATAGAGGTATACTTCTCGTTCATGTATCATCATTTAATATCATACGCTTATAAGTCCCCGGTTTATATATATTAAAGTAGTCAACTCTTCTCACGTCGTAATTAGGCACTCGTTTCCTAATTCATAAGGGTCATTCGATTTACTACAAGGTTCTAAGTTTTACTCCTCAACGTACTCCAATCTCCCAAATATACCCACTAGTCAATAAGGGAAGGTTATTAATCCATTAAATAAGTCTACGGGACATTTTAAATGAAATCAGACCTAAAATGCCATTCTGTCAACTTGTTAGAAGTCTCGTTAGAACGAGATCGTTCGAACGAGTGTCATTCGAACGAAAGTCTTCGAACGAATTACCAACTCGTTAGAAGGGGTACTATCATCTCGTTAGAAGCTCGTTCGAACGAGGTCGTTCGAACGACCTGGGCAGGTCTTCTAACGAGATGGCAGTTTGCGCCCAGAAATTTCCCAATTCGTTTTTCTCAATTTTTTTCTTCTCTAAATTCACCATAAGATCATTCCAATCGCATTTAAATGTTCTTAAACTTCTCTAAATCCTCTTAGGTCGTTTCTTAACATATTTTTGGGGTCAAATCCTCCAAATCAACATGTAATTAACATAAATCCTCTTAGGTCGTTTCTTAACATATTTTTGGGGTCAAATCCTCCAAATCAACATGTAATTAACATAAATCCCCAAATATTACCCCAAACCCTATGAACATGAACCCAGAATTTGATAGTGCCCAATTACTCATCATAAATCCATTTTTAAATCATCATATTTAAGTCTTCGAATACTAAATTAGTCCATAGTCATTCTACATGCAAATCCTATCCCAAATTTAGAGATTCTCCAACAATTTCATTAGTTTTCCTCAAAACTTTCAAGACAAAATAGTTCTTACACTAAACATGGAAGAAGTATTCAATGCACTTAAAAATATCAAATCACTTGCCTCAGATTTGTTCTTCAGATGTGTTGTTGATGGTTCGGGGTTGATTCTCTCCTTTATCCGGTCACAAATCCTTTCCAATTTGATGGTGGTAAGTGTTTTTGGTTTGGAACCCTAAGGTAACTCCTCTCTAACTCCCGTAGCCTACTTCTAAAGATTTTTGGCTGGTAATGGCCTTAGTGGCCCCTTTAATATAATAAATATTAGCTCTAATTTTCGTGGGTTTTAATTCCCTAATTTTTAAAATTACCAAAATACCCCTCTAGGTAGCCGGTTTGGCCTAAAAATTCCCCGGGACCCAAACTAAACCCCCGGCTAGTATTTTCTGACGATTTCGACCCTTTCGAACACGTTGGCGCACTCAAAATGATCATTTGGTTGATAAAAATATAATTTTCTTTTTAATTTAAATAATTTCATTCTTGACGCGACTGACACGCGCGTCCCAATTAAATTTCCAAATTGTTGTATTTCTGCCTCATGACAATTTAAATATTTTCAATACTCATGTATTACCATACATACTCAGAAATATTAAATTTTAACATCATAATCAAATACCAACTCACATATCGCTAGTATTTATACCCGAATTAATTCCTAATTAATTCTCATTTAATTTAATTAATCCCTTAAATAAAAATCAATAAAATTACGGAGTATTACATACTTCCCCCCTAATAACAGAATTTCGTCCCGAAATTTGGAATTAAAGAGTACCTGGTAAAAATAACTCCGGATAGCGCTCGCGCATCTCATCCTCGTGCTCCCATGTGGACTCCTCGACATTATGATGCCGCCACTGAACACGTACTAACGGTACTATCTTCGACCTCAGCTTCCGCTCGCTTCGGTCCAAAATAGCAATCAACCCCTCCTCGTAGGAACTATCGGGTTGAAGATAGATGTCCTCCAAAGCAATGTGAGTATGGGCCAAATCATCCCTAAGATATTTCCTTAGCGAGGAAATATGGAACACATCATGAATCCTATGCAAGTGCTCTGGTAACCCAAGTGTGTATGATACTGGCCCAATCCTCTCGATGATAGGAAATAGCCCCACGTATCTTGGTGCCAGTTTCCCCTTCTTCCCAAAACGCATGATCCCCTTCATCGGAGATACTCTGAGTAGCACCTGGTCCCCCACCTTGAATTCTCTGAAAAACCTCTTGGCATCAGCATAGCTCTTCTGCCGGTCCTGAGCTACCCGAATACGGCTCCGTATCATCTCTATCCTTACCGAAGTGTCCTGAATCACTTCCGGTCCAAGGAGTTTGTCAACATGCTGGGGAACGACAAGGTCTATCATACAATGCCTCAAATGGAGCCATGCCAATGGTGCACTGGTAGGAGTTATTATAAGCAAACTCCACCAGTGGAAGATACTGCTCCCAACCACCTCCAAAATCTAAGATGCACATACGCAACATGTCTTCCAACATCTGATTTGTCCGCTCTGTTTGCCCATCAGTCTGCGGGTGATATGCCGTACTCAGCCTCAACTTTGTGCCCATGGCCTCCTGGAAACTCTCCCAAAATCGTGAAACAAATATCTTGTCTCGGTCAGACACGATATTTAGAGGCACCCCGTGAAGTCTCACTATTTCAGTAATGAAAAGCTAAGCATACTGTCCCGTAGTGTAATCTGTCCTTACGGGTAGAAAATGAGCAACTTTGGTCAACCTGTCCACAATTACCCATATGGAGTCGTGACCCCTCTGTGACGTAGGTAACCCCGTGATAAAGTCCATGGATATGCTCTCCCATATCCACGTCGGAACCTCTAATGGTTGTAGAAGTCCTGTCGATTTCTGATGGTCCACCTTTACTAGCTGACAAGTGGCACATTTAAAAACGAACACGGCGATATCCCTCTTCATCCCGCTCCACCAGTACCGTCGTCTCATGTCTTGGTATATCTTATCCCCACCAGGGTGTACCGCGAACCGTGAGACTCTGCCATTACCTCGTGTCGCAAGTCTTCCCCTTTCGGAACAACCAGTCTTCCATTGAAGCGTAATCCCCCGTCTGAACTAACGGTATAGGACTCGGCTCCCTCTGCTAGTAATCGAACTATCTGCTCTTGATAGAATGAGTCGTTTGCCTGGGCCTTTATCACTCTCGTAACAATATGAGGTGTAACAGTCATCACAGACATAAATGATCGGGCCACTGCATCCTGGTGTCCCAACTCCTTCCACTTAGCTTTCCACACCTCGGCCACCTCATCTACTGGACTACGGCTCAACGCGTCTGCTACCACGTTAGCCTTCCCCGGGTGATACTGGATATCGAACTGATAATCCTTCACAAACTCAAGCCATCGACGTTGACGCATATTCAGCTCCTTCTGCGTGAAGAGGTATTATAGGGACTTGTGGTCTGTGAACAACCGAAACTTCTCCCCCAGGAGATAGTGTCTCCAAATCCGAAGAGCAAATACGACTGCCGCTAACTCCAAGTCGTGTGTGGGGTAATTCCTCTCGTGAGGCTTAAGTTTACGGGAAGCATAAGCTATTGCCTGACTCTCCTGTTGCAGCACACCTCCAAGTCATTGTAAGGACGCATCGGTGTAAACTAGATACTCAACTCCCAGTCTGGGCAATGCTAACACAGGTGTTGAGGTCAACTTGTCCTTCAGCTCATCGAATGTCAACTGCCAGGCATCGCTCTAGATGAATGGCACACCTTTGCGAGTCAGATGTGTCAAAGGACCCGCTATCTTTTAGAAACCCCGAATAAACCTCCTGTAGTATCCTGCTAGGCCCAAGAAACTACGGATCTCAGTCGGTGTCGTGGGCTGTCCCCACTCCCTCACCGCGGATACCTTCCCCGGATCAACAGATATCCCCCGGTCTGAAATGATATGCCCCAAAAATTGAACCTCCTTCAGCCAAAATCCACATTTCTCATACTTTGCATAAAGCTCGTTCTGACGTAGTGTCTGCAAAACCTGCCTAAAATGCTCGGCATGCTCCTCTTCTGTCTGGGAGTAAACTAGGATGTCATCAATAAAGACGATGACGAACTGGTCTAGGAACTCTCTGAACACCCTATTCTTTAAGTCCATAAACACGGCTGGAGCATTGGTCAAGCCAAAAGGCATAACCCGAAATTCATAGGAACCATACCTCGTCAAGAAAGCAGTCTTCAAGACGTCCTGTTTCCTGATACGCAACTGATGGTATCTCGATCTCAAATCAATCTTTGAGAAGAAGGAAGCTCCTCTCAGCTGGTCGAATAAGTCATCGATTCGGGGCAACGAATACTTATTTCGTATCGTGACTTTATTCAACTCCCGATAATCTACACACAATCTCAACGATCCATCCCTCTTCTTTAAAAATAACACAGGGGCACCCCACGACGAAGTACTCCTCTGGATAAACTCCTGACCCAACAACTGCTCTATCTGATCCCTTAGCTCTCTCATCTCCGCTGGAGCCATACGGTATGGTGCGCGAGCAATGGGCCGAGTGCCCGACGTCAAATCAATAACAAAATCTATCTCCCTACTAGGGGTAATCCAGGTATATCCTGAAATACATCAGTGAACTCTCTAACGACTGGAATCGAATCAAGTGGTATCATCACTTCCTTAGAGGTCTCCTCCTCTATATAGTACAAATGAGTGGACGATCCTCCCTCAGGGCGAGGCATCGCCACTAAAAACATCTCCTACCCAGGAATGGCAAAAATAATACTCCTACTGAAACAATCAATCATGGCTCGGTACGCAACTAGCCAATCCATACCAACAATCGCATCGTACTCAGTCATCTCTAATACTAGCATATCAGCGGGTAAAGTAAATCTCCCTATTTCTATACCCACACCTCTACAGATAAGGGAAATCACGGAACCCCTACTCAATGGTGAATCTACACAAGTAATCGTGCTCTCTGCAGTGTTTAACAACCCCAAAGTGTGGCAAACCTCGTGGAAATAAAATAGTGTGTGGCCCCCATATCAAATAAAATACGCCCCATAGTCCCCTGAATAGAGAACATACTCTCAATGACAGGTTGATCCTGTGGGACTGCGGTATGCTGGAGCTGATACACTCTCCCATACTGAAGGTGTCCCTGCTGGACTGGGACCGCTGGAATGGGTGGTAATGCTGCCATCTGTGGTGGTGCTGGGAGGGCGGTGGGAAACATAGGCCTCTGTGGCTCGTGTCGAGCACCCTGCTGCTGCTACTGTGGGGCCCTGCCCCTATCAGGACAATCCTGGCATTTATGGCCAATCTTTCCACAAACGAAGCACTTCCCACGGAAGTTTCCCCCTCATTGTCCCTGCTGCCCACGACCCTGATGGCCGTTACCATTCCTACCTTGACCATGTTGACCCTGCTGAAACTGCTGCTGCTGACCATTCTGGTCCTGCTGGCCCTGATGGCCGTTCTGAACCTGATGGCCATGTCTGAAACCTCCCTGACCATTTTTAAAACCCCCAGATCTGAATCTCTTAGGATCCCCCTGTTGGGAACTCTGTTCACCCTACCTTTACTGACCTTGAGCAGATTGTGCCCCGCTGGCACCATTTCCCCCAGTCTTGCCCTGATGGATGGACTCTTCTGATCTCTTACTCTCAGACATGTGAAAGCGATGATCCTGACAGTGAAGCAGTGCTGCGTTAACCACATCAGAGTAAGTGGCCAACGAGAGGTTTCCCAACAAGTGCTGACGGATCCTCCAAGTCAGTCCATCCATGAACTTCTGAATCTTCTTCTCCTCGGTTGGAATCTCATCGGGAACGATGTTCAAGAGGTTAGTAAATTCGGCCTCATACTCAGCCACGGTCCTCCCCTCCTGTTTGAGGTTCATTAACTTCCTCCTCATTTCAATGTGAACAGCTGACAAAAAATATTTGCGGTCGAACCGCACCCAGAACTCCTGAATAGAAAGGGCATCTCTCTCCTCCGGGGTGGTAATGGACTCCCACCACTGCAACGCTGGTCCTACTAGCTTAAAAGTAGCCAGTATCTACTTCTGAACATCCGTGCACTCGTACATCCTTAAGTGCCTTTGAATGTCCTTCCTCCACTGACTGGACACAACAACGTCGGAGCTACCTGCAAACTCCGGAGGGTGTACTTTCTGAAAAGCATCACGAACGCGTTCCCAAGCTCAAATATACAATACTAGCACCCCGAGACTAAGCTGCGGTGCACACATACTCTGTTATCCAATCCCGGTACATCACGTATATATGGACCACGCATTCTGAATCTCTCAGGAATCGTTCTCAAATAATAACAATCACACATAATGGAGGCGAACATAGTTCACATCACATGGGTCACGCACATACCTACGCTCCCATGATCAACAGACTTATTAACTTCTCAATAAGTCCTTCTCTGACCTATATCCTCGAGGTACCAATCTAAATCCCCCCGTAGGTACACAAAGATTAGATGGCCCTGATCGAACGCCGACCTCCCATGATAGCAAGTACGGTAGGTATGTTATACACAGATAACTACATATACTAAGCATTCTCACATCTTAGATATCTCAATATATTAATAGAGGTATACTTCTCGTTCTTGTATCATCATTTAATATCATACGCTTATAAGTCCCCGGTTTATATATATTAAAGTAGTCAACTCTTCTCACGTCGTAATTAGGCACTCGTTTCCTAATTCATAAGGGTCATTCGATTTACTACAAGGTTATAAGTTTTACTCCTCAACGTACTCCAATCTCCCAAATATACCCACTAATCAATAAGGGAAGGTTATTACTCCATTAAATTAGTCTACGAGACATTTTAAATGAAATCAGGCCTAAAAGGCCATTCTGTCAACTCGTTAGAAGTCTCGTTAGAACGAGGTCGTTCGAACGAGTGTCGTTTGAACGAAAGTCTTCGAATGAATTACCAACTCGTTAGAAGGGGTACTATCATCTCGTTAGAAGCTCGTTCGAACGAGGTCGTTCAAACGACCTGGGCAGGTCTTCTAACGAGATGGCAGGTTGCGCCCAGAAATTTCCCAATTCGTTTTTCTCAATTTTTTTCTTCTCTAAATTCACCATAAGATCATTCCAATCGCATTTAAATGTTCTTAAACTTCTCTAAATCCTCTTAGGTCATTTCTTAACATATTTTTGGGGTCAAATCCTCCAAATCAACATGTAATTAACATAAATCCCCAAATATTACCCCAAACCCTATGAACATGAACCCAGAATTTGATAGTGCCCAATTACGCATCATAAATCCGTTTTTAAATCATCATATTTAAGTCTTCGAATACTAAATTAGTCCATAGTCATTCTACATGCAAATCCTATCCCAAATTTAGAGATTCTCCAACAATTTCATTAGTTTTCCTCAAAACTTTCAAGACAAAATAGTTCTTATACTAAACATGGAAGAAATATTCAATGCACTTAAAAATATCAAATCACTTGCCTCAGATTTGTTCTTCAGATGTGTTGTTGATGGTTCGGGGTTGATTCTCTCCTTTATCCGGTCACAAATCCTTTCCAATTTGATGGTGGTGAGTGTTTTTGGTTTGGAACCCTAAGGTAACTCCTCTCTAACTCCCGTAGCCCACTTCTAAAGATTTTTGGATGGTAATGGCCTTAGTGGCCCCTTTAATATAATAAATATTAGCTCTAATTTTCGTGGGTTTTAATTCCCTAATTTTTAAAATAACCAAAATACCCCTCTAGGTAGCCGGTTTGGCCTAAAAATGCCCCGGGACCCAAACTAAACCCCCGGCTAGTGTTTTCTGACTATTTCGACCCTTTCGGACACGTTGGCCCACTCAAAATGATCATTTGGTTGACAAAAATATAATTTTCTTTTTAATTTAAATAATTTCATTATTGACGCGACTGACGCGCGCGTCCCAACTAAATTTCCAAATTGTCGTATTTCTGCCTCGTGACAATTTAAATATTTTCAATACTCATGTATTACCATACATACTCAGAAATATTAAATTTTAACATCATAATCAAATACCAACTCACATCTCGCTAGTATTTATACCCGAATTAATTTCCAATTAATTCTCATTTAATTTAATTAATCCCTTAAATAAAAATCAATAAAATTACGGGGTATTACACCTGATGAGAAAAGCTTTGAGGTTTGAAGTTTGTTGAAGATTGAAAAAGTTTGAAGACTTGTCATTTGCCTTCTCAGTTTTGGGCTCATGGAAGGGTAGATTTGTATAGGTCATATTTTGGTCGATAATTCGGATATTTTTATTTTGTACCGGCATAGACATAAGGGGAGATTTGTAAGGACATTGTCCGTCACATTTAGTATGTCGTATACCGCTACAAGTTTCTCGAAGAATTGGAAAATTTACATCTAGAATTGACGAACCGAATTTCAAGTCTACTTCAACAATCATGTCCAACAAGGACGACTTTGGTAAATGTGGTTAAGTTCCATTTACATTTTGCATAAAAAGTGTTGAGATTTTTTATGAAAATTGAAATATTTTTCCTTTGATGAAAAATGATTTTTGAATTATTTTAAATGGATTTTTATCTTTTTAAAAACATTTTTATCATAAAAGCTTTTTGATATCTGTTCTCAGATTCGTAAGAGTGTTGGTTTCTAAGTCTCCAAATGTTTTAAAACTCTGTAAAATGAATCTCGAGATTTGTGCCTGGCCGTTCAAACGAGTTCTATCTCGTTCGAACGAGACCAGAAGTCGTTTGAACGACATGACAGTTCGTTTGAACGAGAAGTCTTTTTACCTGACACGTCACCACCTTAAATGTTTTTATAAATAAGGTGTCCGGGTTCTGTATTTCGGGTGGAGAAACACTGGTTTTAAACAGAATACGATTTTGAGTGTTTTACATTATTCTCCAACATGAAAAGAGTTCAATCTCTTGTTTTACAATTCACAAAATCCCAATATCTTTTTGTGTAAATTGTTTTGGAACTCAAGAACAGAACTTTGCTATTGTTCAGTCTTTGTGGGGATATCTCTACAACCGGAGGGTTACGTGCTATTGTGGAGGGAGACTCTATAAACCTTTTTGATTGCGTGTCAAAGGGAGTGCTTGCGGGTATTCCTGGGTTTATCAGAGTTCGTGTCCTTATGGTATAGCTGCGTGTGAGCCATTGTTGATTTCTAGCCGATGCTTTAAGTTTTGACGAAGACACCGTGTGTTACACTTGAGGGAAGTTGCATGTAAGTCAATGGTCTTATAAATTTTTCAAAGTTCTAGAAATAAAAGGTTTTTCCCCTGTGGGGGATTTTTCCTAAAATTTGCTTTCCTTTTTTATGCTTATTGCTTTATGATTTCATATTACTTAGACGCACGCGTTAGGACTAAATTAAAACTTGAGTTTCATTAAAACTGCTTTGGTTGACACACAATTAAAATTAGTTTTATTTGAGAAGTTGTATTTATTTCGCTGTAGCGGCTCTTTCATCATCCTTACATCTCAAGCAAGTCAATTATTTCATTATCAAGATGTAAAGGTGAAGGGGTGGTGAGTTGTTTTACACTCTCCCAAGAGATTGACAAAAGAAATAGATGCGATTGATATTGACCATACAATGTATGACTCCATTCTCGGGGAAAATGATAAATTGTTGGAGCTTTTGGACACTGATGATGTGTTACAGTGCAATGATTTAATTTTGAACTTATTTTTGAATATGCAATATTATATTTTTTGTTATTTTGAACGGATAATATTCTATTCATTCCATTTGTTGTTGTTGTTGTTGTTGTTGTTGTTGTTATAAACATTTAATAGTTTACTATTGTTTGAACATTTAATACAGGTATGGTTGTTTGAACTTATAATTTTATGTTTACTGCTGTTTGAACATGTAATATACTGGTGTCTATTTGAACATGTAATCTTCTTTATATTGTTATTTGAACATGTAATATTCTTGTTAATATTTATTCTGATTATTTGTTGTCCAATAGGCACTTTTTTCCAGATAAATGTCTCATATGGGTGATACTTCGCAATCGTCACTAAGTGGGGTGACACCTATATTAACTTCCCGTTCTAAGGTTGCTTCGAGAGCAGAGTTTGATCAGACCTGAGTTGAAGACTATTGAAAGATATGGCTTTCCTCACATGATGTGATTCGCTTAGGCTTATGCTTGCTTATATGCTTATCTTACGAGAGTTTATTATTGTATTCATATGTTCAACATTTCAAATACCCTATTTTTCTTCCCTTTCTTCTTAAAGTTGGGAGTGTGACCAACCTAGTTGGGGCCACTTTTCACTTTGAGATCTTACATATATGATTAGTGTTGAATCTAACGTTTGTTCTACTCCTACATTAGGTTTTTTGCTATGGTCTCTCTTATACTACTATAGTTATTCTGGTCATATTCTGCAGGTTGTATTGTTTCCATGTCACTATTTTTGGTAGGTTATTGTTGGCTATCTGCTCGTGGGTTTTCTTATTGGATCTTGTGGTTTGAAATTCATTAGTGAAATGGTGCAGGTATGTTGTTTAAAATTAAACTCGAATTCCATTTTTTTGCTATTATCATATCATGTTAAAAACTTCTGACTTCGTCCTGAAGTGCTTACCCTCATATGTACTTGCATATCCATGTAATGATTGTATGGCCATATTAACTTTCACCCTGAGTTTTTTTTATTATAACCCCTCTTTTATAAGTTTGAGATATGTTCCCCAAAGCATTGGTAAATCTATCTAAGTGTCATTTTGAGGGCCTTGTATTACATTATGTGAGCTTTAGCGATGCATTTGTGAATGTATCTCAAATTATTATATAAGTGAGGGTGTAATACGAAAGTTCAAATAACAGTGAGGGTGAAAGTAAAAAAATCATTCATATGTTGATCTATGTTTTCCTTATGTAGATTGTATCGGAGATACGTAAGACGATAGAATCTATCGACTTTGTTAAAATTGTCACAGCAGTTCTATAGGTTTGTAAATTTCTTTATGTTCATGTTCGATTGATTCATCTTGTGGTTATAGTTGTCTGATTAGGGGAGTTAGAAAGATTAGAAAAAATACATGTTTAATAAAAAAATTCATTTCCATTTAGACAAATAAAAATGCTAATAATTGTAATGCAAACTTGGATAGACCTTTACTACTTAAATCGTTAAAGCCATGTCCTTTGAGAATACGATGATAATTTGAAAATATCTTGACTCATACTTAAAAACATGTCTTTAAAGGGTAAAAACTCAAATCAGACCCCAAACGACCACGTTAGAGGCACGGACATTTCGCACGGGCCAATGTACGCCGTAGGAACTGATCGCGTAGTCACGAGACATATGATTTGAGAATACGATGATAATTTAAAAATACATAGACTTTAGATTAAAAATATGTCGTTAGTGGGTGAAAACTTAAACTAGTCCCCAAATGGCCCTGTAAGAGGCATGAACACCTCGCACGGGACCAATGTAACTCGAAGGAATTGACCACGTAGTTGCGGTTCTCTCGGTTTGAGAATATGACGATAATTTTAAAATAAATATATTAGGCTTAAAAATAAGCCGTTAAAGGGTGAAAACCCAAACCAACCCCAAACGGCCCATTAAAAGGCACGAACACCTCGCACGAGACCAATGTAACTTATAGGAACTGATTTTATAGTCACGGGTCTCCCGATTTGAGAATATGATAATAATTTAAAAATATTTAGATTATTCTTAAAAACACGTCGTTTGAGGGTGAAAGCTCAAACCAGTCCTAAAACGGCTTCGTAAGAGGCACTAACACCATGCATGGGGTCAATGTAAGTCGTAGGAACTCACCGCGTAGTCACGGGACATATGGTTTTAGAATACGATGATAATTTGAAAATATTAAGACTTGGCTTAAAAACATGTCGTTAGTGGGTGAAAACCTAAACTAGCCCCCAAATGGCCCCATAAGAGGTAGGAACACCTCACACGGGACCAATGTAACTTGTAGGAACTGACCCTGTAATCACGGGTCTCCCGGTTTGAGAATATGACGATAATTTAAAAATATTTAGATTATTCTTAAAAATATGTCGTTTGAGGGTGAAAGCTCAAACCAACCCTAAAACGGCTTCGTAGGAGGCACTAACACCTTGCACGGGGTCAATGTAACTCGTAGGAACTGACCGCGTACTCATGGGATATATTGTTTGAGAATACGATGATAATTTGTAAATATCTAGATTTTGACTTAAAAACATGCCGTTAGGGGGTGAAAACCTAAACTAGCCCCCAAATGGCCCCGTGAGAGGCACGAGCACCTCGCACAGGACCAATGTAATTCATAGGAGTTGATCGCGTAGTCATGGGTCTCTCGATTTGAGAATATGACGATAATTTGAAAATATATAGATTAGGATTAAAAATAAGATGTTAAAGCGTGAAAACGCAAACCAACCCTGTGGTAGGCATGAACACCTCGCACGGGACCAACGTAACTTATAGGAACTGACCGTGTAGTCACGAGTCTTTCGATTTGAGAATATGATTATATTTAAAAAATAGTTAGATTATTCTTAAAAATATGTCGTTTGAGGGTGAAGTCTCAAATCAATCCTTAAAGAGCCCTGTAAGAGGCATTAACACCTCGCACGGGGCCAATGTAACTTGTAGAAACTGACCACGTAGTCACGGAATATATGGTTTGAGAAATGATGATAATTTTAAGATATATAGACTTTGGCTTAAAAACATGTCGTTAGTGGGTGAAAATCTAAACTACCCCCCAAATGGTCTCGTAAGAGGCACGAACACCTCACACGGAACCAATGTAACTCATAGGAGTTGACCCCGTAGTCCCAGGTCTCTCGATTTGAGCATATGACGATAATTTGAAAATATCTCGATTCGGCTTTAAAACAAGCCGTTAAAGGGTAAAAATCCAAACCAGCCCCCAAACGGCCCCGTAAGAGGCATGAACACCTCGTATGAGACCATTGTAACTTGTAGGAACTAACCGTGTAGTCATAGGTCTCCCAGTTTGAGAATATGATGATAATTTAAAAATAATTAGTTTATTCTTAAAAATATGCCGTTTGAGGGTGAAAACTCAAACCAGTCCTTAAATGGCCCCGTAAGAGGCACTAACACCTCGTACGGGGCCAATGTATCTCGTAGGAACTGACATTGTAGTCACGTGACATATGGTTTGAGAATACGATAATAATTTGAAAATATCTAGACTTTGGCTTAAAAACATGCCTTTAGTGGGTGAAAACCTAAACTAGCCCCCAAATCGCCCTATAAGAGGCACGGACACCTCGCACGGGACCAATGTAACACGTAAGAATTGACCACGTAGTCATGAGTCTCTCGGTTTGAGAATATGATGATAATTTAAAAATATATAGAGTTGACTTAAAAACAAGACGTTAAATGGTGAAACCATAAACCAGCTCCCAAACGGTTCCGTAAGAGGCTTGAATACATCGCATGGGACCAAAATGTAACTTGTAGGAACTGACCGTGTAGTCACGAGTCTCCCGATTTGAGAATATGATGATAATTTATAAATATTTAGATTATTCTTAAAAACATGCCGTTTGAGAGTGAAAACTCAAACCAGTCCTCAAAAGGCCCGGTAAGAGGCACTGACACCTCGCATGGGACTAATATAACTCGTAGGAGCTGACCACGTAGTCACAAGACTTTCGATTTGAGAATACAATAATAATTGTAACTCGTATATGCAAATTTTCAGCTTGAATAAGGATTTTTTTAATTACTTGGTTACTAATATCATCTTTTTTTTATATCCAATTTTTTTGCAGGATAACATTTTGTCGTTAGCTTTTATCCACATGGAACACGTGAAGTTAATGGTTTACAACAAGGGGATTATTTATTTAATGTCGTTAACATTTATGATTCTATTTTTTCATGTTATAGTTGGACTTTTAGTTTTATTGTTAGCTTTTAGGTTGTGAGGGCTTTTGTAATTTTGTTGTTATATTTTATGGTCGGGCTTTACATTACGCAGGTTTTAGAATGTCCAAAAAATAGAGGAAACTCTGCCCAATTTTTTGGTATGTGAACTATTAAGACTTGTAATATTTTGAAGTTTGTGTGTATATTAGTTTATTAACAACTTCCGAGATTCGCAATTTTTGAATTTTCTTGTTTTCAAATAATTAATTTTTTTCTTTGATCCAAAAATTTTGGCACAGTTCAAAATCGTGCGAAAATACCAAAATGTACTCAATCTAGCACAGTTATAAAGTGCGTCAAAAGTGTTCTTGTTTGGTCAAATCTGGCACACTTTTAAACTGTGTGCTAGAAAAAATTGCCATTTTGCAACACCTGTTTCTGGCACTGTTCAAAACCGTGCCAGATTTGATTTGGCACAGTTTTAAACCGTGTCAGATTGTTATTTTTGGTGTAGTGTACAAGAACCCTGTCAGTCTTCCTTACTCCCAGGTATAGAACACCATGAGTGGTGTGGGACTAGGAGTAACAGTATTTGATTTTTGGGATACCCAAGTTGGTCCCAACAGTTCGTTGATCATATGGATCTTATTGACAATGTGTTGGCTATTGGGGGCACATTGAGCCGGGACAACCTCAAATTATTCACATAATTCTAAGAAAAGTTAGTTTGGTGGAAAGTTAACCCCCCGAACCACAATAACCGTGTGGATCGAGTGGCCCCCATCAACCGTAATAGGGTTCCTCAGCAGGGGGATGCACTTAGTAGTAACCCAGGAAGGAATATAATATATCTTCCTAAAGTCATCTAAGTTATTTTTCATGAAGAACATGCACCATTTTTTACAAGAATGGAGGAATAACCAAAATGAACAGTGGGAAAGAACTATAAAGATTGAGAAACGGGAAAAACAAAAAGAAGCAAGAGGACTTATAGAGAAAGCAAATGAAAATGAGAGCTTCATAGGTCTTTTTGAGAAGAAGTGAGAGGCAAGACAACGGGTACAGAGTTTGGAGTTGAATAACGTACGAATTGTGAGCAGACAATCATCAGGATAAAATCTCAAGAAGGATTTTGGTGGTTCATACTTTCACCAATGACCAACGTACCCCCGTCAGTTTAGATTAATCACAAGCGTGCCCGAGCATGGGATCTAGGACTATTTGGTTCAACATTCGGGCCTTCAAAGGAGTTAAAATTCTTTGGCCCAACTTTAGCCCAATATTAACAAAAAAAATTGGGGGCAGTTGTGGGGCCTAAACTATTAAGGCCCGATTTCTAGTAATCCGAGAAGGCCCCACATGCTGCCCCAATCGAATTTTATACCGTTTGGATAATTACAAACACTTATTACATGTATAATTACAAGTGCTTATCATGTGGATATTCATAGGTTTAATTGGTTACCTACATTCTCAGACGAGATAAATAGGAATAACCACACAAGCCAATAAAGAGAGCTAGGAGAGTTCCTTGAACAATTCAACTACTTTCCATTCTTATAAATAAAACCCTCACCCCGGGACAAAGGGGCATGTAATTTCGAAAGTTTTGAGAAATTAATAAGAATTGAGAACATTCTCTGTGGACGTAAGCGGTTGTCAAACAACTGAAATTATTGTGTTGTGACTATTTACTATATTCTTTTATTCCCTACATTCTAGAAATATTTAATTCTGAATTCTTATACTCATAATAATATTATTTAATAGACATGTACTATTTTATATTTTATATAATTCCATACGTTAATAATACATGTATAAAGCAATATATAATTATCATGTATGTATTGATAATATAATTTAACATATGGATCTTAGTATATTATATAACTTAATAAAATATACATATATGTAATTTTGTGTACATGTACACACACACACACACTAGAATTACACATGTATTAATGTATTATGAATGTATATTATATATTAAAGTATAAATGCATAAAATATTAAAAATGACTAATTCTGAGTTGAAAAAAAAACATAATTTAGACAACACTCTTCTGTTGTTTTGTAAAAAACTTGATAATAACACATAAATATTATAATTCAGAATTTAAAAATAGGTGTACCAAACGTAAATTCCTATCAGAATTGTATTTAAATCCGGAAGACAAAATTATAAGTGATAACTAAGAAGGTCATCGGTGTTTTTAATTTTACTCGCATTACTTAATTTGTACATTATAAGCTACATTGCGTTTATTTTATCATCAGAATCTGAATTCTTAATCTGAAATCTGAATTCCGAATCTAAAGTTTGAACACTGAATCTAAAAAATATATATATATATATTTTTTTACCTGAATGGACCTTTGAATGAATGTATTTAGACTGATTCAGATTTCAGATTCAGATTTCAGGGATATATTTACCTCTTAATTATTCAAAGGGGGAAATAGTCACTAGCCTCTTAATTATTTGAAAACACACTATTTGGCACCTCTCAAGTCTGAATGGTTTAGACTCAGAGTTATGAGGTAAAAGCAAACAACACCTTAGGGTATACACAAACTTAATATGTGCATATAATGACAATTTGTTTATGCATAAAATTATACATACAAATTTTAATTTAAATACAAAAATCGTATATACTTTACAAAATTTATTGTATACATTACAAAAAATTTGGTATATATTAACGAAGAGAGACCTTAGTGCATAAAAAATTTATTAGTGGACTAAAGTCAAATAAAATTATTGATCAAAAGGTTTGACACAAAAAATGATTATTTATACACGTTATCCTTAATATGTATGAAAGGAAAATAAAAAGTAAAGTCCAATTCAATTATTATATCCACAACTTGTAAATCTTGAGTTCTAATTTTGTAAATTGTCCACATACTATAATACCAATCTTTCTCCATAAACCTTTTAAAATTAAAAATTCCCTTTATTTCATAACACGAACTTAACACACATTACAACTCTATCAAAGTCCAATGTGATATTGTGGTGAATGTGATTTGAAAGTCAATAAGATTGAGATTTTCATCTAGAGTGTGTATCACCTTTTGATTACCTTTTCACACACACACACACACACACACATACACACACACATATATATTGCATTCGACATTAATGATATGTTCATGACTTTGCTTTCTCCGTTGTATTGAGTGTGTTAAACCACATTTCCAATGTTTTCAATTATTGAATGTAATCATCTATGAGGATTGAGTTGAATTGCGTTTTTATTGCAATCTGGATGACATTAGCTTTTACTGAAGTGAAGGTGTCTATTTATGTCGCATATTACAAACATTTAAGATTTCAATTTTATTCCTTATAATAATCGCTGGCCATTAATTTCATTCTTGTTTAGTGTTAATTGTGGATATAATTCACAAAACCTATTATAACAATTTTCAACTTTATTTTTTAAAGTATTGAATCATTAGATTCTAAGTCACGCTCCTTGTGGGTCCAATCTCTACATTTTATTGTACTCTAAAGTGTAGCAAGTTGCGATTTTTGTTAGGAGGCGGTAAAGACCCAACGACAAAATATCTTACGAAGTTTATTTTTCCTCATCATACCACAATAAATAGAGACCAAACTAGCTCCAAGTCTAGTGTGACCCTCCCACATATCTTCAAGGAATGCGAGTCTGAAAGTCATTCGAGAAAGCTAAATAATATGATCCATAAAAAAAAATATTGTTTTACTATTCTGAAAGTCTGTTTTTACAATGAAGTACATTTGTCATTTGCGATAAAAGAAAACATTTCAATTATTTTCATAAAATAAAGATAAGCAATAATGACAAGACGTTCGCATCACGAATACTAAAATTAAACCTCATTAACACTAATAATCAATCAATTCTCAAAGAAATCCCCCATCTCTTTCACCTACACAACCCACATCCAACATCGACCACCATAACACAAAAATCGCACCCCAACACACTTATTACTGGATCTCCATTCTCACACCTTTGAAGAGATACACCCACATCACCAATTTGGTTCAAATATTTCAAATTATTTCAAATGGTAATTGGTCAATTCTACGAGGAATGTATAAAGAAAAGAGAGAACAATAGTGGGTTCAAAAAACCAGAAGTGGGGCGAGAAATTAGAGTTACCGTGGTTAGGGTTGGGGTGGAGAGGAATGGTTCGACTAGTGTTGTGTGGGTGTGGGTGAGAGAGAGGGGGGGGGGGGACAAAGAGATGAGAGATTTGTATTTTCTTATACTTTATACTTTATATGTATTTTTTGTTTCTTTTATATTATTTTGGAGTTTTGGATTATTTTAAAACAAAACTCCATATGTTATCTAAAGTTAACAATTTTGGGTAAAGTCTAATTCTTAAATTAAAACATATTTAAGTCCAAAATCAAAGCGTAGTAATGTATTTAAGGAAAATACAAACAAATTTGGATAAATATAAAAAAGAAGTTCTTCGGGGTCAAGTTTTGGATAAGGTGAAAAAATAAAGTATAAGCCCTGTTCGATAGAACATGTTGGAATTTATTTCCAAGTCATTGAAAAACTGGAATCCAATTCCTCCCCCCCTCCCCCCCTCCCCCCCAAAGAATTGAATTCCACGGCGAATCAACTTTTTGTGCATAAGGTGTTAGTACCTTAGTGTAAGTTAGAATTATTTTCCAGTGTAAATAAGTGTTATCAAATATGCGTAAAAGATGGAAAATGAGAAAGATTCCTTATTTTCCATGACAAATATTCCTATCAAATAGGGCCTAAGTTATATAACTTTCTTGGTGTATAGGATAATTATGAATAAATACCAATTTTAATATATATATATATATATATATATATATATATATATATATATATATATATATGTGTGTGTGTGTATGTGTGTGTGTGTGTGTGTGTGTGTGTGTAAGAACATCATATAATAATATTAGTATCTAAATGTTTTCAGTAAAAATACTTTTATAATATTTTTTTTACATTTTATTTTATTTTGATTTAGTCCCTAAAACTCTATGTATTCATACTTTTACCCATCTCCTTCGTAAAATAACTTCTAACTCCTTTTATTGATAAAATTGCATTCTAATTAAATAAAACTAATTTTCTTGACTCCAAAATTTAATTACATTATAACAAGTATTAATATATATTAATAATGAAAGTTAGGGTAATACATCTTATGCAATTCATTGATTTTTAAAACTTGTATCGTTTACTATTGAATTATGCAAATTAAAACTAAAAGTAATTATGCGTCATTACATGTAAACGTGTCAACAAATCGTGTTGGGTCATGCTCGTATCGTGTGATCCAAAATTGGTGTGAAAACCCCTCAACCCATACACAACATTTTAAGAAATGGGTTCAAAATAACACACTCAAATCCGAAATGTTATTGTTGACGGGTCACATGCCCGAAACTATCAACATCAGTTAAGTAACTAAAATTCTTCTTCAAAAAATAATATAGTTTGTTCCTACATCCTAAATTCCAGATGATAGCAGTAAAAGGATTCCAAACACAAAATGTTCTTTACCCAAATTAAAAATATTACAAAATGTTACAAAAAGTTATGAACAAAGAGTCTTGGTAATGTTAAAGCATTTTACTGGGTACAAACAGATCTAATATGGTGTATCATAATTGTCAAACCCAAAATTTTATCTTAACAGGATTATTATGTTCACTTGATATTGAACCAAATTCAATAAGTCTAAATGTATTAACTTATATTTTTATTTTGTGCCTTATCGTGTTATATAGCAATGGCAAAATATCGCCTAAATAATAAAACAATTCATATTAGTCCAGTCATTTAAATATGGAGCCTATATTTAAAAGCTATGAGTTAAATATGGGTCCTATATTTTAAAGCTATGAATTAAATATGGGCCCATATTTAAAAGCTAGGAATTAAATATAGAGACCAATTTTAAAAGATACAAATAATATATAATACTAATTTTTAAAAGTTGTGAGTAAAATATGAGTTTTTTTTACATATACCTCGAATTGTAATACTTACTTTAGTAGAAAAACAATGGATTGACCCAACCCATATTTGGTCCGACCCACATTTAACCCAACTCATATTTGATCCAACCCACTTTAGCCCAACCCATATTTGACCTGACCAAATTAAGTCCATCCCATAATTTTGCCAGTGCTAGTGTTATCACATTTTGACATGTCTACTTACACTACAAGAAAAATGGTCATTTATGTCAGTCAAAAACTGACATAAATGACCATTTATGTCAGTTTTAAAAAATTTCAAAACTGACATATAAAGCCCTGACATAAATGTTCATAAAACTGACATAAATAAGTTCACATTTATCTCAATTTTTAAGAACACACATAAAAACTACGACATTCAACATGTTTTTAATCACTTTTTCATAAAAAACAGACATAAATAAAATCACATTTATGTCAGTTTTAAAAATTTTATGAGAGTTTTTTCAAAACTAACATAAATGTTAATATAATTTTTTAAAAAAAAAATCATTAATCCATCAATAGACAACTATTATTTGATGTTAAATCAACCATTGCAAATAGATAATAACCAAGGTCATAAATATCACTAACTTATATACATCAAGTTATTTAGAATCAAATTGATGTTAAGCTACATCATATCCAAAAACTACCTATCCAAAAACTAACTAACGTCTACTTATCTATGTGATAATATCCCAAAAATTGTGATGATACATCACAATATCCAAAAACTAGCATTGCGAATTACATCATAAGAATCACAATCCAAAATAATACTCAAGCTAGGACATTGTCGAACGTAATACTCGATCAAATTTGTTCTCGACGCTATCCAACCCAGAATGAGTAATCCTGCAATCAAATATAATCAACATAGTTTTTATCAAAACACAGCCATCTCAACACATTGTCATTACAACGTAACAAAATACAATTACTCGGAAATACCTAATATATATAATCCGTAATGAACTCTATGAACTCCATTTGAACTTCATTTAGCTCATTCAACGTGTAGGTCACTTTACTGGACAATCTTTTCATCTAAAAAATTGAAGATAGAATTAAATTTATTATTACGGTATATAATAGTTAATAACTAAACAATATTTTATATAATAGGACAAAAAGAGAACATTGGTAACATACCTTTATTTCAAAAGGTATGGAAGGATCCTCCATAAAGTACTTCATGAACTTCAACACAAAATATCCTCAATAAAGAGTACCATTTCCTTGCATTGGGCACTAGTCAACACAAAACATTACGAGTGAACAAATAATAAAGAGTACAAGTCTAAAATATTTTTTATACAACACAAACAAGTGTAAAAACTATAATAATTTTGGGCAGAATTTCCTCTCTTTATAGGACTATCCACCCTATTCAAAAAATATAAAATACTCCAACAACAAAACTAATAGTTCATAACAACTCATGGGCTCAATGAGAGTTATTTCATTTAAAATCTGTCACACCAATGTGAAGAGAAAAGCTGAAATTGAATCTCCTTGTATCAATCCTATTAGAGATCCAATTTCTTATCTAGGCCTGCATTCACAAAAAATCAGATATTTGGCCAACTAAAAACTGTCAAGTGCACCTCATCCATCTAGCTGAAAATCATTGTACTCAAAAACTAAATTTCAAAATTTCAAATTCACATGGACATGCCAACTACCTCATTCTCTATGATAGCAAAATTGAACATTCGTCTATTCCTTACAAAAAAAACTCTTGGATCTTTGATATTGTGTCATTAAAGACTAATCGATGGGCCTTTTGACAAAACCTTTAATTGAAAAGAGTCGTGGTTCCGGACCAGGGATGTTTATCAAATATATATATATATATATATATATATATACTGCTATACTGCTACTATATAGCAGTATATATATGTATATATGCTGTTATATATATATATATAGCAACAGTATATATATGTATATATGCTGTTATATGTATATATGCTGTTATATATACATATATATATATATATATATATATATATATATATATATATATATATGCTATGTTGAATCACTTGTGAAGTCGACTTCACTTGACCGTGTCTGCTTTAACTTTACCCTAGACTCGTGTCGTGTAGTGTAGCAAGACTAACAAGGGGTCGAGTGGAAATGGCAGGTTCTTTTTCCCCTACCTAATGTACACAGTGGTTATATTTCAATAGACCGAGGGAAAGAATCCGCTGAAGGGTCATCTAGATCACCCAGGGAACAACCCGCCACGCCGAGCCGATACGAGTCCCAAAAGAGGAGAGATTGGAACACATTTGGTCAGTATTTGAGGAACCAGAGGTCACCATTTCCACTATCACAGTGTAATAGCAAACATGCGCTTCAGTTTCTTAGATACCTTGACCAGTTTCGTAATACTAAAGTTCACCAACAAGTTTGCATCTTTTATGGGCAGTCTGAACCACCCGCACCTCGCACCTGCTCGCTAAGGCAAGCTTGGGGAAGCCTTGACGCACTCATCGGGCGGCTCCGGGCAGCCTATGAGGAGAACGGTGGGTCACCTGCCAGAGGTGCAATTCAGGTTTTCCTCAAGGAGGTGAAGGAGTGTCAAGCTAAGGCTATCCAATGCAAGGGGAACTATGAATCAAATTCATCCATGCCAAGTAAGAGTGAATTTTGCAGTAGTGTTCATCATGGGAATATCAAAACCAAGTAAGAGTGAATTTTGCGGTAGTGTTCATCATGGGAAAAAAAACTCACATAATCTGAATTAGCATTGCTCTCTTGCTCAATAGCTTAGTTTTTGCATAACCAAGTAAGAGTGAATTTTGCTCAATAACTTAGTTTGGCTAATTACGCTTGGTGGCTTTGATCTGATTGTCATAGCACAATAAATTTACTGAGCTCATCATCCTCAAATATACCTGCCAAAGCTCCTAGCATAACTCCAGTTCAATGGCTCCCCCCTCCTCTACCTTGGGTCAAACATAACACTAATGGTCTTGCCAAAGGGTCAATTGGACCTACTACTATAGGAGGTATTTTGTTGTGTCAGGGGTTTCTTTCCACATTTGCTTACATCATCAGATGCATATATGCATATTGCATATATGCATCTCCATATATGCAGTATGCACTGCATATATGCATCTGCATATATGCAGTATGCATCTGCATATCTGCATATATGCAGTATGCAATATGCATATATGTAGATGCATATATGCTTCATGGAGACCACTACTAGGAGCACATCGATATAGAGATACAGGTGTTGCGATGTTGAAATATATGTGGAGAATAATTCATTAAGTACCAATTCATTATTGGACATGTTTTGTCTACAGGGTGTTAGGATGTGTTGACTTTGTAGAACCATAAGCATGGTGTAACTTAGGTACAATGAAGGGTTGTGTAAAGGAGGAGATAAGTTTATATTTTCTGATTTTCCTAAGTGAACTCTTTCTTAGAAGGAACTTAGGAGAAAAGAAATTATAAGTTTTTTTCTTTCGATTACTTAATGTTAAATATACAAACTTTTATTGTTAGTTTTCTAATAAAAACTCTTTAAATGTTTATGACATCCACACAAAGTAATATGTCACACGCAAGTCTACCTGCTACTGTTCGAGAGACCAGAGGTCTAACTGAGGGTCTGATCCGAAACTCTGTGGGGATTGAATATTTAAATTCTTTGATTTCTGATCTAGACCAAGCACTTAGAACTAGCCCTATGTAAGTGCAGCCAATTGAAACATGGTTGTTAATCTGAAACTCTAAATGGTTGTTGATTCGAAACTCTAAACTCTAACTGCCCCCATGTAAACTGTGAGAATGCAAGAACTATTATGATGCGTTCTTGGTGTTTTACGCTATTCTGAGAATGCATTAATGATGAAGATCAGTCACTGCAAAGCTGCACTAATGAAGTTGTAATCGTAGCAATCTCTCATGGGAGTTGATAGTTGACAGTTGGTGTGTCAAGTGCAAGTATACATTCTTAAAATTCTTCTCAATAAGTGTAAGTTTTTTGGTATTTTTTCAGCTATAGTTTTTGGTGTCACATTAGTTGTCAAACATGACATTATGCACAAGTTTTTCAGTCTTATGTACACGTATATTAACATTTGGCAGGTATAAACTCTAAATCATTGCATTTGTTCAACTTTTCTTAGTTTAATTTTGGTAGCTCTAAACTTTATGGACAATCTCTATAAGTTTTTTTTAAAATGTGAGTTGTTTATCTTTGGTATGTGTTGTGTTTTATAGGTACACATATGGCAGTGAAAGGAACACATAAGTAGTGGCAGGATATGAATGAATCTGGGAACGCAATGAAATGAGAGATAATCAAGAAGGAACATGGTGCGGTGGAAATGGGAGTATATAGGAGAGGTCAGACTTATAAATGCGGGCACCATGTCTATACCAGAACAGTAGCCGAGCAGATTAGTCAAGACCACCCACATACTCTTGGGGTGAGATTTTTTTTATCCTTTTGGAAATACTACATAGTGTAACACACTATTATGTAGGGGATTTGAACATGAAGGGGTGCTCATATATATATGCCTTTTTTGGTTTCTTCTTCAAAACTCGGGTAATGCATTACTATTTATTTTTGAGTTGTTCATGCTTTGAACATGAAGGGGTGCTCATATAGTTGGGTACGTTTAGTAGGGGAGATATATAGAGAAGTACTTTTTGCACAGTAGTACATTTGTACAAATATATACAGTAGTATATTTTTTAAAAGCATATTGCTATGTGTTTTATGTATTCATTTTCAACTATGTTTTGTAGTTGCATCACTAATTTTTCTAATGCATTTCACTAATTTTCAACTGTGGCACGAGAAGGCCGGTGCCTTGATCGAGACCTTTTTTGGCGTGAGTTGCTTAGTGTTAAGTGTATAGCCACAAAGAAATTACACAAGGCATTTCACACTCGCTTTTCGGAAGGAATAAAAAAAGCAGGCTGTTCGCAGAACGAATATCAAGTCTTTCATAAATGCTTTATGGAAAGAGTCATGTTTACAAGCTCGAGGAATCTAAGGGGCGTAAGCGTTAAGAAGGCTATAAGGGAATCTTTCTTTCAATTCAAACCGTTAGACGAGAACTTGTATGGAAAACGGTTCCCTATATTTATTAAAGGTCGCATCGATTTTTCCTAGACCTCAAAGACTGGCACCTCCTTTTCATCTGCGCCTGAAAACAGTGGTTAGGCTTTACCTGGAACTTCCTTCTTTTTGCATCTCATCTCTGGCTTAGTCTAGTCCTTCGTATCTTTTTTTCCCTCTTTAGTTTCAATGCTTAATGGCAGTTCTCTTTAGAAAGAGTAGGGGGATGGATTTCCTGGGATGTCGATTCTGTAATCAAGACAAAGCAAGATGCCCATGCCATGATCGATGAAAATAGAAGCCGGTTATTTCTTATTTTATTGTAGATAGGACAGGTAAGAGAGAAGACCGGTTACGCCGAGAGGAACACACCTTGATCTGTCATTCCTTCCTCGCGCACTGTCGATCAGGGCCTATTTTCACTAGTTGAAAAGAAAAGGCGGAGCGGAGAATTTTTTCCAGTTTATTACTTCTATTTGAACTACTCCGAAGTTATTGCACTTACAGAAGACCAATTCAACAAGTGCTAATGCAGTCGGTCACATCTTTTCTGTCAGAGACAGTAGCAAATTCAATGGCAGCTGATGCATCAATAGTAGCGGACCTTTAGAGGGGGCTTCTCTTCTCCTTTCTGAGCTTGCCTGGTCTTTTTCGTCTTTCTTAATGAAACTGATTCAAGCATTCGTTCAGAGTCGACAACAGCAAGTGAAATGGCATCTGGTTCAATGTACGCTATCTTGCCTAGTTCAATCAATGGCAGAAAAAACCTTACGATAACCTTTCATCCGAGTCTCTTTTGCTCTTTATGGTTTCATGCATAACTTTGCTTAACACATCGAGTTCGAAGTGGGATAGAGATAATGAGCTCTGTGAGCTACTGGCTCTACTATCTCTTACATCCCGAATCTACTTATTGCATATATATATATATATATATATATATATATATATATATATATATATATATATATATATATATATATATATATATAAATAGCAGCTGTATATATATATATATATATATATACACATATATGCTGTTGTATATATACATATAGCAGCTGTATATATCTATATAATAAGGAGTAAGTGTTTTTCTACTGTTACATAAGCTGATAACTTAATTAGGGGTCAAGATCTTGCCATCAAAGCATGAAAGGAACGGTAGGGATTGAAGCGTGTGAATCGAGTTATTGCCTTTTCAGACTTCTCTCAATCACATCCTCTCACTCACGTCCTCTCCCACCAGCTTCCTTTTTATCACTCACCACATAAAGTCATAAAAAGTTCCTTTTTATTACTCATCACACGCTTCACGGATGAGATTGAACAATCAAGGCAATGATCTAACGGTTCAAACTGATTTATGAAAAGCTTGCTTTGACACACTGACATAGCTTTAACAGCTCATACAAAATGGAAGGGACAAGATAAGGCTGTAAAAAGGTGGCTGCTGTGTGGCTCGAGAAGGATGGCAAAGGGTTCAAACCTCATCTTTCAGTATCTTTTAACTCCATCTCTCTCTCCGAACTTCTTTATGCAAAAACCCCAAACCCAGGTCCCTCTCACTCTGAGCTTCTCTCTGCTATAACGCTACACCTTCGAATAAAGATCTACTGGGGATTGTGAGAGATGAAGAACTGCTAGAGGCTCCGTGCTTGGTATATCTTTCATCTTTTTTATTTGATAATTTCTTCAATGTTTTAACAATTTTGAAAAGTGGGTTTTGTTAAAGCCCATCCGAGCTCCATCTCCTCGTTATTTCATTAAAAAAAAATCATCTATTAATTGCAAGAATCATCTGTCCTTTTCTTCAACAGGAAAAATACAGAAAAAAGCCATATCAGAGAGAAAGGTCAGATCAGAGAGAAAAAAACCATATCGGAGAGGAAAAACATAGATCGGAGAGTTGAGTATTGCGTGGTCGTCGTTTGGTTATTTAGGTTTTGTGCATGGAGATGATCGGGGCCACCTACGCAGCATGTTCATACATGTTTTAAATTGGAAGGTTAGTGTTGCTGTTCCATATCCAAAATTGAAATACAAGTTCTCCTAATTTGTGACCACCTCCACCTCTGTATTGAAAAAAAAATGTTACAGGGAAAGAGCCTATATTTTAGTTTTTGTGGAAATGCCAAAATAATGAAATTTTGGAGGAAGACACCACTGAACCTTATAAGGTAACACGTCTATCTCTTAACACTCATTTTCCCCCCTCTCCCATCTTTGTTTTTATCGCTTCTCTTAACCACTGGTAGCTCACCCATTCCTCATAGATCCGGGTATATCCCTGTTTTTCTCTGTGTTTTTGCCACAATTTACTTTATTGTGGACTAAAACTTTTTATAAATTTGAATATTGAATTATTTAGAATTTTGTTTAGTCGACTATCTGCTCTGTTTTTTAGTTATTCACTTAGTATTAGCTTTTTGCAATCAGTGTTTTTTTTACTTTAAGCCCACACAGCATTCGGTCATAGAAACAAAAAATACCCCTCCCATAAGAAAACAAACAGATATTATTCATAGCTATGAGATTTGCATGAATTAAGTCAAAGGCATCCTGAGTAAAAGTCACTGTATTTGTTTTTAGTGTCCATTTTAGTGTTCATCACTATTATAGGTAATATTTAGAGTACCATTGAATATTGGTTAACAATCCATTTTTGACCATATAGAGTAATTTCAGAATCTATTATATCATTATGTATGTTATAAAGTATTTGACCATTTAGAGTACCATTGAATATCGTTGTCACCACTGCTGATATTTTTTTTGAAGCTTTAGACATTGATAAAGTATTTGTAATTATTTTCCACAAATGATTTAGCATTATTTTATTTTTAAATTATTATACACTTATTACTTATTTATGATTAAATGGTTGAATCTCCATACCTTCTAACTTGGTTATATGGATGTTTTTAAGTAAACAAATACGTACCATCAACTAGATTTGTTCAACTAGATATGTACCATCTGACCTTAGAATAATCCTTCAATTTGATGGTTATGGGGGCAAATAGTAACATCAAAATTTGGTTGTTTTGGTCGATACAATGACATTTCTATTCTAAGAACATAGACTAACTGTTAAGTCTTATGCAAATAGTGACAGCATAATTTGATGGTGATAAAAATTTTTGAGAATCGAAATGTTCTTGGAATTAACTACATCACTTTTAATATCTAATCGTTCATATAATTTTGTGTTTGCTATGATTCCTATATGAACTGTTGAGTCTACAAATGTTGACATTCATGAAGATATTAAAGTTGTCATGATACAAATTGGATTGAACTGTGTTTATTTGGTCCCACCATGGATAAACGGATGAGTTTAAATTTAGGAGGAGCGATAAATGGGTGGGCCTTTGAACTTTAGAAATGGTTTGGTGGGTAAGACTGTTGCGTGGCCATTTTTTTAAATGTTAATTGGAATTTAGTTTTAGATCTCAAATAAATTTTTCCATAAGAAATTTTATAAATGTGAATTGTTATATAGTAATGTATTTTATAAATTTTAGATCTCAAACAAAATGTGAATAGGTATAGGTATAGTGAGTTGTGAAAACTCCATCTTTACCCCTGTTGGGTTATTTTCTACACAGAGCTCAGGTTCACGCTTTTAATAGGCATAGTGAGTTGTATTACCTTTATGGTTGTTTGCAATTAAACCACAAGAGTTGAAGGCCGTTGATGGAAAATTCGAAGCAAGGTCCCATGTAAGGTGCTTGATAAAACGTGTTCTAAAATATATGTCATAATGGTAAGTAAGCTATTACATTTTCGTTGTTGGTTGCTAGGTGTTTGATAAAAGGTCTAACTAAGTATTTTACTTTGTTTGCAACTTTCTGTTTTCCAAACTTCGAATTTTCGTGTCCAACTACATGGACCATTGAGAAAAAAAAACTCCATGGTTGGTTGATATGAACAACTCAAAGGTTGAAATTATGTAAACAAAATTAGCCTTCCATTTTTCTTATTTTTGAAGTTGTAACGCATGTATAGCCAAACGGTGCTTGAGGTTTCTAAGTTACTATACATGCTTACAAATTCCTAATTGTTTTCTTAGTTGCATGGAGGATTTTTTGGGGTTCGATTTTGGATTCTATTGTGTTCTTAGTTGCATTTTTTACATTTCTAATTAGATCTAATTGGCAGGTTCAATATTCAATACCCCGGGTGTACTCTTAACCCCCCCCCCCCCAACCCCCCACCCCCACCCCGACTCATTTAAACTATATATATGACTCGAGTTAAACAAGAGAAACCTTCTGCATGTGAGACGGCTAATGATGTAAGGGGGTAAGCAAAAGGTGAATATTGTGGAACCGATTAAAGATGTGAAACCTGATGACAACGAGGATAGCAATGATAAGTCAGATGATTTAATGTCCGAATATGAATATGATTCAGAAGAGGATGGAGACGGTTCATCTGATGATGATGGCGGAAGACTCCTGCCACAAGTCCAATCAGCATACTCCTAAATTCGAGGTATCACACTTGGAATTCTTGCAAACGGACATTCAAAGCCGAAAATGCTCTACTTTCCCACTCGAAGGCGAAGAAGAGTGTCGCTAAGTAAGAATGGTTAAATTCAACTACGTCTGCCTTCTTTGGGTTGATTTGATGTTTAGAACTTTCGTTTGTGTTTGTTAAAGGTACAACAAAGTGTAATCTCCCTCACCCTTTCACACACACACACACATGTAATCTCCCATTTTTTGTTCATTTCATAGCAGGTAATCTCCCTCATCCTTTCACACACGCACAGGTAGTCTCAGCAGGCTTCTCATAAAGGGCACTCTGAAGTAGCAATACACCTTGAGAAGCAAGAACTCAACTCTTCTATGTTTCTTTCATCAGCACACAATAAAATCTTAGGCTCAGCCCCCTCAACCAATACCGATACTCTGTTGTTGTATTTACTCACTGCACATCCACATGACACCGACTAGGTGCTCCCTGCAGCTTGAGACTCGCATTTCTTCGTCTTGCACAAAGTTCTTTTACTACACGAGTGGTTCTACACTGCCTAATTTGTGATATAGATCTTTTAAAATTTTAGTCTATGAATTTTTAGTTCACTAGGAATGGGATTTTTAGGCCATAATATTTTAAAATAGTTGTGCTACAGATCTTTTAAATTTTTAGTCTATGAATTTTTTATTGGTTTTGAATGTAAAAAAATTGATTGCACTATTTTTTAGGCACACAACGCATCATAAGTGTGAATATCTACATAAATATTAACATCTGATTGTTTCTTTTTATTGTAATTGCAGGGTGTTGGTCTATTTGTGAAATTTTAGTTTAGGTATCAGTTTTTATGTTAAATGTTGCATCATTTTCTGTATTAATTCAATAGGCTTCATTTTTAATTTATTATCATCTGATAGTTGCCTTTTAGTGTGCAAATTGTATTGCATCTGATATACAATCTTTGCATTGGATCAGTTGTAAGAAGATTTGAATAGTTGCAACATCAAGTAAAAAGTAATGATCTCTCTTCTCTCTACCCTTTCCTCTACTCATTTTTTTCGGGGTTTGTTTGGTTTGTTTTGGATAGCGGCAAAGTTAAGACGGTATACTCTCACAGTTTCGTTTCTTTTCCAAGTTAGGTAATTCGGGTTTTTGTGTTTAAGAACCCTAATGATCTATATTTTTATAGATTAACTACATGTTCGGTGTTCTATAGAATGTTCAACTGAGAATTTTAAGGATGGTCATATGAGATTCATTAACTAAACGGTGACTCTTATAAGTGTAGTTTCTTTTTTGTTTTTGTCTTAGATCTTTTGTATGTGCTTTGGTAAAACATGAATATGCATATCAGATATCCTGATATAAATGGAACACCAATTTCTATTCAGACTTAATTTCCTTCAATATGTTCTCAGATGTCATTATATCAATTTTGTTATGCTGAAAAGCTTTGTTTGTTAAATATGAAGGTTCTTCTATACTTCGATATATATAAGGAATTCACCCAAGCTCTACCTTCTTGATATTGCACCGGCAATGACCTTACTCACATTTAATGTGCAGCAGCTCCAAGTGCAGCAGCAGCTCTAGGATATTAACTCCTTTTCCTCGAAATCTTTCTTCAATACATCTAAAACTATTTGGGAAAAATATATATCAGGTATAATCATATAATCGGTATTGATATATATATATAAGAAGACTTTTAGAGGGCGACTCCCACTGGAGGAGGGGCAGATGCTACTATATCCAATGCAAAAATATATAAAAAAGGAGTGCCCCCTTGAGCACCCTTATCATTAGACCCATAGAGCCTTTTGAAGGTATATATATATATAACGTTGATACATGTTATATAACACCTACTATATGATAAATTTACCTTAATACAACTCCACGATGCGTTATGCCTTTTCCCATCGATGTTCAATGTGTTAATCCCACTACATGTAAAGAGAATTCAAAGACGTGTATTAGGTAATGTTCAATAATAATGCACTCATCATGCATGTCAAACAAAATTAAAAATTATAATATACTCACGTAGTGATATACATCTTATCTTTGTCACTGGGTACCGTATTCAATGAATCCAACCAATAAATAGTTCTTGTGGACAAATCAATGACGATCAATACCCAATGGAACCTGTAAAACGAATTTTGTCATAATTATATAGTCCAGAATATAATAAAGATTTGTTTATTCGTGTGGAAAAAATTAATTTAACTACTTACATATCTTCGAGATTGTAAGGAATGAAACAAATCTGACTTTTTTTGCATTCCCCAGCCTTTTTCCAATAAGTCGAGTTAAACCAAATTTTTTTGTACCATTGAAAGACTCGGGATTGAAGAATTGAAACTCTTCTCGGGAGCACTGAAACTTATCATACAAGAACCTGTAAAAGTAAGTAACTAAATTAGTCACTACGCAGTTTAAATAACACGATTAAATCAAGTTATACCTTATGTATGCAACAATGCACGTTACATCTAAAGGCTTCAATGCACAAAAGTCTAACAAATCGTTCTTAAAAACATAGCATTGACCCTTATCTTCTCCAAACATCTCTTTCTCCAGTGGAATCGTTATTTGATTCGTCTTCATTATAAATAAATTATGGGTGAAGGCAGTTATCAAATCGCAATCAACATTCTTATTTACTATATCACATCTACTTTCACCGAAGATATCCTTATCTTTCTCATGGTCTGCTTTTTTCCTAACTTCCATTTCATTCTGCATTGAATCATGTGAAATGTCAGAAAGCAATGTCATTCATAGCACAAACACAAACTTATAGATAAACATAAGAACCAATGGTTTACCTCAAATCCCAACACTAACTCTTTGGGCCAAGCAACATATGACCCAATAGCCTCTTTCACAAAATACATTTCACTTGGAACAGGTATCGGGAGGATGGTACTAGAAGAAATAACTTTAGAAATGGAAACCCGAACATTGTTTTCTCCCAATGCTATATTATGAATTTTCTCGTTCGGTCCATTCCTACCGAATACGATCCCCTCGGCAACGATGTTAGTTTTATTGCCAATAGCCAACCTACATTCTCTAACCTAAATTACGAAAAATAATCACAAAAAAATTTAGCAATGTGTTATAATTGAGCAATTTATTGGCCTCAACCAAGTAAAACTACATAAAATTCAATACCCTACTAATACAACAAGTAAAACTACAAAGTTATCACCATCGAGAAATGTGATCCCATTACCTTTGAAGAAGACACTTGTTTCGTACTTTTATCACTAGTTATCGAAGAAGGTTTCTTACTTTTCACAGCAGCTACTGATTGAGGTAGTAACGTTTCACTATGTGTTACACCACTATCTGTGAACTATGCCAAAGAAACACAAAAACAAATTGCAATTACAACAAAAATCACAAAATCTTAATGGTATGCGTTTGTATAATTATATGTCTCATTATACCTTTGAAGAAAGTGATTGTGTTGCAATTTTTCTACCCGAACTTGAACGCTTTATATTTTCACTTTCACGCATATATGAAGCAACTTTCTCAGCTCGGGGTGCGGCTGTTGGGGCTGCGGAAACCGGCTCATTTCATAACTTCAACTGGGCTTCCATATCTTTTAATCTTTTCTTCGCTTCTCTTAATTCAGATTCTAACTCGGTAATATGTCTCTTGGAACCACGCTTTGGAAGATTGAAGTACCTTGTGGGAACAACTCCGAATCCCAATCCCCGAACACGGCCCGAGTGTTCGGGAGTACCCAATGTCATAGTAAGAACATCATTACTTCCTTCAGTGATTAAACTACCATCTTTAACTTGTCTTTTCAATTCAGCCTACAATGAAGTAGATTCAATCATTCAGAATGTCATCTAAATATTATCAAAATTACAAATCATACACTAAAAAACACCAAATAAAGGAACTCGTGTCGTAATTTATAAAAACTAACCATTTTATCCGCCACCTCTTTTAATGAATCATCTCCATATTCACCATTTTTCTTTTCACGGCCTTTCAACCATAAGAAAGCCCTGCCATCTTCATATTCCGAACCCATCTTCTTTTTCTGGTATCAATTGTAAAACAAAAAATCATATTATTAAAGAATAATTCAATGTTCAAGTTCAAACCATCACAAATCTAATGAAAATATTCAAACTAAAACATACCAAATCTTCAACAAGACCGACGTAACCCTTCTTACTCATACTATGATTGTATGTGACCTTGAATCGCTTTTCCCTTTGTGCCTCACTTGCAATCTTATATATAACAGCTATATATATATATATATATATATATATATATATATATATACCTGTATTGCCTCCCACAAATCATTCTTCAATTTGATTGGCACTTTAGGCCAACTTGGATAAGTTATCGGCACAAAGCACTTCACCATCAAACCCCCATAACTTGATAATTCTTTTTTGCTAGTACTTATTGGTTGACCAAGATCATTATATAAAACTCTTATCCGTTCCTCACTGCTCTTTATTTTAGTCAATCGCTTTAGCTTCGCCGCACCTCTGCCTTTACTACTATATTGTGAAGGTTTCTCCACGAGTTCGAGATCAATGTCTTCCATTTCAAGTTAAAGCAATCGAACTGTTGAAACACAAAAAAGATCAATAATATAGATTTCAGCAATACAAGTCGTAACTACTCAAACAATACAATTATTGAAATGTACCACAAATTAAAATTCACCATTTTATTCTATGTTAATTAAAATGTACAAGAGCACAATTGCCAAAATATTAAGCCGAAAATAATAATCCATAGTCTAAAACAAATGTCACATAGCCCATATTCCATACATTCAATTTCCAACAATCAACTGTAGTAGGTTCCACACAAAAAACTAAAAAGTTGGACAACTTCACCAAACAAGCTTACATTTTAAGAACCTATAACTAATAATAAAAAACAATTCAAACATTAAGCATCATAACATCGTCTAACACAATTATGTTGGCGTATTGTCTATCCATGTCCCCTCACAATCTTCACGCATATAAGTTTCGGAAGATTCCTCAACCACGTCGAAGGATTCAATAGTTGGCAAAACTGTAGTGCAAATATCATCCTCGAGACATCCATCATTGAGATCATCTTCATCATCTTTATCATAGTAATCCCTTTGAGGAGTTGACAATAAAATTGAATATTTAGGATTCATTTGGTCCGGAAAATAGAAAACTTGTTTCGCTTGAGAAGCTAAGATGAAAGAATCGGATTTATGACCAACTCTATCAAGATCGACGGATGTAAAACCAAACTCGTCTATGTTAATTTCGTCTTTGTTGTCAACCCAATCACACTTGAATAAAGGAATCTGAATTGAAAAATAGTCAAGTATCCATATCTCCCTTATGACACCGTAGAAAATCATATCGGTACGAACATGATTGTTGTCCTTTGCACTAGCTATATGCAACGTCTTAGCAACTAGGCTCATTCCACTGTTTTGGGTTACCCGTGCATCATCGCGATCCTTTGTTAGGTAACGAACACCGTTAATGACATATCCGTGAACTTTAATGACGTCTCGACGAGGTCTACGAGCAGTCCATTTTAAGTCATCTGAGATATTATTGTTTGGGAGTTCTTCTTCGAGAGCAACCTATTAATATAAGAATTTTAGTTACTTACAAAACAAAATTCAAACATATTAAAGTAAGGGGATATTTCGTCTTTATTCCCACTTTAGTTTTTAATATTAGACCTCACCAACTATTTAGTTTTACTTTACACTCTACCACTATTTTCCAGTGGTTGGTATTAGACTTCGAAATTGTTTTTCACTAAGATTTGTAACTAATAAATAAAAAAATAGTGGCATTGTTTAAAAGAAAACTAAAAAATGGGTAAAGTCTTATGAAAATTAAAGTGGTGGTTAGTCAACATGTACTTAAATCATACCCTTTTACTTAACCAATGGATAAACGTGCGGTTGTGCTCTTCTTCAAGCCACTTCTTATTTTTCCCTTTTCGAGGATGGGTTTCTTTCAAGCACTGTTCATGCTCCCTAACAAGGTATTAATGAGTAACGCAACATTAGTTATTAATATATGAGATAAGTATGTGAGGAACTAACTTCATATTAATGGGAAGTTAGGAAAGTCATACTCTATATAAGGTTGAACATCATTCGTGTTATGTAACACATGAAGATGTGCCTGCTCCAAGGACATGCGATCAACTTCAACGACATCTGAACCTCCTATCGGTTTATCATCATCCTTCCTCGTCGGAATTCCAATTGAATCTAATTCCGATAAGAACTCGGAACAAAACTCAATAGCTTCTTCTGCTATGTAACATTGAGCAATACAACCTTCTGGGCGATTACGATTTCTCACATAACCCTTTAATACTTTCATGTACCTAACACATTAAAAAGAAAACTAAATCGATACACTTATTTACTTATATTAATACATGATAGTAAAGTAAATTGACCTAACCTTTCAATTGGGTACATCCATCGAAAGAAAACAGGACCGCAAAGTTCGACCTCCCTCACAAGATGCACCATTAAATGCACCATAATGTCAAAGAAGGATGGTGGAAAGTATTTTTCCAGCAAACAAAATGTGATCACAATTTCATTCTGAATTTATTTTAGTTTTTGCAAGTCCACTACTTTGGCACAAAGGGCATTGAAGAAAAAACATACTCTCATGATCGCATATCTCACATGTTTTGGCAACACTGATCGAATTGCAATTGGAAGAAGTCGTTGCATTAGAATATGGCAATCATGAGACTTCAAGCCATACAATTTCAAATCGTCCATAGAGACATGGCTTCTAAAATTAGAAGAGTACCCATTCGGGACCTTAAGGTCATGCAAAGTTTGGCAGAACATTTTTTTTTCCTCTCTCGATAACGTATAACATGCTGGCGGTAGGTATGTCCTTTTTTCATTAACCTGCGGTGCTAACTCACTTCTTAAGCCCATGTTTTCAAGGTCGAGTCGACACTTCACCCCGTCTTTCATTTTTCCTGGAATATTAAGCAAGGTTCCTGTAATAACCCTCACTTATGAGACCGTATTTTATAATAATTACTTAGTATAGTAATTAGAGACCAGTGTTGGGTTATGATTTGAATGCTGATTCAATGTAGAAAAGCTGATATTTATTATGAGGTTGCATACATATCATAATTATGGGAAAATATTGCTATGTCATGCTTATTGATATCATCTGAAAATAAAATGATATTTGGCTTAATTATGAGACCGGAACCTAAATTGAATTTTAAAATGTCCAAATGATAATTTGGAGGTTGCAGTTGATTCCGGAACGTGCAAAATAGTCAAATAATGTACCATATTGTATTTTATAGTTTTGGGCATTTTTGACTGGTTGTGCTTTAATTATGCTATCGCGTATTATTTTATCGCACTTTTGGTTAATTAAGTGGAGCATTTGGTCTTAGGTCACGACTTAAGCCTTTTTAGTCTTCTATTTCCCCAAAATCCCTTCCTAAACCTAAGAGAGAAAAGAGAAGAGAAGAGAGAAAGCTTTGGAGATTGAAAGAGATTGCTACTACACCCAAGAAATCTGCATATTTGCTGAATCAAGGCAAGTTTTACTTGCTAAATTGTGTCTTGAGATAGATGACTTGTTAGGTTAATGGTGTATTGATTTTAGTTTAGAGAACTTAGGGTTTTCTTATGTGTTTTGGGTTTTGATTTACTCCCAAGATGATTCATGAGGTTTTAAGATGATCAATAGCATCTTTGATGTTCTTATAATGTTGGTATATGAATTTGGGTTTGGGTAGAAAATGGAGTCCAAGACTCCATAGCCATTTCTTGGCAAAATCGCAGGCCCGAATCGATTCGGCCCCCTGGGCGAATCGATTCGGCTAGGGGCAGTGCTCAGGTCTTGGTGACCGAATCGATTCGGCCTCCCATCCGAATCGATTCGGCAGTTATGCAGAAACCCAGATTTTCTGACCGAATCGATTCGGCCTCCCATCCGAATCGATTCGGTATTTATGCAGAACCTCAACTTTTCTGGCCGAATCGATTCGGCCAAGGGGGCGAATCGATTCGGGTACCCTGCATTTTTCCAACTTTTTCTTTTTCATTTTTTTTACCCCCTTTTCTTTAGGATTATTGATTAGGGACCTTCTTAAATGAAGTAAACATAGGGTTTAGAGTTCTAGTTGAGTTGGGTCGACATCCTAGACTCGAAAGGGTTCATCTAGGATTCATTCAAGGGAGAATTTAAAGTGGTGTTTAGGCATTACTTTTGTCTAGTAGTTCTATAAGGGTCTAGAACATATTAAGGTCAATGTTGGAGACCTTAGAATTCAACTTGAGTTACATTTTGACTAGATGATTTATATTAGGCCTTGGGGATAACTTTGGAGTCTGAATTCCTTATCGAGGATGTCATGTCGGTACGCATCACGTGTAGTCCCGATTTAACTTATACATTTATTTAAAATGGGAAAATTGTTAAGGTAAATGATAATTTACTAATCATGATATGGAAATAAATAAAATGAAGGTTACACACCTCTCTAAATACCATCTTAAGGGAAGTCCGTGCGATAGGTGAAGCCCCCTGGCTAATGAATGCAGGGTGGATATAGTCCTAGGCCATATGACAGCTTGTTCTATTTTTTCTGCGATGGGTAGGAGATTTTTGGTGTGGTCTTGACTACCCCGCAGGCATATGGCCGCTTCCCGACGTTTTCGATAGGATCCCAGGTTGTCGTATGCTAGGCCCTGGAGGATGATGGTTATTTAGGGGCGCGCCCAGTGGGGAAACCCGGACGGGCGGTCTTAGAATCGTTATATTTGTAATTATGACTATTCTAATTATCGAGTTGGACTCGACAGACCATTAATGCCATAAAGAGCAAACTTATGCCGCAAAGAGCATGTTATTGAGATCAGTGCCATATAGAGCACATGATGATAATCCTATTCCCGATAAAGAATGGAAACATGAAGATTGTTATTGAAATGTGATGAAAGATGATAAAGGCTCATAAGCACTTTTAAATTCTGTTTATTATGAATCTCACTTTAAGTGGTCCTTCATCAGTTTTAGTTCCTTACATGACGTTCACATGTTAGACTATCTTCCCTGCTTAGTTGTGCATCATTATCATACTTGTCATTTATCTATTGATCACATATACCCGGCCCTGACCGGTTTTCCTTTTCTTGTTGTGTATGTATATCTATATTATCCGTTCAGGTGTCCCGCCGCACGGTCGCCCGTAATGACTTTTCCTTCCACATGTTTTTGAGGAGCCGTGACATGGTGCGGGTTTCACGGGATTTTGAGTAGACGCCTCTGTTTATGTTTCTAGTTATGTTCAGTTCATTCGGGCTTGTTGCCCAAACAGTTGTAAATGTATAATGAATTTATTATGTAACACTTGGTACTCTATGTATGTTGTATGGATGGTATTGACCGAAGTTTTATTCGGTCCTTTGTATCTTTCGGGATTTCTTATATGCGCTTGTGGGGGTTTCCACCCTCTATTTCTATCATGGGTTGTTGAAAAATGTTTTTATTTTTATTTCAAATCAAAGTTTTTGATAACCCGTTTTCTGGAATATAGAGTGGTTATTCTTTATACTTTGTATATTGTCATGATGCTGAGGATGGTATTATCCATGATTTCCTATTTTGTCGGGGTATAGGGCTGGCCACCCTTTATTTCGGATAGCGGGTTGTCACAGTTCCAATGATACTATCACAGACATTCTTTTCAATGTGCATGACATCTAAGTTATGTCGAATAGGCAAATCCTTCCAATAAGGAAGTTCAAAAAATATCGATTTCTTCTTCCAAAAATTTTCAACCCTATTGTTACTAGGACCGCCTTTTTCAACCCCATTACCTACCCTCCTCGGTCTCTTACGCTTTAATGATTTCTTCAAATTAACCGCCCTCACCCTTTTTGCCTTCTTTCCCCATGAAACCTTAAGTCTCCCAACTTTTATCAATATTTGTTCGCCGCTTAAAGGTTCAGGGGAGGCTTGGAACTCTTGCTCACCGTTAAAAGCCTTTTTCTGGCTTCGAAATGGATGGTTTTGTGGAAGGTATCTCCTATGTCCCATATAAACGCACTTGCCACAGTGTTGTAATCTGATGGAATACGTTTTTTCACTACATATTGGACAAGCATTATAGCCTTGAACAACACTTCCAGATAAATATCGATACGCTGGAAAATCATTAATTGTCCACAACAGTATTGCCCTCAAAGTAAAAGATTCTTGTCGAAAGGCGTCGTAGGCTTTAACTCCTTCATGCCACAATGTATTCAGATCTTCTATTAACGGAGCTAAATAAACATCTATATTATTCCCCGGTTGTTTTGGACCCGATATCAACGTAGTCAACATTGTAAACTTTCTTTTCATACACAATTCCGGTTCAAAGTTATATGTGTTTAACATGACCGACCAACAACTGTACCTACTACTAAGGGAACTATGAGGATTAATTCCGCTCGTTGATAGTGCTAATCGAAGATTTCTTAGTTCTGCTGCAAAATCGGGCCACTTTTCATCAACTAATTTCCAAGTTGGTGAGTCTGCTGGGTGACGCAACAAACCATCAACAATTCTATCATCTGCATGCCATGTCAGAGACTTAGCGGTATCTTTAGATTGAAACCACCTTTTGAATCTCGGAATGGGTGAAAAGTACCATAACACTTTCGCAGGAACACCTTGTTTCCCCTCATCCCTTTTTTGTTCTTTCAAATTCTTCTTCTGTTTGAACCTGGATGTTCCACAAGTGGGGCATTCAACAACTTCTTTATACTCTTTTCTACAGAGTATACAGTCATTAGGGCATGCGTGTATCTTTTGAAAGTCCATTCCGAATACCGATAAGCAACGTTTTGCCTCATTACTGGATGAAGGCAATACATTGTTATCCGGAAGCATGTCGGAAATGATTGACAGCATATTTGAAAAGCATTTATCGGACATCCCACTCTTCGCTTTAAGATTGAATAGCTTGACGATAGCGGATAACTTTGTATACTTTTTACATCTTTCATACAATGGCTTCTCCGCATCTAAAAGCAACTTCTGAAAAATTTCTGCATTTCCTGTGAAGTCTTCTTTTATAGCCTCCACCATGTCAATCAACTCTTCAACATCCTCCATGGTATCCATATTAAGATCGTCACAGATAGGATCACCCATATTAACATCCGGCAGTGTTTCACGATAATCCTCCTCTCCGTGCCATTTCCATACAGTATAATTCGGATCGATACCCTAACTATACAAATGTTGTCTGATTTCTTTAACACCCATTTTTAATCTATTTTCACATTGATTACAAGGGCATCGTATGAAGTTCTCATCCAAGGAGGCGTTTTGAGCAACCCTAAGAAAATTATCAACACCTTTTATGTATTCTTTTGATAATCTGTCCTTTCTCATCCAAGACCTGTCCATTCTGGCCTGAGTATGTAAGCCACCACGAGTGAGATATAAGCAATAAAAGATATGTAATTGTTAAAAATAATGCAATATTATACAACATAATATATTCACACCATTAGAAAATATCGTAGAAAGTATAATATCCCTCTAAAACTATCACAAAAAATACCAAAGACACCAACACCTAATAGTAATAAGACTCAATCAACCATAACTAACCAACTCAAGAACACTAACACACCACCCAAACACTATACAACCAAAACCAATTTTAAACATTGAAGAACTTCAATTCACAAAATTATTATATATATTATACTATAATGTTATATATAATATGTATAACAACAATTGTTATACATATTATACATGACAGCAACAACCATTAGCGATTATATACCTATAATATAATGAAGTAATTAATGAAAGCACATAGTATAAGCATGGGACAGTATTTATTGCAACACAAAACACATGAGAAAGAACAATGACTTTAAAAACACACTTGTCACTTTTGGGCTATAAAAATTGACAATTTTAAAAAGGAGAAAGAAAGATATGTCTGTAGAAATTCATTACATCTCGTGTGGAGGAGGTGAGATTTTTTTAACTAAGGTCTTGTTAGGTTCTGTATTCAGTTACTAGCTTTCAGAATTTGGAAGTGCTGGAAAAAAAACAATACACTCCTTCCTTTTCAATTTAGGAATATCACATTGCTTCTTAGTACGTCTCATATTTAGAGAAGTGTGTTCAAAATCAATGTACCAAATTCCAAATTAGTTAGATAGTTTAAATTTTGACCAATGATTACATTAATAATAGTATTCATTAAAAATATTAACTTTCAAATTACCACTCTCGGTTTGAGACAGTGTATTTCGTATCTCGGTTCCTTCTAATTCATGAGAATTTGGACGTTCAAATTCAAACATAAGTTGTGAATTGGTAACTTAGAATTCAATGAACAAAGATAAAGATAATTTATCATAAAAAAATTGGGGGGCTCATGTGTTCAAGTAACAAATGGCTCAACTGGAAGAAGGTTCACGATAGCCTTAATTGGCAACTGAGCTACAATTCCATGCTTGAACACGTGGATGTAATCTTTTTGAGTTTTATTGACCTACCATTCTACCTTATGCGTAATCAAAGGCTTCAAACTTGTGATGCGTAAGGTAAACATATATAAATCTATAGTGACCATCAATGAATATGGTAAAAATCTTAACCAAAATTCAACTACTAAGCACTAAATGAATTGACCCTACATTTCTAAACATCTAAAAATTATACATTAAGTTTAACATTTTGCATTATGTCAAAAACTAGATATTTTACATTTAACTTAAATATTTTAAGTCAACCGGGACAATTAATGTTTAATCGCTAGGAGCTAAGTATATTTTACATTTAGTCCACCTTATTTTTTTAATTTTTCAAAAACTCCCCTGTTTACTTTTTTTGATAATTATTGCAGAAAGTTTAGGATAAGATAAAAAAAAAGTTTGTAACTGTTTTATGCAGCGAGGGATCTTTTGGAACAAAATAAAAAAGTTTGGACTATATATTAATTATAAAATTGTCGAGGGACTATTCTTCGAATGACCCTACTTTTTTTTGCAACAAGTCATTAACCAAAATTATTAAACATTGAACATATAAACTGAAAAGCAAATAAAATTACGCTTGAAACTAATGTCACTCAACTATTTCTTTAATGTGTATTTTTTTTTAAAATGACAATATATAAACTGAATTTATAATAGACACAATTCTTTAAAGAGTATTAGTGCTAATAGTTGTAATAAATCTAAACAAATAAAGGCCTGAACAATGCTTGGCACAAACATAACTATTTACTAATGTAAAAATAGTTGGTAAAGCAACGTACCCAAATTCTCTATGTGCAGACTGGGGCGGGGTAGAAAACAGGAGAAGAGGGAAGGCGTCCCAACTGCGAGTCTGATAAAAGACGCAAAATAAAAAGGAATAGAAATCGATTAGGTTTTCAAACAAAAATTACAAACTCATATACACAAATCAAGAACAAATGGCATATACACAAATCACACACATACATATCAAGAACAAATCACATATACACAACACATATACACAAATTGAATCCATATATATACACAAACCCTTGAAAATCCATATTAGGGCTTTTTGTACCTGATTGATGCCGGCGCCGGAGGTGATGAGATGTGAGAGGGTCGGAGGTGAAGTGAGAGGGCTGTACTTGCGAGCCAGAGAGAGAGAGGGATGCAGCGAGCCAGAGAGAGAGAGGGCCGTGCGAGCAGAGAGAGAGAGGGACGTAGCAAGCGAGAGAGAGAGAGGGACGCAGCGAGCAGAGAGAGAGGGTGGTCGTGCGAGCGAGAGAGGGAGAGGGAGAGTTTGAGGAAGGGTTTGACGCACGGAGCAGAATAGGGGGTCGTGGGTTTGAGGAAGGGTTTGAGGAAGCAAACTTTTGGAGCGGGAATGAAAAAAAATATCCCCGCCTCTTTTTTTTCATTTATCTAAGTTTTCACTCAGAAGGTTGAAATAATTAAAGTATATTTATGTCATCTATATATAAATATGAGATAAATAATTTGTTTTTTATATCAATTTTACTTAAATTGAAATAAAAATTTACTTTAAAGGTCAAATTGACATAAATAAATATTATTTATGTCAATTTACATTTATCTAACATAACGTTCATTTTTAAACTGACATAAATGATGTTTTTTCTTGTAGTGTTACATGGTATATCTCCATATATATAAAAAAGAATTAGATCACTAAAGTGCACTTATATACCTATTCATTTATTTTTAAAGGAGGTTGCCAACCAATTTATGCCCCCATGATGAAACTTAAGAATAAGTCAAATTATAATGATTTTCAAATATTAAATCTTTTATTATGAATTGGTATAAATTAGAAATTTTGCATCATTAGGCGTGATTCCTGAATGACGTCTCCATGATCCCTCAAGGCAATGCTTTAGACTGTTTCCGCCAAAATTGTGTGCCCCAATAACTCGTGTTTGGGACTACCGCCTCTAAATTTTCTGGGTCATTTGGTGACCATTCATTCTTAATTTTAAAGTGTATTCAATCATTTCAGATCTCCTTCGACAACTTTCATCCCTCTTATCTCTATAATTGAAGGTCTTTATTTCTCTCTCTTTGTCATATTAAGCTTTTTCCTTAATTTCTCCTGCAATCATGGTTCGACAAATCCATTATTGATGATTTTAAGAGTAAATACTTCCCTTAATGGGTTATTGTAGAAATCTTAAAGAGGTTTATTGATCACTATGATCTGTTAGGAGGTCATCGGATATTCTCCGTTATGGTCGTTGTGGTTGTCAACTTGTCATTACGTGTACCCTAAACCAACTCTTCCTTATGTTTTGTGTGTATTTCAAAGTGGTGTTAGCCCAATGTGTACCTAAAATCTAGAGAATAGTTAATGACATCAATAACCTCAACTAACTCTATGGCAGAGGCTTGGACATATTAAAATTAAGTATTGCTACCAATAGGTCCTATCACTCGGAAAATATTTATTACTTGAGGGACAGAAAGGCCGAACAAGCCTTGGTCTTGAACCTTAAGGATTAGTGGGACCATGGCTTCCTGGTCAAGAATTAAAAACATTTTCCAATCTCAAAGGGTCAACCACCTAACCAAGTTCTAGGTACCCCAAGATTGTCATGATATTAGGTCCGATGATATTTTGGGGCTTTCTTGTGGCATTCTCATGCATTTGATGTTTTTTTTAATGTGTCTTTGAACCCTGCTTCTTCTATTTTACAGGTGATCTTAAGACGAAAGAGCCCAATCGGAACGAAGTTAATTTTATCTCCTTAAAAAAATATGATCGACCAAGCAGAGGATTAGGCAACTTGATTATGTCCAATTAGTTGTTGTTCCACTCGGCTACCTGTCGAATACCACATCTTTTGCGGCATGCCCATTCGATAAGTAGATAGATTTACCTTAAGGCTTCCTTTTGCTTGGCGATGCAACTACTTCGTCCAGCTATTTCCTGGATGATCCATCTATCTCTTCTGAGTCACTGAATTTGAGGAAACACTCTCAATAATGAACCCTTATGCTACCGACAACACCCGAATGTAAAATCTTCAATCATTTAGGAAAGGTTTTGGCCAATCTAACTACTGGCCAATGAAAATAAAAGAAGGAGGCAGGTAGTATTAGCCCCGGTGATTGTGGATGACTTCACGGTCAAAGACTAGGGAACATATGTATCTAAGAGAAGAAATAAAAATGATGCTCATGATCACCCATTGTTTGTAAGAGAAGGGGCAATGAGATCGCTAAGGAGTCAGTGGATACTTAGATGGATCTGTCCAAACACCTGATCTCTTGTGCAATCTTGCCCCGATATCAAGTTCAAGCAAGGACCCTGAAAAGGCGAATCTTTCCCAAAACCTTTTTCTCATAAGCACCTTATGCCCCACTCTCTTTGTTAGATGTTAATCTTTGTTTGAACGAACAACATTATTGTACTTGTAATTCCTTATAGGGTTTTATTCCATGGTGGTGAGAGATGTCGCTAAGGACAATATGGCCTCCGAGTTCGAAGAGGCCATGGGGGGCTTAAAGAAGTGGTACGAAGAGGTTAAGCTTTAATTCACTGTGAAGTAAAATGATTTTAAGGAGAGCCTGAACAAGGCCCTTAAAAAGGTGAAACAATTGACGTCCTAGGTGGCCACCTCTTCTGGAGTTCAAAAAATGACTTTATAGGCCAACGAGATAGCTGAAAACAAAAGTTATGACACTTCTCGAATAAGGGTTGATGTTCTTATTTTTTTAGCTTTTTATCAAGCACCATCCTGGCCCTCCTTCGGTGTTCGACAAGAATAAGAGGAAGTTTATATATATAATGAGGCTTCAAAGGAGTTGGCCAAGCCCTAGTGCCTTTATCTTTTATATATCTTGTACTATTTTTATGTTATCTATCAGTTGTATGGCTATAAGCCTATTTTGAACTTTAAATGGATGATAATTTTGTGTTTTGATGATTCTTAGTGCTCATCTTTTCATTTGCGTTGCCTTGCATCACTTTGTGATTTTTTTACTATTATTTTTATTTTCGACCCTCAAATCAGAGTGACCACGGGCTGGCCAATGATGACTTGGACCAAATTATAGGGAAAAAGGACTCAGTTCATGTCAGGTCCATATGTATAATTATTTGCGAGGGATTTCAAAAGATATGACTTGATAACTCTAGTTATGTCAAGAATATTGATGATTTCAAGTTTAATAATGGGTGAACACACACGGGATAGAGTCCTCGCTATAAAGGATAATGCCAACCTATTGGCGGAAGAGGAGAAACTTCACTATAACTCAAGAAAATCATGTTCAATCATTCACTGGCTTAACGTCAAGTATCGAAACCTTCGACAAAGGTGTTTTTGTGGACTCAAAAGGGTGTGGAAAAATGTTATGATGGGGGTGTACTTAATGCCCCTTTTCATGTTAAAGATATCAATGCCCATACCTATAATCACTGCATCACAAATCGAAAATTATCACGGTAGATGGGTCACGACCTATGATCGTGACCAAAGAAAAAAAGCACTTGCACAGGCTATGATCGGGACGAAGGGTGACATCCAATGGATATGGTCACAGCTATAAACCGTGACCCTGGGTGTCATGTTCATGGTTGTGACCAACCCGTGACCAAATGGGTGCCAAACTCCTTCCAAAACTCCCATCGAAGTTGGTCACGGCTCAGACTGTGACCACGTTCGTGATATATAAGGGGTTCGGTTAAGTTTTACCATGGCTTTGGATCGTAACCATTTTAAAATAGTCAAGGATCGAGGTCTTGACCCATTCTCTCTCTCTCTCTCTCTCTCTCTCTCTCTCTCTCTCTCTCTCTCTCCACTAAGCTACCTTATCTCTCTATCCCCTACGACGATGTTTCTCTCTACTCCGACGACATTTCTCTTATCCGGCGACCACTTGCTTTTCATATCCTCTCCACGCATTTTCATAAAATTATAATGTTTGTGTGTTGTTTGTGTCTCGTGTATATAATGTATATGTACTATGTGTGTATTTATGTCTATATGTATTGTGTATGTTTATATCTATGTATGTGTATGTGTATGTGTATGTGTATATGTATGTGTATGTGGGGTTAAAATACCCATAAAAAACAAACCCTAAGACTGAAATGTGAAAACATATAAATTAAACAAGCCCAAATGTGAAAATACTAGTATGATTTGGCTGGATTTTAAACCTTAAGGTTTTAAGTGATTTTGAAAAGATTGAGGACATGGGATTAAATTTGTATTGGTAAAAACTAGGTTTACTTTAATTAGGAAATAAATTAAGTTTGTCTTAAAATAATATTAGTTCATTGGAATCTGGACTTAATTCGCGAAATAGGATTTTAATCCGATTATAACCTAATTTTCGTAACCAGATGTATAAGGCTTGATCAGAAAGTAATGAACTAGGGTAGGTTTGATATTGAGCCAGTTTAAATGATCCGTCACGAGTTTATATAATTTAAATATGAGTGGATGTAATCACAAAGTAATATATTTCAATTCAATGTTAGTTCTCATTTTATAACATATATACGCACAAGTATAACACGTACGCACATGGTCAAATCAGTTGGGTCACGACCCATGATCATGACCAGATGGTCACAGCCCAAGACTGCGACCAAAGCAAAAATGTGCATGACACGGGACGTGACCAAGCCAAAGGGTGACATCCGATAATCAGTCTCCCAAATGATAATTTTAAGGTCTAGAGATGGATAAATCTTTATCTTCACCCAAAACCCATGTAAGAGCAAGTTTTTATAAGTTCTCATAGCTTAGGCTTATTTTATATTTTTGGCATATCCCGTTACAAACCGACATCTCAAACCGATCACTACATCTCTAAGATCATTCGAAGACATACCAATATTTTATAGAGGTATAGTATAAACTTGTAGTTTTCATAGACTTTTATGAATCATCTTTTAGGATTTTTCTTTTAAAAATCTAGGCCTTTTAAAAAAAGGATTTAAAAAATAAAAAGCTTTTTTGGCTCGTTCAAATGAGATCCAATCTCATTCGAACGAGATGTCAATCTCGCTAGATACACTATCAAACGAAATTCAAACGAGATATCTCGACTTAGACAGAGATAGGTCATTCGAAGCTCGTTAGAAGGCCATTCAAACGAGACTTGGCTGTGTCAGAACGAAATCTTATTTGGTTTAAACAAAACCACTATTTTTGTTCGAACGACCCTGCCTCCTCAAAATTCATGTTTTTATTATAAAAACCTATTTTGTTCGGAAATTCAGAAGAACTTTGGCGAAAATAATTTTCCAATACCTGTTCCAAAGTTTTTTCTGTTTCGTTTTTAAAAATGATTTTCAGTTTCACAATCTTTCATCCCCATATATGATTTGTGATTTTTATGAAACCCTAGTTTCCAAATAAATTGCATAAGTGGACAGCACTAGACTGGGTCGTATTTTATAAAAAAATTTAAAACTATGCGCATTATTCTTAGTCGATCAAAGTAGTTTATAAGTTAATTGCGTCTATTAATTGCTCTATAGTGTTGAATAAAGGTTTTGACCTTTTTAGGGATTTTTTCTTATTTGCTTTGCGTGCGTGGTTTGAATGTGTGTTTGGTTAGAAATTAATCTGAACTATTTCATCGTATGAACACTTAATTGCTAATCAAGATAAAAAATGATTAGAATTGGTATTTGTATGTGAGGAACCTAGTATACGAATCAATAAATAGAATCCCGCATTCTCAAATTAGTATCAGAGCTGGTTGCACCAAAATATCGTGTGATCTTTTTTACAAAAAAATATTATATATCAATTTTTTAAATTGGTGATATTCAAAATTTTGGATTTTATGAATAATTTGTACAAAAGGCTTCCTGTTTTGATGGGTAAAATTATACGTACTGGAAAACTAGGATTAGATCTTCTTTAAAAGCAATTGATGAAAGGGTCTGACTTGTATGTGATACAGGGTTAACATCACCCACTATGACTAACAACAATGTCAAAAGCCTTAAACCCTTCACTACTTGGATGAAATATGAATTTAAATACAGTACTTACAACTCTCGTGGCTTAAATGCTATTTTTGTAGCCGTCACCCTTGACGAGTTCCACCGCATTATAACGTGCACCATGTCTAAAGAAGCATATATACCCTCCAGCTTACTCACGAGGGTACCAATGTTGTGAAAGCTTCTAAGCTTCAAATTCTCACCACACAATTTGAAACAATTTCCATGCTAGAGTCTGAGTCATTTAATGAGTTTTATGCACATTTGTCGGACATAATCAATTTTAGTTTTAATTTGGGTGAGAAAATTTCTGAGCCGAGAGTTGTGAAAAAGATTTCGAGATCCCTGCCAGATCGTTTATCCTTAAAGTCACTATCCTAAATTCATTGGGAATTTTAGATACTCTTGGGTTAGAAGAACTCGATGAGACCTTCAAACTTTTGAAATCAACATGTTTTCCAAAACTGTTAAGAAAAAGAAAATAGGTATTTCTTTGAATGCTCAAGCTAAAAAGAAGAAAGAAAAAGTTTGTGATTATGAGTTGAGTTTGATTTTGAGTTGGATGATTTAGCTATTTTTGCAAACAAATTCAAAAAAATTCTCAAATTTAACAAAGAAAATTATATTAAAGAAAATATTTTTGAGAAAAATAAAAATAGGAATGGGGGCAAGAATGTTTGTGAGAAATATAAGGTGAGATGTTATGAGTGTGAGGGCAACAAACATAAAGCCCATAAATGTGCCATTAAGCTAAAGAGACAGTGTATGAAAGTTTCTCATAAGGCCACTCTTAGAGATAGTTACACCGAGTCAGTGGATTCCGGGAATGATTCACCAAATGAATTAAATTTCTATGCGTTCATGGCAAGTCACGTCAACACTTCTACTTTGTACCACGTCGATAAGTACATTTCTAAACGTGAGAGCCTCGATTATGTTTCGAATCATTCTGGATGGAGTGAGAGTAAGGAAGATAATTTAAGTGAGGGATAAGGTGGACTCCAAAAAGCTTAATAAAGATTTGTCTCTTCGAGTGTGTGATTTAGATAAGGAGATGAAAATGAGAGAGTGTGAGGCGTCGGTAAGTCAACTTGAGAAGGTAAAAGTTTTTTTATGCGAGGAGTTGATTATTGTAAATAGGGAGAAGATCGATTTGACCAACATCGTGGATAGAATTACAAAATATCTTCAAGCTTCATCGGAGACTCGTGAGAAACTTCAAGCTGTGTATCCTAACTTGAGATTGATCTCTATTTTTTTTAAAGAAACATTACAGTTTTTTTCTTCAATTTTAAAACTTAACCTTTATGCCCTTATACTTTTTTTTTAAAATTCACACCCCCTAGTTACCAAAGAGCTCCGCCCCTGCAAATATGGTTATGCCACATTCAAAACATATTAATGACTAACGTAGGACCATGCTAGTGTCGCTATCTTAATTAGATGATCTTTTTAAAAAAAAATCAAATAATATAACCAGCCATGTCTTAATAATACAAAAAACTAAGTAAATGGCATCAATTTTACAAATTCATCCGGAAAAGAGTAATAATTTCTACTACGAAGAAACCGAATCTTGGGACAATTTTGTGAACATAACAATGTATATAGGTGTGCCCATGAGAAAATGTGAATACAATAACAAAATCAACTAATTTTAAAACTGTAAAAACTTCACATAATAAAAGTAGTGTACCGCCATGAGTCAGCTATTAAATCAAATTTAATATATTTAATTGAATTCAATAGTATATTTAAAACAATAATTTATGCAATATCACTTAACTGTGATGGTAGTTCCAGAGCTATTCATGTAAACTAAGATTTACTCTCAACCCAACACAACTCCAATAAACTCATCTAATGATGCTACTACATGAAAATGATTGGGAAACAAAACAGTAAAACTGGGAAACAAAACAGTAAAACTGTTGTAGCTATGTACAACTTCAAACCTTTTCTTTTTATGAAACAACAAGGTAAAACTGGTGGAGTTTAATATAAAAATATTATTCGAACGAAAACATCACTAATTCAACAATTTTATTCAAACAAATATCACCCATGCCATGGAAAGATCATTGATCATCACTACTACTAAAAAAGAGGGAACTTCTTCTTCACTTGTCAAATGACCAAAATATCCTCATTAAATATTTTATTCCTAGAATAGCCTTACTAATACATTCATCCCCTAATACCCCTATCACACCCGATCAAACATTCATGCCCTACAAATGAGGAGTCATATCTCCATCCCAACATTCATTCATCTTCTCATCTTTTAAGTTACACCAAAAAGAGAATTTTTTTACTAATAATGTTCGTTTTTTGGTACTGTTAAATTGATATAGTAAATTGTTCAATAATTTTTTCCAAAGTTATATAAATTAAAAAACACAACAAGAGATTATTTCAAATTTCATCCTTTCTTCTTATTGTTTCTTATTCTAAAATCAAGTTAATTATGCCTACTCATATAAAATTAATTATTACTACAAATTACAAAATTTTAAAATCTCTTAACTTTCCTAATGAAATGTTAATTGAAATATTATAGGTTATTATCATTATTTGTTATACAAGCTCGGCTTCTAAATCAGAGACGACTGAAGGAATTCCTCATTTGTTTAGGAGGTATGTGAAATCATACGTACTATAATTTTTAGTTTTGAGATTTTTTTAATAATAATGTTCATTTTTTTGTTCAGTTAATGTAAAATAATACGTTCTACAATTTGTAGTTTGGGGAATTTTTTTAGTATTCGAGTATTGTTACTAAAGCTTCGCTCTGTTATGTCACCGCTATCTACACTTTTCGACCTCTAAAATAATTTCTCTTGAACGACTCAAGTTATTTCGTCAAACTCATTTCATTATGTTTTTTTTAACCTAAACTTATGTATTCATGTCTGTAATGCCATTCATTTGATATGTCATGAAACTGTTAGAGGATAATAGGAAAAAGAATAACGATACTATTATACTTTAATATTTCAGAATAAAATTATAGACATTCCTAACGATACTATTCTACTTGAATATTTCAGAATAAAAGGTCTGCTATAATATTGTTGTTTTATGAGCTAGAATAGGCATTCACCTCCGTGTCCTTAGCCACCGTAAAACTATGTGTCATTTTGATTATTGCAAATGAAACTACATAAAATCGAAGGCAAAAAATAAAAGAAGTATGTAGACAAAAGTGTAAGAAATATAAATTTAATGTACAAATTACATTAAATTAGAACTGTGATCGAGGAAATGAATTACAGAAAAATAAATGCATTAGTGGCATACAAACAGGGGAGTAAAGTAGGTGCTACTTTGCTGGTTGATTGTCCTTGAAATTGCTTAGGTGAACCTGCAATATGGTTGATCCCAATTGTAGGTCTGGTATTTTCGATCCCACCATTAAAAGCTTAAGCTGTGAGATGTCAAACCGCTTCTAAAATTGTTAAGGACCAAGGAGTCTTTCACCATTCAGTTGTTTTAGGTATGCGTCAAGGTCTTCTATTCATCCACCACATGGGTTAAAAGCTACCCAACTGAAACATAACTGAAAAGAGAGAGCTTCATTTTTCTTTTTCAAACTTATACATAGGCACACAATGGATAATACATCCTTACACCTAAGAGGCCGACGAATTGACATATCATCTCAATACTTTGTATATAAAATAAAAATACCAATATCAGTGGATTTAATATTTGATAAGTGATAAATCTTTTATATAATGGATGTTACCCTTAATTTTGCATCCCACCGCGTCAAACCATCGAAGAGAGCATAACCGTTTATAGTAAACAATTCACATTTTACACCTTGCGCACTAGGAGTTTGTCCCTATTAAAAGACTAGAAGGTCTTCTTGAAAGTCAGAAATAATATTCCCTCACTAATGGTAAGGTAAAGGGCGTTAATGATGCTTACTCAACCGTTCATGACAAAATCGACTAGAAGGTCTTCTTGAAAGTCATAAATAATATTCCCTCACTAATGGTATGGTAAAGGGCGTTAATGATGCTTACTCAGCCGTTCACGATAAAATCGAGCTGTCCTTAAATAAATACATTGAGGTCGTTGAACGAGATCATTATTTCATATTCCCGTCAACATTCTACAAATTCATCTCCTTTGAAGAACTACTCGCACAGAAAGATGAAGAGAAAACCTACGGTAATTATTAGTACAAAAGTTTTGCTCATACATTTATAAAAACTCATTATTTTATCTTATTTCTAATTCTCAAACATACAAATGTGATAGATTTTGTCATAAATGTGAAACCAATGAGGACCATTACAAAAGCATCCAACTCAGCAAAAGTGATTTTACGCGATATAACTCTCCGAGATACAAAGTATGAATCCTAAAATTTAACTTTTCATTATATTAAAAATATACTTTTATGTATGTAAATTTATTTCACATTGCTTAATATACTATTTCATGTTATAATTTATTACTTATCACAGATTCCAATCAATGAATTTCACTTTATGGGGAGACTTAGCAGAGAATAAAGGATAGCAATTAAGTAGCTTATCAGTCGAATATCCTTTAATAGTTGTTTCTCAAGCTAAACTTTCATCTTACGAAGGTAAAATATTTTTTTGCACTTCAAGCAACAACGAATACAGGCCCTACTAATTCCAATTTCATCAATTTATTCTTAACAGGCGAATATAGCTTAAGTAGCGTATCAAAGATTACAATTCAGATTAACCCTGATATCATACGGGCTATCGAATTAAAATAATGCTTTGATTTTCTTTTCACAAACACTTTAGTTTGTACATTACATAAATATATTGACAAAATGTAACCTACAGGTTGAAGAGCTCATTAAGATCCCCAAATTTCAAGAAATTTAGTTCGTCACCACAAAAAATAATCATGAATGTAGACAAGGTTTCTATTCGTGATATTATAAATGGAGTTGCATCCACAAATGAGGTAATAATTAATTTACTATGAATCACCTTTACATGTCTAACATTTCCATTACCATAACGTAACATAAAAATATCTTCACATTTCACATAATCTTTTCTGTTCTTTCGTTGCCATGATTATGGAGGTCAGAATCAAAGAAAACCCATGGTATGTCGCTTGCAATGTTTGCAACAAGAAACTCACTGTTGCTAACGAAAATGGAACATGCTTAAATTGTGGTTCCTCAAATGGAAATTACACAATAAGTTAGAAAAAATTAATAATCTATGATTTTTAATTTAAATAACTCATCATACAAATACCTTTACTTACACATTATACAAATAAACGTAAGGCACTTACTTCAACTTGTGGTCCAAGATGACGACGAAAGAGCATCAGTGACAATGTTCAACGAAGCAGAATCTTTCATTGGGTGCAACATTCCGACATTCATTGCTTCTAAAGATAAGGTAATATAATTTTTTTTACCAATTCAAACTCATTCGTAAATTCAATACGCTCAATACTAAAAAAATATAGTTAATATTCATATCTATGCTTTCACTCCATAGGAAATTTTTCACTCAGAATATATTCGAAAACTATACATATGCATTGGCAAATTCTACAAATTCTATATTAAAGGAAAGTCAGTTAAAGAATCAGATCGAAAGCTAGCACGTTTCGTCGCTCACAAATTTGAAGAGGAAAAAGAACCTTCGCATCAAAACAAACGTCAAAAACAACATATCTGATGAAGACATTTCCTTTTTCTTTTCGATTAAAGATTTGTGTTATCCAAGATTGATAAATACAATATCTTTTTCTTTCGATTAAACGTAGTTATTATCCAGAGTCTTACAAAAACATATTTTTTGATGCCTTAGATTTTTAATTTTACATAATTCATATTAATTCAAAGCAAAGAAGAATATCTGGACTCACAAACACGTGCAACGCATGTGGGCACAACTAGTCATAAGAAAAAGTAGAGTCCACCGAGATTTTCTGGTCTTTATTACTAACAATTATGTATCTGGTTGGCGTTTAGGGTACGTTTGATTCGTGGTGAAATATTTTTTACCGCGTTAAAAAATAATTTACTTAGGTAAAATATGTGTTTGGTTGGACATTTAACACAGTGAAATAAAATGAATATGGTAAAAAGTGAGGTGAAACTTTAATCATTTTAAATCATGGGTAAAATGAATAATTTAACAGGTGAAAACAATATAATTTATCTTATTATCGGACTAACCTTTCTTATTTCTACTTACAACTATCACACATTAATTTCTCCCTCTCAATTAACACGATCATTAAATGTTCATTTTTTTTTTAAAATTTCATTTTTTATTTTAAAAAAATAAAAAATTTTAAAATTTTAAAAATATTAAAAAAAATAAGAAAATAAATAATTTAAATAATTAAAAAAAATAAAAAATAGAATAGCTATTCCTACACCCTCTATGTCTTTCCCCACACCCTTTTCAATATTTAAATACTAAAAGATCAAAAGACCCTCTATGCATATATGATTTGAACAAATATAATCTTTTGCCCAAAAATCTATTACTTTAAAAAAAGGTAATATTATGAAAAAAATAAAAACATAATATTTTGAAAATAAAAATCCTAATATTCTAGAAAATTAAAATTTTAATATTCTGAAAATATAAAAATTATAAAAGTTATTTTTTCATTTAAAAAATATTATGTTATTTATAAAAAACATATTATTTTTTATTTAAATGGACGTTGATAAAAAACTGTTTCGTTATTTATTTAAAAAAAATGGACATTCTTTTTATCATTTGTAGTTAAAAACAGTTTCTTTTATTTATTTAAAAAAATTATTTCGTTATTTATTTTTTCAGTTAAAAACTGTTTCTTTTACTATTTTAAAAATAATCTTCTTACTATATAAAAAAATGGCTCGCGTCAGGGGTATGTATAGGCAGTCTAACCACTTATACATACCGTTGACGCGGACTAACATATTAGAAAAAATGATCCGCGCCAGCGGTATGTATAGGTGGTCGGACCCCCTATACATACCGCTGCCGCGGACAATATTTTTTCAAAATAGTAAAAAGATTATTTTTAATATAGTACAAAAAAAAACAGTTTTTAACCAAAAATAAATTTTGTAAATAAAAAAAAAAAACTTTTTTAAGAAAACAGTTTCTTAAGAAAAACAAATTTTACGTTTTATATACAGTTTTGTAATAAAACAAATAGATAAGATTTTACGTTTTATAAATAGTTTTTTTATTATTATTTTTAAAAAAACAATTTTTTTATTGAAAATATATTGTTTTGTTCTTATCAAATGTTTTTATTTTAGTTGGAGGGGAAAATTTTGGATATTTAGATTTTATAAATTTAATGGCACAATTGTCATTTATTATTCAAAGGGTGTGGGGGAACATATAGAGGGTGTGGGAATAGCTATTCCCATAAAAAATTAAAAAATTATAAATAAATAAATAAATAAATATTTGTTTGGTACGTGGTAATGTGTTCGGAATTTTTTTACTAATTGGGACGGTTTCATGGTTGGGAGCTGTTTTTTTTTTAATTCTTTCAATTGGAACACTTTTTTTTTCATAGTTGGGACTCTTTTTTTTTTTTTTTTATAAATTAGGGTTATTTTTTTTCAATGTTGATTTTTTTTTATTTTGACTGTTTTTTCATTGTTGAGAACTATTTTTTTATTGTGGACTACTGTTTTTATAGTTGACTCTTTTTTTTTTAATTGTGATTGTTTTTTACAAGTGACAGTTTTTTTTCATTGTTGGAAGCTTTTTTTTTTTAAATTGGGACTGTTTTCTTTTTTAATTAGTTTTTTTTTTAATTGGTACTGTTTTTTTACTTATTTGTCTTGCGTAGCCAAATATGATTAGTTGGGGGGGGGGGATTGTGTCAAATTTGAGTTTGAGGTAAATACATATTTTTTAATGACCATTGACACTTGTGTGATGAAAATCAAAATAATTATGTGCATTTGAAGTGTGAGGGTAATATGATCATTTTATTTTTTCACCATATCTATCTTGACCATCCAAACAATAAATGGTGAAAAAGTTAAAATTTTCACCTAGTGAAAAATCGACCATCCAAACGAAGATGGTGAAAACAAAATCACCAAGTTAATAATTCACTTTTTACTTTTAATACGATGATAAATATTTCACCACAAACCAAACGAATCCTTAACGTTATAAACACCGTACACAATACTCTTGTATAAATATCTAAGGACTTAATCACTTCAAATAAAAAAGTAGATAGTGTTGTAATATTTACGCATCCACATAAATCATAATAAAAAAATTCACAATGCAATGATTGGACACAACTTTCTCTCACTGTCTTATATGTGGGAATTTGATTAAATCGATAATACACACTAAATAAAACCTTAATTAAAAAAACTTGCAATCAACTTTAAGATACACATGATTGAGAGGGTGTATCAGCGTTGAAAAGGCTAACAAAAACCACGACTCGGTAAATCTAAATTAAACAATGACTAAAGTACTTCAAACCTAAACTAAAAATACACGTTTTGTTTGATTAGATTTACAAAAATTCTTAAATAGTTTTATAATGCTATGTAAATGTTTGGGATTCTATAAGCCCATAAGCCAATTGACACATCATGTTAAGCCTTTAAAAAAAAATTGTTACGTAAGTGCTACGGGAGATCTTTCAAAGATGAACATCAACCCATCAACATTCAAAACCCATCATTATCACATTCAGAATAGAGGGTCAACTTTAAATCAGTTAAATAAATAAACAATCTATTTTTCATATGCAAATAAATGTCATAGGAAGAGCGAATTAAAAAAAAAAACACAATAAAGTACATATGGTATACAGAAAAATAGTATACAAAATTATGCTTAATATCACTACTGGTGTTATATTTTTTAAAAGAAAAATAAAAGAACAGTTTTTGCGATTACTTCAATTTGAAAGATATTCTACATGACATTAATCAATGACTAACTTGTAAAGATATTCTATATGACATTAATCAATGACTAACTTGTAAAAATATCAAGGCGACGAATTAGCATAAAGTATGTAACAAAACTCACACAAACTAAATAGAATTTAAATCCACGACGAAAAATTGATTGGAGAAATTGAATAAATAACATACAAACTCAATTGAAGATTTGGGGGCTTCATCTTCCAAGAAATGAGACTTAGGCATGTGAGATGAGACATGATGTATTGCCATCAACAGATTGTCAAAATATGTATTTGATTCATATCGTAGTTTTAAGATATTGTATCGTGTATCATTCGCAGTGTAACATACGCCAAGATTTATAATAGGGATATACGTACTTATACCCACATGTGTGTGTGTGTGCGCCCGCACGCGCGTTTGTGTGTAAATTTGTAATATTTAGAACCATTTAACACAAATTTCATTAAAAAAATTGTTTATGACTTAAATTCTTAAGTATTAACAACTAAATATCTAGTAGATCATTATGCATAAGCAATGACTGGTGAACCAAAATCTTATTAGACAAAAAAATTATAGCATGAAATTTTAAATTGTAATAATAACAAATTTGTGATGTCCCGTTCCAACAGGGACGAAACCAGGATTTGATTTTAAGGGGGGGCAAAATTATAGAAATTGAATTTTCATCGAGGCTTTGAATATTTTAATTTCCACTCATCTAATGTATTTTTAAAATTGTAATGAATTCCATAACCATTCATAATCGCCTCCGACTGCCCTTGTTTATTTTCTTAAAAATGACACATATTTCGGGAAATTATTTACCACGACTCACCATGGCCAACAACTAAACACTAAATACATGAGATACGATGTAACTAAATCTTCCCATATAAAACTAAATACTTAAGATCTCATTAATTAATCAATTGAAGTTATAATTTCACGATATAGAAAGCAAAACACATTTTCATTATAAATGAATAAAACAATGACTGAGAAAAAATTGAAAACAATATCAACATATCAAAATTTTATCAATGTTAAATCACAAAAATTCCTCGGTGATTGATTTTTTACTTAACTATGTCACAATTTCGCTTTCAATTTTATTATTGAATCCATAATATATTTTATCAAGATTCTATATCACAAAATAGGGAATTTAATTAATTTTTAACAAATATAATCAATTATGTCTTGTATTATTTTCTAAATACGCTAGTTATAAATTACATATGACAATCTAATTAAATATGTCAATACATACAATCAAACAACAATTTATTAGTACAACTGGACTATTACCGATGCATGTTGAAAAATAATTTTATATTTATGCAGAAAAATGTAACTAGAATGGATTTATTAGAATGGACTTCTATTCTGATTGGGCTAATTAAGAATAAAAAATTCTATTAAGAACTGATACGAGGCAAAAGTTCTTTTTTGTTTTTGTTTTTTTTGTTCATAGAAAATGAATTGGCCTAGTTATTTTATCTTTTTATCATGACAATTTATTCTGTTAGAGCAAAAGTGGGTGTCATTTTTTTTTTCAACAGTACAGGGATAAGTTTGAGATAGGAATACTTAACTTTATTACTACCTGCTAAAAGGAAAATATAAATTTAGTAATACTAAGAAGCATAGTAAAAGATACACCACCACAATCCCCTAGAAACAAACTTACAGATTACACTATATACCACTGGCAGGAAGTTGGAAAAGTTTTTTTTTTTTTGGGGGGGGGGGGGGGGGGGGGGGGCATGTAGTTGTTTCGTCTCTACGTTCCAAACAATTTCATTTGAGAGATATGAGAGAGATATTGACTCATCACTACTCCCATAATTAAACTGAAAAGAGGTAAAATCTTATGATAAAAGTACATATATGATTGATTTCTTATAATAGTACTTGTCATCGAGTGACTTTCTTATATATATATATATATATATATATATATATATATATATATATATATATATGCAATGTATCGTCGCGTAATCAATATTGTTAGTCACTTGAGCAAAATATGGGTATTTCATTTTTATATATAAATATAAATAAGAAATACTAATTTAATACAAAAAAATAGTAAATTCCAGCACATCATTCCACAAAAAATTCAAAATTAACAACTCAAAAGACATAACATTCCATTAATAATATTCCAAAGCATCTATCAGATAATATTCATAGTTTCGCAACAAAATCTTCACCTGACATAATGTTTAAAATTAACAAAATCTGTAACTCAAACATAAATTTAATATACAGCAACACAAAAATAACATAATTTTTTAATTTATATAACCTAGAATAGTGATAAACAAATAAGGTTTAGGTACTAATTACTAATATATGACTTAACTAATTACTTAAATATCAACAAAGACAATGAGCAACCAAAAAGCCAAAAAAATAGGGTTGAGATTAGAGTGAGAGGAAATGACGTGATTCAGTTTCCAAATAAATAGGGCCTAAATCTATGCAATTTTGTGCTGCAAAAGAGAATCGATCTAATATTGAAAATCATAATTAATCTGCACTGCTCGTTACAAAATTACTGGAGATATTAATAAATTAACACGCCTTTTAAATATTTCATTATTATCAATTTTACCTTAAGAAGTTAAAATATATTAAATGTTATAACCTATAGAAACAATTGACTTTCATTAAGCAAAATATTTGCAATTGTAAGCAAAGTAGACTTTACCAATAATTAAGAACCACAATTTACAAAACTACGTAAGAGATAAGTTGTTTCCCTCGACTGGCCCGTCCAAACAAAATAATAAAATTAAATTAAATAAACTAAGGGTGGAATGCGTGAATTTCTGATGCGGGGAAGTTTAATTGTATAAGAACTATAACCCATGAAGTACGGACTCGACACGTAAAACGTGTTTCGACACGACACGCAAAACGTGATTTTTTTAAAAACCTGGATACGGCATGCAAGTATACGTATAATATTTTATATATATTTAAAAATATATTAATGAAATAAATCAAAATTTTCCCATTAATACATTATTAGAGCATTATTAACATGAAATTAAGAAAATTGACCATACAAAATGTGGGTACCATTTTAGCCACCACGGGCCCAGACGAGTAGCCCACTAAAGGCCCAAAGTCTGGGAGCCCCGCATCCCTACCGAAATTAGTTACGACTTAGTCTCTTCCTAAAATCTCGTAAGGAGATATTATAGGAAGTGATGGACGAACGTGGGGGAGTCCAACACCCCCACTCTCCGAGAACAAGCATGTATATAACAAATCCTAAGCCTGGGGCAAAGGACACACATTATATTTTCTGTAAAACACTCCCCGTAGTATAGAGAAATAATACTGAGAGCACCACCGTGGACGTAGGCATTCTTGCTGAACCACGTAATACTGTGTTGTGTGATTGACATTCATTACATTCTTTATTTGCCTTGGTGATTGTCTTTTCTTGTTAACTTGTGTTGAACATAATTGTCACCACACAAAACAAAATTCAAACACACCTTTTAACATTAAAAGTAATAATAAATAAAGCAAAATCACCAACACATAAGGAATCAAAATTAAAAATTTAAAAATAATTAAAAAAACGTGTCCTTTTAACGTGCCTAAGCATGTCCTTTTACGTGTCCAAGCGTGTCGGCAACGTGTCCCACGGTGTCGGCAACGTGTCAGAGCGTGTCAGACTCGTGACAAAGTCGAATCGTGACTTCTGGGAGAGTGTCTGTACTTCACAGTCAATAACATCAGCACAATAAATGAACAATCTATTTTCGACGTGCAAATGAAAAATTCATATCATAAATATGATGAATTAATAAAAAAAATCACAATAAAGGGGTTTATATTCATTTACACAAGGTATAGAGGAAAAATGAATTGTACAATATTATAGTTTCTATCAATACTAATGTCGTATATTTTAATGGAAAAAATAAAGAGGAAATTTCTAATATTACTTCATTTTGTAAACATATTTTAGATGAGATACATCAATGACTAACTTATAACGAACTAACGTGGAAATTACATAACAAGTATGCACCATAACATGCACTAAGAATAACTAAATAGAATTGAAAATCAATGGAGTAAAGAATAAGGACACAAATTAACATTAAACGAACGCTAAGCAAATATTACTAGAGAAGCATAACTAAACATAATTGAAAATTAACATGTATATACATCACACATTTGCAGAGAGATGCAAAACTAAGATTCAAATTGAAACTTAAATGAAAATAGAAAATTAGATGGCAATTGCTGAAACCTTACCAGCGTCCTATAAATATCTAGTTGAAAATCAAACCATAATGTAGAGATATCAGTAGACAATATTTAAGGAGTAAGACATATATTCAAATTGAGAAATATAATAAAATTCCTACCCTGAATTATAGTCGGCGGTGTAAGTTGCCCCTTCAAACAAAAAGAACATTTTCGGATTTATCGCCAACCCCAAAAGGACATATCAATTTGACAACCATTATAGATTTGTTGCAAAACACATGCACAAATGTATGTATGCGCGCGCATGCGTAATTTTGTAATCAAAGAACATTTAACAAAAAAATCATGAAAAAATTATTTAAGTCTTTTCATGAGTTGGACGGCGTTATGAAGGGCTGAGTTGTTAACAGTAAGGCTATTTCGTGTAAACTAGAAATTCACGCTTTTCGTGTGCAATTTGCTAATCTATTGTGTCAAGTGACTATTTAGCACACGCAAACCGTGTCTCGCATTCCCAGCTGTGTTATGGCACATTTTAGGATAGCAAAGCAATATTCCGCGCAATAGGCGATTTTAGTATATAGTGAGAGAGAGAAAGATTAAGTTATTTGTGTGGATTTTGTGTGAGTTAGGGAATTGATTATTAGGGTTGGTTGACGAATGAATGGTTTATACGAGAGAGAGTGAGAGAGAGAGAGAGGGAGGGGGGGGGGGGGGAATTGATTTTTTATGTTTTCAAAATGAGCGTATATAGTTAGTTAGAAAGAGAGAGAGAGAGAGAGAGAGAGAGAGATTGAATTGATACACTCCCATTGCCAAAAACTTACCATTTTCGCTTAACAAATATAATAGTTCTCTCTCGATCTAACCAAAAGTTCCAAGTAATAATTTGGGGAAAGTAATGATTTAGGTTGTTGGGATTTTTATTTTTTATTTTGGCGTTAGTCTCGTACCCAAAGTTTTGTTAGGCTCCCCTCTATTATATTTTTTAAAGGGATCACAGGTATTTAGTCCCCACTTTTAAATTTTTTTTTATATACGATCCATTTTTTTATTGTTTTAGTCATTGGTCATATTGTAACAACTATGTGACAAGCGTCATTCTCCACGAAATGAAAGATAGACGGTTATAAGGCTGTTGAGGAAGGTTTTGAGTGGTTATGGGACTTGATACAATTTAAAAAATACATGGGAAGGGAGCCTAACAAAACTTTAAACATAGGATTAGATCAAAAAAACTATTTTTTTTAATTGTATGAAGTTATATAACTACCTAAAACCTCCCTCAAGCTCCCATATTTTTCCGACAGTGGGGATTGGGGGATTAAAACTACATGTTTTAAGACTATCATAACATCTCTATTGGGCGTTTATCGAATGCTGTGTATTTAACTCAAAAAATTTGTTATGCTAAAGAAATACATTTGACTCAAGCCAACGAAGTCCAAAGAACCCATATTATCAGGTATTTTATCGTTGTACATTACGAGGAACTATTTTACCCAAAACACAAATAAACCTAAAAACAAAACACTGGAATCCCACATTTGGGAGTTGATTCCCACCCCTGGGAGGATTTCTTGAAACTACAACGCTAATGTCAATAACTTTCCTCCAAGGATTGAAAAGGCACATACAATACAAATATGTTATTAGTACTAAGTTTCCTATACTTTGAAATATTAGAGGCTACTTAGAATTCTTGATATAAAAGAAACCAAATTAATTAGTAATTTAAGGGAATGATATTAGTAAAAACTTGTGTCCCAGTATGATCAACTAGAGATGAAAATTACACTATCACATGTTTGTAATTAGGACCAGTTGATTTTATATTTCATGGTTTTGTTTATGTGTGTGTGTATGTGTCTCCATGTTTTGGGCTTTTTATGATTTATAATCTTATTTATGAGATGTAATGGCTAAAAATCGAGTTGTATATTAAAGTCTAGTGTTAAGAAAAATGTTATAATGAATAAAAACATGATCTAATATGTTTAGGATTTAATTCTGCAAGCCCATGTCTATATATACTAAGTGAAACTGGAATTGTCATCTACAATTACCATATGGAATATCTCTAACCATGATGACTTTTCATTAGCATGCGTCCATATAAATCCATATGGGACATTGTCAAACCTTAGGGGATGATAGTAATCATATTCAATTTACTTTGGAATGATCATCATAATACTTAAAAATCCTAATGAGAAATAATTTAAACACTGACCTCGACGAAAGGGATTATGAGATTTAATTCAGACGTGATTTTAATAATTGGAATTAGCCCCAAATGAAATAGGAAGCTCCTAGAAATTTATCATATTCAATTGCTTAACTTACAGAAAATTAAGAAACACTGAAACAATCTAAGTATTAAACAAAAACATCGAATTTAATCATATTACTAATACCACAATAAAACAGAACGACTCAATTAAGAACCTGCATTTTTTTAAAAATTGAAATAATTCAGATAATACCTACATAGAGGTGACTCTAGTACAAAATGCCTATGAATGCGATTATAAACACATTTATAGATTGCGTTTGTAATTCATTCTTCTTTATCATGCAATAATTTTATTTATATTGCATTTCCCTTATAATTTTTTTTTAACAAAACAAAGGTCTGAAACTAGCGACCAACAAGAAAAGCCTCAAACAGTTATGAGAAAAACTTATCTACCCTATGCTCCAACCGCGGAACAAAATAAGGGGTGTTATCTACTTCAATGGTTTATGTTCCTACCTTTTTCCCGTTATAATGGAGACAATGGAGGTTTAAGTTGGTAGCAAAAACTAACTGAAGTAGCTGGACATGTAAATATCACATAGCAAGACCGACTAAAGTAGTTGGACTGCATATTTGTTATAGGTCATTATTATTAAACTCTAGTTTAATACATTTTAATGTATTATATATCTATTATTGGATGAGAGGTCGTACCTTGGTGTGATGGCAAGTGCCCTCACCTAAGCTACGATTGGTCTTGGGTTCGAGAGATGGGAGCAACCTCCCCATATACATATATGAAGGTAAGTCTGTCGACATCTGCCTCTCCCAAACCCTACGGTTAATTGGATCCTTGTGCACTGGCTTTGGCCTTTTATATAATTATTATAGGATATTGCCATTAAAGTTAACCAGCATTGACGTTATGAGTAAAAAAATCTTTTGAATAGTTTATCTATATTTATTTCATTAGACAGAGATGGATTATTTATTCAAAGAACCGAGGTTAAAGAAATTTTTTAGCTAAAAATTTCTATTTACTTACTTTATGTACCCTACATGGGATTTTGTTCAGTTACATAGTTTTCTTTTTTTTTTCCTTCTAGAATCCCTGTGTAGTTCACATTTCTAATATTAGTGCAATATATCTCAATGTTATCATATCACATAGTTACTAAGGACCGAGTATAATTTACTAATTCTCTTCAAAATTCTTTATTAGGGTTGTTTGTGGTGACCTGTAAATTTCTTTTTATTAAATTTTGATTTTTTTTCTTGTCTATTAAATCTTCATTGTTTTGTTTCAGTTTTGTATATTAAGAAGGGGTTATGCAAATGAAATCAAAGGAGATCGTGTGCATGGTAAATGCTTATCCTTTCACTTAATTGTATAATTTTGATCACTTCACATAGTTACTAAGGACACAGTTTTATGCCACTTTTAAGTATATAGATCAATTCACTCAGTTCTAATTCGCATAAGAGTTTTAATCGGTGTGTAAGCTTTATAAAAAATTAAGGAACTATAAATAGTTAATAAATAGAGGTATGTAAATAGTCTAAGTTTGTCAGTATTTGTATTTATTTTGTTATTTATAAAGCTAAACTTCACTCAGAGAAAACAAAGTATGATAATTGAGGACGTTAAAACAGATGTTGAGAATTAGGCGATAGACTGAAAATAACAATAACACACACACACACACACACACACACACACACACACACACACACACACACATATATATATATATATATATATGGAGAGAGAGAGAGTTTCAAATCAAGTTTCAAAATATCTTTTATATGAAAGTAACTTTATGAGCACAAACTACGCAATCCGAAAACTCGAGCCACGGTGCAAAGAACAAAACATCCGTACCTCTTCTTTTTCATAAAGGATGCGTGTAACACCCCGTATTTTTTAGTATCTAGGTTTGAGAATTTTAAATTACACACGTTCACGTAGTTTAAATAATATAAGAAATAATGAGAAAGATTTATATCTATGTGAGAATATATTTACTGGTGAAATAAGTAAATAAAATTATGTTAGAGGGTATTACGTTGTAAGTGAGTAAAACTGACACGATTTGACGATATCTCATTCGGAATGCGCATGTGGGGTCATGTTAGGAATGAGATGAGAAATTGATGGTAAGTAAATCAGATGGTGATTTCGAGTGCACGGATTATTCGGAATGGGTCGGAATAGTTGAACTTAAGTACACAGGGGGGTAATTGGGTTCTAAGGGCTTGTTACACTAGCTGGGACTCGCATACGAGTAATGAGTAATTTTACACTTGAAAATTAACTAATTTTGGGATTAACCTAATAAGAGGGGTAGGTGGATGGCATGGGCAACTAAAACACCATTCTAAGAGAGAGAGAGAGAGAGAGGAGAAGGGAGGGACCAAGGGAGATTAAGAAAATACAATCTGGGAAGGATTTCGAGGAAAAATATTTCAGGCTAGGTTCATCACACCCAAAGGATTCAGACACTAATGTGACAAAAGGCAAGTGTTTATACTTGCTTTAATTGTTTATGCATGTTCAAAGTCCATATTATAGTTGGTAGAAAAAATATGATTTTTGGGTGGGATTCATATGTGATCAAAATGGGTTTCTGGAACAAAAGTTATTGAAATTGATTTGAGTAGTTTATCAACTCAAATATGAGATTTAATCCCATATAAAAGGTAGAATCTTGATTTAAAAATCTGAGTTAGATTCATGATAATAATAGATGTGATCTTTATTTACAAATATGGAAAAAATAGTGTAGTTTGATATTAAAATTAAGGTGCGAATTGATTTTGGAATATTTGATGAGTAAATCCCATGATTTAGAATGAGTTTTGGATGATTTGAGTTCATAAAATATGTACCCTTATGATTGATATTGATAGGGTTGGGTTAAATTGTATTGGGCTGATTTTTGGGACTGATTTGGGTTGTGAAATTATGGAGAACTTCATAACTGTTACAACAGCCCCATCTTGACCAGCGCCCAGGGGCATATCGTTCGCCCCCTAGTCAAACCGGTTCGACTGTCCTGTTTGCCCAAACTTCCTTATTTAAATAGTTTTTCTAATAGGGTAGGTTCTGGGTTATTTCAGGGGGGTGAAATTATAAGTGTTAGGAAGGACGACACGCGGGAATCATGTAACGGATTCAGTTGGGAAATTTTGTTAGAATTGTGATACGGGCTGGATGGGAGTAGCTTAATGTCTAGATTAAATATTAAAATTGTTAATTATGTACTTGTGTATTCGAAAGTCGAGATTAAACTTTTAGGTTTCGAGCCACAGAGATGCCAGACATGATATTTCCTTCCAGGTTTACGGAGCTGCGACAGGTGTGGATGCTTGTAGGAATTTATTAAACGTCTTTATCCTTAATATCTTAGATATGAGTTCTTCAGTTATTCTTCGAGCATGTTATCCAATTGTCAAACATTTATTCAGTCATGATTTTATTTCAGTGATTATGGATATTTCCATTGGATTTATACTGATGGTTCATTCGGTTATTTAGATTTTGTATTTATTCTAGTATTCAGCTGTTACTTATGATGAATGTGTAATTGTTTATTTGGAATGGTTTGTGCTTAACGAATTTTCATTTAATAATTTAATAAGTTTTAAAATTTGACACCGGTCTTAATAGGTTATTAGTGATTAATTTAATTTTTGATAGTGATGCTAAGAATAAACTACCTGAGATATCTGTTTATTTGAGTAGAGGGCTGGCAACCCATTATTTTTATATGCGAGGTATCACAGATGGTATCGAAGCTTTTAGTTCTAGTGTCCTTAGGATTTGTGCGGACTTACTACGTTTTCTGGCGTAGCGTTCTTTGATATAGAGCCCTACTATTAGGACTGTTACATTCAGTTATGCCTTTTACATTCTTTTGTTGATATAAATTGTATTAATTGTGGACTTATACAATTTTGGTCTAGTTTCAGATGCCGTCAAAGAGAGGATGACAGGCCAACGCCGTCAGAAGGGCTAATAAGGTCGGCTCAGCAGGAGCCACGGGGGATTGTGGTGGCCATAGAGGTGGCCAATATAGTTGTACAAGTGGTTAATGGTGCCATGACCACCATGGCATTACAGTTCGTCTAGACCTAACTGCAGCAGTTAGAGGTACCGATTATCCAGGACCACCCGAGGCCATCAGTGTCGAAGAGGGTTCGGGAGGCCTTTCAAAAAGGCATCCGCCAGAGTTTCAGAGTAGTACAGACGTAGTTGGTGCTAGTCAGTGGAAGAAAGACATACAGCATAACATTCATTTGGATAAGTGCAGTGACATTCAAAAACATATTCTGTCTACGTTCAAGTTAGTGGGGGAAGCCTTACAGTGGTGGGAGTTAGTCACCACATTCGAGAAGAAGGATACAATAACTACAACTGGATGCGGTTTGACTGCATGTATTTTCCTTCGACAATTCAGACTGAGATGCGGATGATATTTTTAGATGTTGCATAAGAGGTTCGGTCGGTGGTCGGGTATGGGGAAGAGTTACCCGCCTAGCTAACTTAATGCTTGACGAGGTAAACACTGAGGAAAAAAATGCAAAAGTTCATGGATGGAATCAATTAGAGGATCAGGTAGCACTTGCTTGGTAACTCGATATTGAAGACGTATACCGAGGTCATCAACACCGTATTACTTTATTATCAGGATCATCGCTTCCATATGAAGGGGAGCATGGGAGTAGGAGAGTCTGGCCAGTTTGACAAGGTGGGAGGTAATGGTGCTAGTGGGGCACAACAATTGCAGTATCTTAGGCAGCATGACAGGGATTCTCGACGGGGATCCGATAAAAGGTCCCGTTCTAGAGGTTTCAAATCATATGACGGTGGAGTTAAGTATGGCCCGCAGCAGCACATGTTCCCAATGGTCAGCATGGCATGGGTATAATGGGGTTGGCCAATAGGGCTGAGGCCGACAGGACTAGAGATCAAATTAACTTCAACAAGGCCAATAGGGCCAGAGGTTGGGGGATTTCATAGGCCGTTGCTTTGTTTGTAGAGAGCCTAGTCATGTGAATAGAGCCTATCTGCAAAGAGCCAAGGGAAGTAATAGGGTGACCAGTAGGGGTAACAGTCTTAGTTACCACCGGTAGCACCAGTAACTTTAGCAGTCCCACAACAATAGGGACAATTATAGTATGGGCGTGCCTGTAATGTCCAGAATGCGATGGTACCATATGCACTGCAAGCGCCACCAGTTGTTGAAGGTATGTTTGCTATCCATGGGCATATGGGTTGGGTGATATTTGATACGGTGACATCACATTCTTTTATAGCCACTAGATTTGCACGTGCAACCTAGTTATTAGAGACAACCGACAGTGTTATTATGTGTGTTGATTCGCCTTTGGGTAGTGGGGCCCTCATTCATTCCATTTATAGAGGGGTGAGGACAGACGTTGGGAGATTGTGTTTACCAACTGACTTACTTGTGTTAGACATGAGTGCGTACCACATTATTCTGGGTATGGACTAGTTAGTAGAGTATAGGGTGTTATTGGATTGTTTTGGTATGACCATTGTGTTTTCCACCCCAGGACAGGAGATGTCTCTGGTAGCGATGCCTCTTCCTGAGAGAGGGTCTAGCACCCACCTATGTTATATTGAGGAGGAGACCTCTAGGAGGTTGTTATATCATTAGACTCTATCGTTGTAGTTAGGGAGTTTGCGAATGTTTTTCAGGAGATACCGGGTTTACCGTCAAGTCAGGAGATAGAGTTTGATATTGATTTAGTGCTTGGGATTAGGCCAATTTCTCGTGTGCTGTATCACATGGTCCCATTAGAGATGGAGGAGTTGAGAGACTAGATTTAATGGCTCCTAGGGCAGGGATATATTCGATGGAGTACATCGCTGTGGGTTACCCCAGTGTTGTTTGGTTCACTTCGGTCGTGTATTAATTATCGAGAATTGAACAAGGTCACGATTCGGAATAAATATCCATTGCCTCGAATCGATGACTTATTTGACCAGTTGATAGAAGCAGCGTACTTCTCAAAGATAAACTTAAAATTGGGATATCACCAGAGTCGCATTAGGGAGTAGGATGTCGCTAAGACCGCTTTCCTGACGCAGTATGGGTCGTATGAGTTCAAGGTTGGGACTTTTGGGCTAACCAATGCTCCAACCATTTTCATGGATCTCATGAATATGGTGTTCAAAGACTCTTTGGACCAGTTTGTGATAGTGTTCATATATGACATTCTGGTATATTCTCAGACTAAGCATGAGCACGTAGAGCATTTACATATGGTTTTACTGACGTAACGAGACCATTAATTGTGTGCCAAGTTTGAGAAGTGTGGGTTTTGGTTGCATGAGGTGTAGTTCTTGGGTCATATTGTGTCTAACGGAGGTATTTCAGTTGTGATACCCCGCTCCAAATATTTTATTTTTTTTCCTTCGTAAGTTGAAATAAAATAAGAACCTTAGAATTTAGTTAATTATAACTTGGTTTATATTATGATTTAAATTTTTTTGGAGGCTTAATGATAATTATTGGAAATTGCGGGTTGAAATAGGAGAAAACTAAAGAAATTAAAAAAGGATCGTTCGAATGAAGTAGAGATCTTTGATCAAGAAATAAAGGTCATTTGAGGCAGGGGATTAAATGAAATTTGAACGAGATCCCATAGCATAATAGGTCCAGGTCAATCGAAGGTCATTTGAAGTGTTGGATCGGACAAGGTTCGAACGAGATACCTTTCTCGTTCAAACAATGGGCAAATCTTGTTCGAATAAGGTCATTCAGATTTTTAAATCAAGTTTCCCTTGTGCACTGTCTCATTCTAGGTCATTGGATGGACGAGTTGTCGAGCTCTGGTGAGTCCAAATTGGGCAAAAAGGAGCTTTAAGGATTTTGGGTATTTTTACAAGGGTTGTTTAGTTCATTTGGGTCATGTAGAGTTAGAAGAAGAGAGAGAGAGAGAGAAGTGTGGTCTTCCACCATTCTTGATCATGTCCTCCACCTCTTTCCACCTCAAACCACCATTCTCCCACCAAATATCCACCTTAAACCATCATATTCTTCTAGTCTTTACCATATCCAAGCTTTGGATACCCATATCCACCATTGTTGGGTATAGCTACGAATTTGTGGAGTTGTTGATGGTTTTTTTGGAGAAGATGAATATGGGAGATTCATGGAGCTTTCATAAAGACAAACTTGGTGGAGCTAGGCAACCTCCTTGAGGCCACCTTAAGAGGTGGGAGGTTACCATCTTTTTAGACATTTCATACCTTCCATTGTTAGAGCTTCATTTGAGGTGAAAAAACCTACTCTTAGTTTAAGACTCTATTTTGTGTAATTAGTAGTCTTGTTATTATAATTTAAGTGTGGGAAGTATATAATAAAATCATAGGTTTATAGTAGATTGGTATTAGACATTTTTAAGGAATAAAAATGTTGGAAATTTTTTTATATTTGTTGGATATAAACGATGAGTAAATATTTTAAGGTTTTCTAGAAATAATTGGGATTTTCATGTAAATGGTATATTTTAAGAAGCTGAGTAATAAACATTTTTATGGAATAAAAATGTTTTAAATTTACCTTTTTATCTTGCCAAATATATTTGGTAATTTAGGTTTGATTTCTTGCAAAAATGAAGATTTTATAAAATTGGGACATTGGTTTGAGTTTTTCAGAAAGAAAATGTCCTTTGAGTATTGAAAATGCATTTTTGCAAAGCATTATGAATTTCTAGAATGAAAAATATGTTTAGCCCTGTTGATGTAAAAAACTAGACTATATCTAATTCTTTAATCACAAATAAAATACGTAAATAAAAAGTAAACGACACAAGATTTTAAAGTGGTTCGTCTTGGTATGAAAGCTTACGTCCACTGTTATGGTATTAATCTTTGCAATAGTTTACTTGCTTGCATGCTTTCCTTTGATGAAGGGGTGTAAGGACAATTTATCCATCTTTATGTATATGTTATGTCATACGCCGTTACTAGATTGATGGTTGAAAAGATCACATCGTCATCAACGAAATCTGAAATCCGAAGATCAAAAGAAGAAGGAATTTGGGAATCAGACCTGACCGGACCGATCCGGCTCAGATAAAAGAACCGATCCGGTTCACCGGACCGATCCGGTTCACCGGACCGATCCGGTTCACCGGACCGATCCGGCTAAAGGGACCGGACCGATCCGCCTGCTGAGTTGAGACCAGTACACCCCGGATCCATAACGAACCGATGAAGGCAAAAAGGCCGAACCGATCCGATGCCAACCGGATGGATCTGGTTTCAGAAAAAGAACCGATCCGAGTTCACCAGACCGATCCGCCTAAAGGACCGGACCGATCCGACGAGGATAGACTCTGCCAGATCGTGTAGCAGATTTTTTAGGGTTTTGACTCCTTATTTAAACCACGATCAGTAGTTGGTTTTCTCAAGACTTTCCCACGATTATCAGAGCATATCAACCTTAAAGTCTTCACCTATTGAGTCCTATGATTCTAGGTTTTTAGATTCACACATCTTCCATATCTATGTGAATCAAAGTTTGGTAACCCAAGAACATCATTGCTGTTGTTCAACCCTTTGTGAAGTGGACCGCTTCTTCCTCTTCATTGCAGCCCTACTGGACAGGGATAGTTCCAGCCGCCAACCCTACTGGAAAGGGATATTCCAGCCGCGACTACAGAATTCGATACCCGAGGGTAATTCTTAGTCAACCTGTATTTCATTGTAATCCGATTGTAAACCGTCTTTTACAAATTATAGTGATATACAAATGGTTTTGCCCCTGTGGGGGATTTTTCCTTAAACTTTGTGTGTTGAATATTTATTGCATGATTTCATATTGTTTCAATCACACCTAGTTGCATGCTTAGGGTTAATTTGGGTTAAAAATGGTATTTATTATATTATTTCTTAATTGAACGCAAGAGCCAACTCTTTCAAATTGGTATCAGAGCAGGTTACGCCATTCTATCGCGTATTCCTTACTTCCGCAAAATTTTTCTAAAGATATCAATTTTTGAAATAAATTGATTTTTGAAAAGAGCGTGTTCATATGGAGAAGTCATATTATAAAATGCCTATTTTTGACGGGTCAAATTATGCTTATTGGAAAGCCCGTATGAGGTCGGCTTTAAAAGCCATTGATGAACGTGTCTGGATTTTGGTTGAACGAGGGTGGACTCCTCCCACTGTGACTGTTGATAATGTGACCAACTTGAAACCTGACATTTCTTGGACTGATGATGAATTTAAATGGTCATCTTTTAATTCTAAGGGTCTAAGTGCTATCTCTGGGTCTGTCACACCTGATGAGTTCAAACGCATAATGACGTGTACCACGTCAAAAGAAGCATGGGATGTTTTGCAACTTACCCATGAAGGAACAAATGCTGTTAAAGAGTCAAAATTGCAAAATTTAACAACTCAATTTGAAACCATCACCATGCATGAACATGAATGTTTTGATGAATTTTATGCTAGGCTGTCTGACATTGTTAATACTAGCTATAATCTTGGTGAACATATTCCAAATGCCAGAGTTGTTAAAAAGATTCTTCGTTCCCTTCCTAAGCGTTTTATACCTAAAGTCGTTGTGCTAAATTCCTTGGGTAATTTAAATACACTAAAATTGGAAGAACTGGTAGGAGATTTACAAACTTATGAAATAGACATGTTTTCCAAATCTGCCAAGCCAAAAGATAAGGGAATTGTCCTTAAAGACCAAGAGAGAAAAAGTGAAGGGTCGGCAAGAAAGAGAGTCGAGTCATCTAGAAAGATAGAAACTTCTGATTCTGAATGTGAGTTTGACATAGATGATTTGGCCTTATTTGCTAAAAACTTCAAGAAAATTCTGAAATTTAGGAATTTCAAAGATAAAAAGAATTTTCAGAAAAATAAGTTTGAAAAGAAAGATTTCAAAGAACCCCCTAAAGACAGTGAGAGGTGTTTTGAGTGCGACGGTAAGGGACACAGAGCGTTTGAGTGTGCCACTCGTCTGAATAGGGAAAAGGATAAAGCTGTCCTAAATGCTACCCTTAGTGACGACAGTGAGGTCGAGTCGGTGGACTCGGGAGATGAGTCACCGCATGAGCGTAACTTCACCGCGTTCATGGCTAGTCATGTGAGTACTCCTAGTGCATCTCACGACGATGAGGATGCTACTTCACAGGGACACCTCGACAGCGAGAGCGAAGAGAGTGAGGGAGAGGAGGAAGGTAGTGAGGACGAGAGTAACCTTCAATGCGCCTACGCCGAGTTATATAATGAGTCTTTCAAAACTAAAAAACGTAACAAGGCGTTAGTTCTTAGAATCACCGCGTTAGAAGAGACGAGAGAGAGAGAGTGTCCTCCACCTACACCGCCCTGAGAGAGAGAGAGTCTGCCTGGGTTAGTAAAGAGAATTTGCTTAGAGAGAGAGATAGCAGTTTTGAGAAAGAGAAAGCGGACTTGACTAAACAAGTGGCTAGTCTTACGAGTGAGCTCCATTCCTCCTTGGAGACTCGGAAAAAACTTGAAGCACTTGTTGCCCAGCTTACTCATGACCTTGAGAGAGCTCGGAAAGTCAAGGTACAAATCGAGGACAGATCTGGGAAGATGGGAAAGATGCTCCTCGGTCCCGCTTTAGCTTTTGGTGACAGGCAAGGAATTGGTTTTGATGGTGCCTCCACGTCCCAAATTGCACCCGGACCAATTCCTGAGTTTACTACGACTCCTTATGGCCGTCATAAAAAACCAAGAAGGAGAGTTTGACCAAGAAAAGCAAACCAAGGTCCTCCTAATAATGTGCCTTTTTGCTCCCATTGTAAAAGAAATGGACACCTTAGGGATGATTGCTATAGTTTGGGTCGGACACGACGTACGTTTGCTCCACCACATCAGACTGATGAGTTTGCCAGTATGAGAGAGCGTGTTGAGTTTCTAGCCGCCACATCACAGAGTTTGATGGAGGAATTCCGACGGATGACCTTACCATCAATGAATGCGCCCCGCATTCCGGCTAAAACCAACAACAACAAGGGAATACAAAAAGGTACCTACACTTGGGTTCCTAAGAAAGAGAAAAAGGCCCTTGTTGTACATGTCGCTCTCAAAGCCCATAATACCTCACAGTGGTATTTTGATAGTGGATACTCCAGACACATGACAGGTGATGTCTCATATTTTACCCATCTTGAGGATTATAATGATGGGAGAGTCACCTTTGGAGATGGTAGCAAATCTAGCATAGTTGGACGAGGTACAGTAGAGTTACCAGGATTTTCAAAGCTAGAGAACGTGCTGTACGTCAAAGGTTTGAAAGCAAACCTTCTTAGCATCAGCCAACTGTGCGACGATGACTTTGCAGTAAAGTTTGACCGGGAAGCTTGTAAGGTCTATAATCAAGCCGGTAAACTTTTAGTGCAAGGGGTGAGGACAGAGGATAACTGCTATGGGATTGAGCCCACATCCTCACTAGTTTGCAACAGCGCCATGATCACTCCTATGGATCTATGGCACCAACGTCTAGGTCATATGAACATTAGAGACTTATCTCGTTTAGTCAAAAAGGACCTAGTACGTGGCTTACCATCTCTTGGAAAGCCAACTTCCATGATTTGTGGACCCTGTCAGTTGGGAAAACAAATCCGTAGCCCTCATAGGAAGTTGAATTCCATTACCACCTCCCGTGCTCTTGAGTTGATTCACATGGATCTTATGGGTCCTACTCGCACGGAGAGTCTAGGTGGTAAGAGGTACATCCTCGTGATGGTAGATGATTTCTCCAGGTACTCCATTGTAGGTTTTCTGAGAGAGAAATTCGATGCTGTAGAATTTTTAACGACCAAGTGCCGTGTCCTGCAAAATCAACATGGAGTCAATATTAACAGAATACGTAGTGATAACGGCACTGAATTTAAGGAAGCAAAGGTGGATTTGTACTGTGATAGCCTTGGGATCAAACATGAGTTTTCTGCTGTGAGAACTCCTCAGCAAAATGGGATTGTTGAGAGGAAGAATAGAACGATCCAAGAGATGGCTAGATCTATGCTTCTAGGTCGTAAAGTGTCTAGGAGATTTTAGGCAGAGGCAGTGTCTACTACATGCCACACGGTGAATAGGGTTTATCTTCGTCCACACACACTTAAGACGCCTTATGAATTGTGGACTGGCAAGAAACCCAACTTGACATATTTTCGTGTTTTTGGGAGTAAATGCTACATTCTACGGGATAGAGAGCAATTAGGAAAGTTTGACTCCCGGAGCGACGAGGGAATATTGCTAGGATATTCATCGAACAGTAGAGCGTACCGGGTTTTTAACCTGAAGAGCTCTAAGGTTATGGAATCAATAAACGTCACTGTGCAAGATGACGAACCTCCGACGGTTATTGATCCCAACCTTCAGTGTGAGGATGAGGATTGTTCTGACAGTGATTTTCCTGTTCCTCTCCCACACTCTGTGGACCCTATTCCTGTGTTAGGGGACACACCTGCTTGGGTTCGCAAGAGTCATGATCCTTCAGCCATTGTTGGTGATCCCACTCTAGGGGTCAAGACTCGTGCTCAGCTAGAGAACGTTGTTAGCCATCTTTGCTACACGTCCAAAGTCGAGCCCAAGAACCATAAAGAAGCACTCAAGGATGAACACTGGATATCTGCTATGCAGGATGAGTTGCTTCAGTTCAAAAAGAATAATGTCTGGGAATTAGTCCCCCGACCTAGTGAGACTAATGTGATAGGTACCCGGTGGATTTTCAAGAACAAAATGGATGAATATGGTACCATAATCAGAAATAAGGCTAGGTTGGTCGCTCAAGGCTACACACAGATAGAGGGTGTAGACTTTGGGGAGACATTTGCTCCTGTTGCGAGGCTTGAGTCTGTCCATCTTCTGCTCGCCATCGCATGTCATCTGCGATTCAAGGTATATCAGATGGATGTCAAGAGTGCCTTTTTAAATGGCATTCTATAGGAGGAGGTTTATGTGGAACAATCAAAAGGGTTTGAAGACCCTAAGCACCCTGATCACGTCTACTATCTGAGGAAAGCCTTGTATGGTTTGAAGCAAGCACCCCGTGCTTGGTACGAGAGGCTTACTTCCTATCTCTTAGCCCGTGGCTTCAAGAGAGGGGGAGTTGATATGACGTTGTTCGTCAGGAGAGATGACGGTGCTATTTTGGTTGCCCAGGTCTATGTGGACGACATAGTCTTTGGATCCACATGCTCCCAGCATGCTCACCACTTTGAAGAGGAGATGAAAAGTGAGTTTGAGATGAGCATGGTTGGTGAGCTTACATTCTTCCTTGGTCTCCAGGTTCGTCAGCTAGAGGATGGGATGTTCATCTCCCAATCCAAGTATGCTAGAGACCTAGTGAAGAAATTTGGTTTAGACTCCGCTAAGCATGCACGTACACCTATGAGTACCACTACCAAGCTTAGTAAGGACACTTCAGGCAAGGACGTAGAGCAAACCTTGTATCGGAGTATGATAGACAGTCTTCTCTACTTGACTGCTAGTCGTCCCGACATTGCCTTTAGTGTTTGAGTCTGTGCGCGTTATCAGGCGTCTCCTAAAGAGTCACACTTACTCGCTCTAAAACGTATTATCAAATACGTGAGTGGGACTCTCTCATACGGTATTTGGTATTCCTTTGATACCGATGACAGTTTGTCCGCCTATTCGGATGCCGATTGGGCCGGGGACGTAGATGGATGTAAGAGCACTTCGGGTGGGTGTTTCTACTTTGGTTCTGCTCTTGTCTCTTGGTTGAGCAAGAAGCAAAACTCCATCTCTTTGTCCATTGCGGAGGCTGAGTACATCGCCACCGGGAGTTGTTGCACGCAACTCATGTGGATGAAGCAAATGTTGGAGGATTATGGGATTTCACAGGACACCATGACCATTTCCTGTGATAACACGAGCGCGATACACATATCCCGCAATCCTGTCCAACATTCGCGCACAAAGCACATCAGGTTACGCGAGCACTGTATACGTCAGTTAGTTGAGGAGAAGGTCGTAACCCTGAGTTTTGTTCCTACCGACCGTCAGTTAGCCGATATTTTCACGAAACCTTTAGATGCCCTTAGATTTGAGAGTCTTAGGAAGTCTTTGGGGATTTGCACAGTTGACTGAGGGGTTGGTCTATGTCTAGAATATGATGCTTCTTCATGTTCATATCATATGCTTCCTATTGCTAGTCTGTTTTATATGTACCATATATTTGTTGTACAGCTTTTATGTATTTTTTATTCTTTGAAAAATACAAAAAGATTCTCCCTTTAGAAATTTTTTAGAAAAACACAAAAATATTTTATTTTGATAAAATGTTTTTTGAAAAATTCAAAAAGAGATTTGCCTTTTATGGATGAGCATTTAAGATAGCCAAGTCACAACTTCATTCCATATATCCATGTGACTGTTTGATAGAGATTTGAGAGGCTACATCATTTCATCCATGTGCTTTACATTGATTGGAGTCCTTGAGATGTAATTAGTGATATTTCCTACATGCTTGACTCCTACATCCTTTATTGCACACATGCACGGCTATATTTGATTGTTGCACTTGTCAAACTGATGTTAGCTTAAGTGTTTCCATCTCAATCCTGTCTATACAATGTATATAATGCGATAAAACTTGACAAGATTGGATTGCATGTAAAAATCGTTTTGGTGAGACTGTGTGTATATTTTCATAACGGGGAGGGGCTGCGAAAGTTGATTCTTATCCTTTGCGCAAAAGCCACCGTTAAAAAGGACCTAAAAAATGGAGGAATTTTAATATCCGAGGTCCTAAGAGGTAAAAAGAGCCCAAAAAAATTGATAAGGCAATAAAAAGCAATTCATGCCAACTATGGGCCATTTAGGTTTCACCCAATTCTCCAAAGTTGAGAATTTAGTTTTCCTCTATTCAAAATATAAATCTGAGGGAGTTTGGTTGGAGATTGAAAAACGGGTTTACACTTCCTTGAAAGTCCTGAAAAAGCATGAAAATCATTTTGGACGTTATTGGTGTAGAAATCACTTTGAGCTTTGATTTGTAGATTTGATATAGTCAATGTCGTATATTTCCAATCTTTTACACCAAAGGAAGCATTTGAGTTCATTCGTTAGGAATATCCAATATTCATCGTGCACATATGTCATGCTTGTATGCTTTGATTTTCCTATCGAATTTTGATCACACCCATTCTTTTACGCTATCACCGACTTGGTTGTTTTATGTTCATTCATGGTGTGATTTTATGCCTTGTGTCACCCCGGTACTTGATTGCTTGATTTATTTCTCTCATTTGTCTATTTGGGGACATCATAAAAAGGGGGAGAATGAATTATCTGATTATGAGGGAGTTTTGAAATTGATATATATGTTTTTGTTTATCTCATTTCAAACTCGATATGTCACTTGGTATTTGCTTTATCTCATGTGTGTAGGTACATCCTTGATAATCCCATGATACACACCCTGATGAGAAAAGCGTGAAGATTCCTGAAGAATTGAAGAACAAACGATGCAGCCTTAGTCATATGTACCTCTTTCAGTTTTGGGTTCATGGAAGGGTAGATTTGTATAGGCATTGTTCATACTTGATAATTCGGATTTTTTATGTTTGTTCCGGCATAGACATAGGGGGAGATTTGTAAGGACAGTTTGTCCATCTTTATGTATATGTTATGTCATGCGCCGTTACTAGATTGATGGTTGAAAAGATCACATCGTCATCAACGAAATCCGAAATCCGAAGATCAAAAGAAGAAGGAATTTGGGAATCAAACCTGACCGGACCGATCCGGCTCAGATAAAAGAACCGATCCGGCTAAAGGGACCGGACCGATCCGCCTGCTGAGTTGAGACCAGTACACCCCGGATCCATAACGAACCGATGAAGGCAAAAAGGCCGAACCGATCCGATGCCAACCGGATGGATCTGGTTTCAGAAAAAGAACCGATCCGAGTTCACCGGACCGATCCGCCTAAAGGACCGGACCGATCCGACGAGGATAGACTCTGCCAGATCGTGTAGTAGATTTTTTAGGGTTTTGACTCCTTATTTAAACCACGATCAGTAGTTGGTTTTCTCAAGATTTTCCCACGATTATCAGAGCATATCAACCCTAAAGTCTTCACCTATTGAGTCCTATGATTCTAGGTTTTTAGATTCACACATCTTCCATATCTATGTGAATCAAAGTTTGGTAACCCAAGAACATCATTGCTGTTGTTCAACCCTTTGTGAAGTGGACCGCTTCTTCCTCTTCATTGCAGCCCTACTGGACAGGGATAGTTCCAGCTGCCAACCCTACTGGAAAGGGATATTCCAGCCGCGACTACAGAATCCGATACCCGAGGGTAATTCTTAGTCAACCTGTATTTCATTGTAATCCGATTGTAAACCGTCTTTTACAAATTATAGTGATATACAAATGGTTTTGCCCCTGTGGGGGATTTTTCCTTAAACTTTGTGTGTTGAATATTTATTGCATGATTTCATATTGTTTCAATCACACCTAGTTGCATGCTTAGGGTTAATTATTATATTATTTCTTAATTGAACGCAAGCGCCAACTCTTTCAAGGGGGGGGCATAATGTATTTATAATTACCCGGAGGCCAAGAATTGGAATGTCAAAGGGATGGGCTGGTTTTATATTCCAGCATTTACATCCGTACATAATGAATGTGATAGTTGATTGTATAAATCTCATGTAATATGACTTTCGTTATGGTAACGTTTCAGTGGTCTTGTTGGTCGGCCTTCCATGAGTTGGTCAGCATTCCTTGAGTTGGCCAGCCTTCTTCATGGTCATAGGCAAAGCTACTATTTATTGACTAAAATTTTTTCCATATAGGAGGACACACGTTTAACATCTAATTGGTCCACGTAGGTGGATAATTTTTTGCATCAACAAACCCATTTAATAGGATTTTAGGATTTAAAATCCATCTTCTCATGCATATAAACTTGTAGTATTTTGACAATGGACATAAAGACAAGTTTAAATAAGGATTTGTTGGGTTTAAATATGAAGTAAGAAAAGTATAAATTCTAGTCTACGAAGTGTGGAAAAAAGGAATTATAGGTGTGAGAAGTGTAGAGCTTGAAGACTACATGTGTTGATAAAAGAAATGGTATTTTTCTTATGAAATAATCTTTTATGTTCAGTGATTATTGGAAATGAAAGTAATGAAATAAAGATGTTACCAATTGAGAATAATATTACTCTAAAAGGTTAAAAAGGTGTTAAGGTGTTAAAAACACTTAAGAAGTCAGTGTGGGCAACTTAATGGTGTTTTGGAAAATTAACACTTGTGAAAATGGAGTAAAAGGTGAGTTTGAAAACAAATGGGTAAAATAGTAATTCTAAATAAAGGGGAACATTTTTATGAAATAAAAATATTGCAAAGGGTGTTACACATGAATGTCCTAGTGAACATGATTTTTAGAATAAAATCAAGGCTAAAGTGCAAAGAACAAGAAATGGTGATTTTCAAAGTGTAACACAAGTTAGTGTGGAACCCCGGGTTTGGGTTCGGCCGGGTAAAAAGGAAAGGCGGAATAATTTGAAATTTTGTAAAATGTTAAAATACATAAAAAAGGAACTCGGATGACACCAAAAAAATTAAGGTGAGACCGAAGCCCTGGGGTGAAAGATCCAAAATCACTGCCTCATATGGTGCACATAGATGGCAGTGTGGTGCCCGTTAAACTATGCGATTATGGAAAGATTCCGAGAAAAAGATGAAGGAATAAGAGACTTGTCAAGAAATGGGTTGTGTGGTGAAAATGTGTTAAGACAACCTAACTTGAATGAATTAATAAATGTTCTGGTAAAGAATAAAATGGACAGTAAATGTATAAATTGATTAATGTCCATAAGGTAAATAAGAGGTAAAGTAAGTGGGTGAATGGGTGACTGATCAATCTAAGAGATTCAACCCATAATACACAAAGGTGTATTGTGAAAGGTTTTCAAAGGCTAAATAATTATTTTCTAATATGGTTCGCGTGTGTTGAAAGGGTGATTTTCAATGAAAATACTAATATGGATTGCTTGAAATGAGAAGGGTAATTTTGGGGAAGAAATGGCTTCCGGTCAAACCAAGTGTAGTTGTTTCAAGTATTTAACCGACTGTGTTAAATAAAGGGATAAATTAAAAATAAGAAAGATAAAGACTTTTACAATATTAAGGTGAATTAACAGGGATAAATAACTTTTTCGTGAGTAAAAGGTTTCATGCATTAAATATGTGTGTGTGTATGTGTGTGTGTGTGTGTGTGTGTGTGTGTGAGAGAGAGAGAGAGAGAGAGAGAGAGAGAGAGTATACACAACATAGTTACATGTGCACGTAGGAATGTCGTATTAGTGTCTTCTTTTTGCCGTTCGATTCTATATTGCATTGTTGCATATTTTCCACTGAGCATTTGACTCTTTCTCTTATTTTGTTATGTCAGGTTGGGTGCGGTTTTGTATTTTGAGAGTGTTATACAGGTAAATACTCTCTTTTATTTTACGTTAGTAGCTCTGTATGCTTGGATTTCGGGGTGCTCCCCACGGATCCCTCACGTAATTTGATTTGAAATTTGGATCGCATGCTTAACAAGTGAAACATTAATTAAAATAAAATTGAATTAACAACATTATATAGGTTGTTTCATTGCACTTCACACCCAATGCTCGAGTCATACCAGATTGACTACGGGTAACCCATAAATTTGAGTCGGGGCGTTACATCAGTGAACCCGAGTAATGTGTCTGCGGTGAGGGAGTGGGGACAACATATGGCACCGATCGAGATCCATAGTTTCTTGGAGTTGGCAGGGTATTACTGTCATTTTATTAAGGGCTTTTCGAAGATTACGGGTCGATTGACGAATTTGACTCGCAAGGGGGTATCATTTGCGTGGGATGAATACTATCAGTTAGATTTCAATGAGCTGAAGCACAACTTGACTTCAGCACCTGTGCTCGCAAAACCCAGTGGAGGAGTGGAGTACCTTGTATTTATCGATGCGTCATTATAGGGACTTGGGGGTGTGCTACAGCAGGATGACCAAGCTATAGCTTATGCTTCTCGTAAGCTTAAGCCCCACGAGAGGAACTACCCTACACATGATCTGGAGCTAGCTGATGTAGTATTTTCCTTAAGAATTTAGAGGCACTATCTCTTGTGGGAGAAATTTAATTTATTCATGGATCATAAGTCGCTGCAGTATTCGTTCACTCAGAAGGATCTCAATATGCGACAGCGTAGATGGTTGGAGTTCATGAAGGATTACTAGTTTGACATTCATTACCTTACGGGTAAGGAAAATGTGGTGGCAAATGCGTTGAGCCAACGACCCTCGGGGGATTTGGCGATCGCCTAAAAAGATGAGAGGAGTGAGCTTAGTCCGGATGATGCAATTGCCTGGGCATGTATGACCACTACACCAAAATAGAAAAATTGGCACCCTTTCGGCGGCTACCCTTGTCACGATCATTGACCGTGATAAAAAAGCTCGCGTTTTTTGTCACGGTCAAACGATCGTGACAAGTCCGTGATAAGTCCTTATCACGGTCAATGACCGTGAAAATTATATAAAATTGTCACGGTCAATGACCGTGACATGACCGTGACAAATCTGTCAGCAAAAATCCCTTCCCCTCCTTTTTTCCTCACTGATTTCTTTCCCTCCATTTTTTCTCTCTCTCTTTACGCGCTGCTCTCACTCTCTCCCTACTTTCAGGTTGGTTTCTCTCTCTCTCTCTCTTCCATTTATATATGTGTGTGTGTGTGTATATATATGCATGTGTGTGTGTGTGTGGTGGGGGAAGGGGGTGTGGGGTGGGGAGGTGGGTAGGGCAGTGTGTGTGTGTTTGTGTGTGGTGGGGGTGGGGAGGGGGGTGGGGCTGTTTGTGTGTGTGTGGTAGGGGAGGGGGTGAGGGTGGGGCAAGGTGGGTGGGGGGGAAGGGGCAGGGATGTGTGGTGGGTGGTGGGGTAGGGGGCTGCGTGTGTGTGTGTATGTGCGCGTGTAGTGTGCGTGTTTGTGCGTATGTACGAGAGAGGGAAATGATGCGGGGTGTGTGACGGGGGGTGGGGGTGCGTGCGTGTGTGTGTGTGTGAGCGCGCGTGTGTGGGTTAATTTTAGTAAGTAGTGTCCCTTGTAAACGAATTGGTTGATTATTAATTTTTTTAGTAAATTAATATATAAAAGTAGGATTGCCCCTCATTGTAAATTAGTAAATTAATAATTGTTTACTTTAATTGTTAGTTTAATTGATGAAAATAATTAATTGAGTAGATGAATTAGAAGGAGTAGGGGATACACATTTGTTGTTGACATTGCGGATGGATTATAATGGATTAATGTTGGGTTGGTTAATTTTAAAAGTGGCATGACCACTGGATTATTGTCCATATGGGGGTGGGATTTTTCAACTTTTTTTAAAATTACTTTGTATAACGAACAATATATATATATATATATATATATATATATATATATATATATATATATATATATATATATAATATGGTAATTAAATGAAACATACTTGAAACTACATATAGTGTGCATAGATACTAGCCTTCTAGTTCTTATGCGTACGCATTCAATAGCCTTAGACCCGTTCAAGAGTCATTACCCCTGTAATGAGATCTCTCGAATTGTCCCGTTTGGACAGTTTGGGACAACATAATTTCTGTATAATAATATTCTTAGTGGCTCAAAGTTGTTACTTTTGGAGGAAGTTCTACAGTCGTATCCTAATGTTCTCTAGGTACATACTAGATTGACAAGTGTGACGGTTATTTCAATTGATCAATTGAAATAACACTCACACTTGCCAATTTACGTCGTGTACTTGGAGAACTACGAGGATATGCTGCCGAATTTTTCTCAAATCGTAACAATGTGCATGAGCTGTTAAGTATAAAACAAAAAAATGCGGTCTTGAATGGGATATGACCACTCACCCTTTAGAGGAGATGAAGGAAATAGAAATTTCTATTATAAATTGAATTTGAAATTTAAAAATCAAATATAAATAAGACATAATTAAATGAAACATACTATAAATCTAAGTTTTGTTTATACTAATCCATGAATATATGCTTCTTACCTTTAATAGGTGATTAGTTGTGGTAGCTGTGATGGGATATTCGAAATACAAAGAGTGGATGGGTAAGACAAATAGAATGGGGGATGTGTTTCGCAGAGGTGCTAATGAATTTGTGAAATACGCAAAGAGATGTCAAAATGATGAAGAGTTTCCGTGTCCGTGTGCTAGGTGTAAGAATGGTAAGGTGTTTGAGTGGAAAACAGTTGAACTGCATTTGTTAAGATCGGGTATACAAGATAGTTATCTATTTTGGAGTTTTCACGGTGAATTGAAAGTTCCTTTTGTCCCCGACCAACCTTCAAAACAACCTTCAATAAGTAGTATAAATTTAGAAGGGGACGACATAGATCATAATATGTTAGAGGATTTAGTTGATGATGCATACGGGGTTTATGAAGCAGAGGAGAATGAGGTTACTGATGATGTACACAGTTCAAGTGCTCGTGAAGATATCATGATAAACCTTGATGATGACTACCAAAGTTTAAAATTTAAGGCGACCCAACCGTTATACTCTGGCTGTGAGAAAGATCAAACAACTTTACAGGCCATGGTTGGTTTGCACAGTTTGAAGATGCAATACTGTTTGTCTGGCAATAGCGTGATAGGAATTCTGAAATGAGTGAAGGGCTTACTACCCAAGGAGAATACGCTTCCAAATAGCTATCCTGCTATGAAGAACAGTTTGAAAGGTTTGGAAATGAAGTATAAATCAATTCATTCTTGTGTGTATGACTACATACTATACCGAAAGGAGTATGAAAATCTCGATCGTTGTCCAGTATGCGATGAACCTAGATATGTCAAATCTACTAGTAAGGAAGGCACAAGCTAAAAAGTACCTCAAAAAGTGTTAAAATATTTTCCCGCTAGGCTAGATTAAATCGATTTTTCACAGTACCATGGATAGCGGAGGCAATGACTTGGCATGCTAGGGCAGAAGTAGGGGGTTATATCATGCGCCATCCTATTGATTCTACAGTCTGGGGGAGGATGAATTATGAGTATCCTGATTTTGCTCGAGAACAACGCAACATTCGTTTGGCTATATCAACACTTGGTTTCAATCCATTTGGAAATCTAAGCACCAATCAGAGTGTATGGCCAGTGATCCTAGCCCCACTCAACCTCCCTCCTTCACAGTGTATGAGACCTGAATTTTCGATAATGGCTTTGTTGATACCTGGGCCAAAGGCACCAAGTGACGACATTAACGTCTACCTGGCTCCTTTGGTAGAAGAATTAAATGAGTTGTGGGAAGAGGGTGTGAAATCATTTGACTCTTTTAGAAAAGAAGAGTTTACGCTGAAAGCTATGTTAATGTGGGCAATTAATGATTTTCCAGCTTATGGGACATTATTCGGTTGTGTAGTACATGGTTATTTGGAGTGTCCTATTTGTGGAGAGGAGACTGAATCTCTTCGTCTATCCTTTAGCTCAAAAAATGTATACCATTGCCATAGGAGGTTTTTAGCCCCAGATCATAGTTTCAGATTTGAGAAAGGTTCCAATTTTTTATTGGGTGTGTGTGTGGTGGGGGAAGTGGGTGGGGAAGGGTGTGTGTGTGTGTGTGTGGGGGGGGGGGGGGCAGAGATTGGGGGGGCTGTTTAACAGTAACAATTCATTTTTATTTGTAGTAATTGTACGTATTTGCATGTTTTCTTCTAATTCATTTTGATTTGTACTAATAACATTTTGTTACAGCAAGTGTCTCCTTCAGGTATTAAGGCGAGAATGATGATGCTGGTTATGATGATGTCGTCTGGGCTCGGTGGTAGCAAAGGCGATGAGGGATCCTCGTCCCCTAGACTCCCCAAATATGGCAAATTGGGGATGGCCATTGAGAACAAGTCGGGGCTATTAGCGAGATCCCTCGAGCTCGTAAAGACGATCATCGGCCCGGGGTACATTTGTTGGAAGGAGGTGCCATATGATCTCAAGTTAGCTGTTTGTGTGGCACTACATGTAAAGTATTTATATTTATATTTATATGAATATTTCAATTTCAATTTCGATTTCGATTTCGATTTCAATTTATATTTATTCGCAACTAACATTGTATTTGTTGGACAGGAACAATTCACCCTGGATCTAAAGCTACGCAATTCCGTCTTGGAGCAATTGAGGGAGCAACACAAGACGTGGAAGAAAAATATACGGACCCGGTACTTTGGGAATACACGAGAGTCCGTTATCCGAATGTGTGAATCTGTCCCGCCGAAGGAGCCGATCTCATTGGCACAATGACAAAGGTTCATTAACAATGAGATCGGGGAGCGACAATTGGCATCTCGCCAATCGGGGAGGGAAAATCGGGCAAAAAAGACGGACATGTACTACTCCGGCCGGACGTCTTACACCGAGGTGGAGCATAGGATGATGGTAAGATTTAATTTTTCTATAACTACAGAAATATGTTATTCTACATTATTTTAGTTTGCGAGGCCGATACTAATTTTACTTTATTTTATTTCAGGGGACATGGAGTGGCCCTGGGGGTAAGCCACATAGGGTCGATACTTATGTGGCTCTTTGAACGAAGAAGGGGAAGGATAAGGATAAGGAGGTGTCCCCGAGCGTTACGATCACGATTTTAAGTAATCCGACAGTTTACTTGTAACACCCCGCACTTTTGGGGATAATTAAAATTCATAAGTAAGTGTAATTTGGGAATTTAAGAGGTTATCGTGAATAGTAATTTTTGGAGTTTTCAAGGATTAGATGATTTTCGATGGGTGTTATATTTACTTTTGGGATTAAGTAAATAAGTCGGAGTATTTTAATTATATGTCGCAGCTGGGTAAAGCGACAGAGGATAATATTTTAATGGGAATACCGCGTTAAGTGGTGTGGGGTTAAATTAGTGATTTGCGGTTAGGTACCTCAGATGGAGATTCCGATTGCGCGGTGAGTCTCGAAATGGCCGAGATAGTCAGAATAGAGTATCCGGGGGTTGTAATTGAGTATCGGGAATTTTTGGATTAATAGGGACTTGCAATTGAGTAAACGAGTCATTTTTTGGTTTAAAAGGGTTAAACCCTTATTTCTCCTTATATAAGACACGGGAGAGTGGGAGAAAGGAAAGAAAAAGGAGAGAAAGTAAGAAGAGAAGAAAGGAAGGGAGAAAGAGGAGAGAAAAAGGATTTTCGGGCCAAACTCCGCGGGATTCGACTCGGGGTCGTCTGATTTTATCCTCCAGGCAAGTGTTTACTTGCTTTATTCAATTTAGTATGTATATCTCATATTATGGTTGGTAAACTATATGATTTCTGGGTTGGTATTCTTGAATAAAAATGGGGTTTTTGTGAAATAAACTCATAGAAATTGATGTGGTGATTGCCCCATATGAAATCTAAGCTTGAATGGATGAAAATGGTGTAGTTTTGTGATAAATGAATTTAATGGAGTTAGGGTTAGATTCTTGATTGAATGATTGAATCCCTTGATTTTAATTGATGTGTTGGTTATATCATTATGTGTAGATGATTATTTTGTTGGTTGTTGAGGTAGAAACCATAGAATTTGAGTTGGGATTGTGTTGGATTAAAAAGAAAATTGGAGAAGATGATGAATAGTGAGACAGCGTCCTTTTCCAATCGATTCGGCTCTTAGTCAAAAAAATAAAATTTGTAGATCTTTTCGATACGGTCGCATGGGCGCCGGCCGCGTATTTTTTTGATTTTTTTTGGATTTATAATGATCTTTCTACTGAAGGCTGTCCGAGATCGAAATCATTAGTCAGAAATTAAGGATAGAATTATTTGGAGATAAATATTAGGGATTCCTAAAATAGAGTGGGGACCTCCAAATTTACTTATGAGCGGTATGTAAACTTGGGGTTCATGGAAAATGGGATCCATGACTTATTTAATCGAGGATGTTTGGGATGAGTAACACTCGAGGGAGTATTTCGGCGGGCGATTATATATAGATAATTGCGCGCGTAGATAATGTGATTATATGCCGACTATAATTAAGTAAATCCTACGAGACTACTAGGATGAATTGGTATAGTTGGAGAAATTATATAAATCCTTATGCTAATATAAGGTACAGATTATTTATCAAGTGATGGAATACTTTTGGGTTTAGTATCGTGAGTGTGCGAATACTTGAATGTTAATCAGTGTGAGAATCTTTGGGATTATTTGGTCATCGTTATGTGTGATTGGCGATTATAGCCATTTGTATGTATACTTGTGGAACAATGTGGAATATATATATACGATGTGGGAACTGTATATATATAAAATATGATACGGATATGTATATATATCTATGTGTGGATGGTATATATATTTATGTGAAGCATACCCCTCATATGCTATCATGGGAAGTTGCGTGATGTGGTTGAGACCCCTGGCTTGAGGAGCAGGGAGCGTATAGTCCCCTGGTCATAGCGTCCATTTTATATTGTGTGATTTTTATTAGGGGTGAGACGTGGTGGGTATGTTTCATCTCACTTTCGGGGAGGAACTATGACCACTTCCCATACGTTGTGATTTGGCTTTTACCAAGGCGGTGTGAGATTCCGACCGTTGGTACCCAAGATGATATGTGAGCAATTCCCTGGTAGATGATAGCATAGAGACCTCATCCTCGAGTTATAGCTCGTTGGGATGGTTATTATACTGGTGTGTATAGTATATTTCTTGTGCATGAGAACAAGTTATATATCTCTAACTAAGAGTAAAGAAATAAAAGGAATAAATATTTAATTCTCATTCCGAAAGATTGTATCCGGACTTATTGTGATGTGTATTATAAATGAGTAGGTTATGTATATGTATTTAAATGAGTATATATATATATATAAGTTGAGTACTGAGGGTCTAATGGATCTCGACGATCGACCTTGCCAAGTAGTAGTGTATCGGGGGGGGGGGTCCTTGTTTGGATTTCGCTTCGCGAGACACCCCACGCACAAACATGGCCTAGTGTTGAGACTGGGGAGAAGTTTAACCCTTAGTACTCTAGTTTTGGGTTTTTCTTATATGAGTATATATATATATATATATATTTTTTTTTTTTTGTGTACTGAGGGTCTAATGGATCTCGACGATCGACCTTGCCAAGTAGTAGTGTATCGGGGGGATTCCTTGTTTGGATTTCGCTTTGCGAGACACCCTACGTCTTAATACTTGGTTTGCTTAGGATTTTTAGAGTTTTGGGGTGACGGATTAGTTAGGCAGCGTAGCTTGACTAGGATGTTTAGAGGGATTCTCTAGGTGTGCACTATTAGAAGAGTGGTGAGAGGTATCTCATGGGAGTGCGATACCAATTTAAATATGAGATAAAAACATATTTTTAAAATAAAGAATTTATGCACTTGCAAAATATTTTCACAACTCGGGCTCTGACCCGTTTATCTACCTTTCCTCTCTTTTGCTATATCTATATATATATTTAGGTGTCCCGACATAGGGACGCCTGGATGACGATTCCTTCGAGTCAGATGCTTGCTGCAGCAGCTGTGGATGCATGCAGGTTTATTTTTAAACGTTTCTATTTTTGTGATCTAGATAGGAAACATTGTAGTAACTTTCGGGCCGAAAGCACAATTGTATCTATTTATTCTTTCATCGCCTTTTAGTGCGGCTTTCATTCTGATTGTATTATTGTTGAACCGAGTGTTCGATTATTTTATTTCTTTTCAGCTTCATTTATTTAAACTGTGCGATGATTTTTCTTAGTTGGTTTGATTAAAAAGATTAGTTAAATAAAATTTTGACGCCAGCCTAATAGGTTATTAGTAATTATATTGGTTTTCGATAGTGATGCTAAGAATGAACCATACGAGACTCCTGTTTTAATTTTGTACAGGATTGATCGCCCGATATTTTATTAAGCGGGTTGTCACATTACTTTTTATTAATTATGTTATAATTTTTTAATTTACTTATTTTACTAATCATGTGTTTTACTTATTTTACTTATTTTGTCATTTCAGGCAAAGCTTAAGGAAGTTCATGAGTCGCAGTCTGATGCCGACAAGGTATCTTTGTCCACTGACACACTCAGCCAAGTGCTTGGCGCTGATCATAAGGGGAGGACAAGGGGGGTGAGCTCGCGGGTGGTCAAATCTAGGATCATCGGATTGGAGACGAGCGACACTAGGTAGGCTCTAACGGTGGACTCGCATGACGTGAAGCTGTCCCGTTTGGAGGCGATGGTCCAAGATATGTTCTCATTCATGAAGTGTTCGTTGGGCGGAGACCGTAAGAGGAAAGAGGAAAAGGTGGTGGAGGAGGAGGTGCAGGAGGACGAGGATGTGGACCTCGCTGCTTCATCGCCAACACGTTTGAGCTCTTATTTTGATGATCCACTTCCCTATTTGGCTCCCTTCGACCGATTGATGTCAACAATTGGTTGGCCGAGCGTGTTTATACTGGACATATTTGATGGCCAGCGGATAGGGCGGGGGTTGAGGGACCCGAATATCGTCTAGGGCGCACTAGTTCATGGATGTGAGCTTCAAGACATCGAGTCCAAGGTGCTCATTACACATGTGATGCCCGGGAAGGAGAACTCCCCATTGTGGTTGCGCGAACAATGCGGCACGATGTATATTAGAGGGTGTGTCAATTCATATATCGTCTGGCCTACTCACCTCCTCAAAGCTAACCTTACCCAAGACATGTAGTGACATTATTTGAATTGAATTGTTTTTAAGTTGGTACATTTGGAATTATATTTGGATTATATCTTGGTGCAAATTGTCTCTATTTTGAATGTATATTTGCATTATCTCTATTTTATTTGGATATATGATGCTTGAACAGGTACAACATTGCTATAATAGGTACAAATATACTGCTGAGCAGTGGCAGTGGCCAAACTGCCCAACAGATTTTTTTTCAATTCTGCCCAGAATTGTCACGGTCATTGACCGTGATAATTTTTTAATCATTGTCACGGGCTTATCATGGTCGTTAATCGTGACAAACTTGTCAAGGTCAAGGACCGTGACATGAACGTGACAATTCTAATGAACTTATCACGGTCAATGATCGTGACAAGTCCGTGATAAAAAAAGTTATCACCCTAGGAATTGTCACGGCCATTGACCTTGATACGTTGAACTTGTCAAGGTCAATGACCGTGACAATTCAGCAGATTTGGTGTAGTGGACAGTTTTGACTATCACACCCGAGATTATTATGTAGGTTGTGAAGGCTCAGATCACATATTTTTTTTCCAGGGCAGGTTATAACACTTATTGGTGGAGGGAGCAGAGTATTACTCAATCAGTTTAGAGGGAGGCTTATAGTCCCATAGGATAGGGATTTGCGACATGCTGTTATGATAGAGTATCATGGGCTGATATTCGCGGTACATCCTAGCGGGGATAAGATGTACCACGACATATTCAGGCAGTATTGATGAACTGGAATGCAGCGAGACATAACTGAGTTTGCCTCGAAATGTTCCATTTGTCAGTTAGTGAAGGTTAACCATCAGAGGTTGGTCGGGATGTTACAGTCGTTGGAAATTCAAGTTTGGAAGTGGTACAATATATCGATGGACTTCATTATGGGGTTACCGACATCACAAAGAGGTCACGATTCCATATGGGTCATTATGAACCCTATGACCATGGTGGCCCACCTTATGTCAATTTTAACGGATTATATGAGGGGCAGTATGCCCAACTCTTCATAGCCGAGATAGTGAGGTTACTTGGGGTACCGATTGATATTGTGCTCGATCTGTGACACACCGCCTATTTTGACCATGGGTGATCCGTCCTTTATCAAAATAACCAAGAATCTCATTTGTTTCATTCTTAACATCACCGTCGAAAACATTTTAAATTATTAATCACCTATGTCAAATTAAGCCGATGCCAAATTTTATCTTTGATTATAATAACAACGTGAGGAATAAAAATAATAACCAAACCATCCATGCAATATAATAGTTTGAACCAATCACACGATAAATAACTGAATAAAATAATACTGAATAAACCATCGGTTCCTAAAACAAAATCCAACTACAAGTCTAAAGTATATAAAACCAAGTCTGATAAGTACTAAATAATTGAAATACTGAATAGTCTGATGGAGCAACATGCCCAAATGAAATACTGAAATGAAATCCTATCTAGGAATGAGTAACTGAAGCATCTACATCAATCTTGCAAGCTTCCATAAGTGCTGCAGTTACGCATCCCCAGAATGAATTGTCAAGCTTGGCGTCCCTGTGGCTAGACACCTAAAATGTTTTTGTAAAATAGATTTAACACGGGTCAGAGCCCAAAAACCTTTTGAAAATATTTAATAAGAATTTATATCGCAGTTCAATAGCAATTATTAGTTGCACACGTTAGTTCCACGTACACTCACTTGAGTTGCTCACCTCTCATCTATAGTGCACACCCAACGCATCCTACCTTGCTATGCACCCCAGCCTAACTAGACATACATATCTAACTAACCACAAAAGGTTCAACTCCCCCGTACTGCCCATACAATACGCTACCGTACTGCCAATAACTAATATTACCCGCATATTTTTATTGACTCATTTTATTAAGTTTCCCATACTCACGTCACTGTTAGATATACATTATCTATTTTTCATACCATTACATAAGTAGAATAATCACACTTTACTATAGCACCATTAAGTAAATTTCGCCGCACTTAAGTTGCTTTATACCCTATTTATCTTTTTTACTATCACACATAAGTAAAATAATCACACTTGTATATATGTATCACACTATAATATATAAAAACTGTAGCATCCCTCGGAATAACCTTCGCGATGCATGCGTACTTTGCTATCAAGTCCATGTACCTCTCGTACCAATCAAGGACTATCGGTTCGAAATGTTTCATCGAACCCTCAATCAAACAACACACAATAGAGGCAAAAATAGTTCTAAGCCTTTGGGCTAAGCACATACCTAACGTACCCAAATGACACGTCGGTCCCACTAATACACTACACATAGTGAGCTTCCCTAAGTTCTATGTTACGGGTCACACATTTAGACCTCACATGAATCGTCAAGGTGGGATCGCCCTCTACGCGAAACCTCTCGTGATAGTAAGCAACATAGGTATGTTCACACACATAACCAATCACAAAATAGGTATTCATACAACTTATATATATATATATATATATATATATATATATATATATATATATATATATATATATATATATATATCCCCCTTTTCAAGGGCGAGCAAAGAGGAGGAGCCCCCGAAGAAGTTCGCTGTCCCCCGGTTTAATATCTACATCGGGAATATGCCTGAGTGTGTGTGCATGTTTGGAGAGAAAAATAGTTTGTGTGTGTGAGAGGGGGGGGGGGGGGGGGGAGATTGTGTGTGAAAACGTGTGCATATGCATGCGAGTGCGAGTTTTTTTTGTGTATGGAGAAAATATGTGGGGGAATTAGTCAGTGACTACGTGAATGTGTGTAAGGGAGAGAGGGATATATATATATATTGAGGGAGAGAGAGAGAGAGAGAGAATGTCATGTGAGTGTGTGAGAGTACGTATGAGTGTGTGCGACATGGGGAGAGGTAGAGAGTGTATGTGTGTGTAGGGGAGAGCGAGAGTGTGTGCGCACGTGTGAGAGGGTATGACCTTGCGAAGATAAAAAAGAGTGTGTGTGTGTGTGTGTCAGAGAGAGAGAGAGAGAGAGAGAGTGAGGGAGAGACGTGTGTGTTTGTGCATGTGTGTAAGAGCGAGGGCTTGTGTGAGTAAAAAAGCACTACGTTTTCATAAATCTTTGTTTAAGAGTGTGTTTGTGTGTGAGAGAGAGAGTGAGAGGGTGAGAGCCCGTGTGTTTGTGAGAAAGAGAGTTGTTTGCATTTGTAATGAGGGAGGCGAGTGAGAGAGTTTGTGTTTTTATGAGAAGGAGAGTATGCAGTGGAGTGTTATGCAGGTGTGAGTGAGTGAGTGAGAGAGAGAGAGAGAGAGAGAGAGAGAGAGAGAGAGAGAGAGAGAGAGAGTGCATGTGTGTTTGTGGGAGTGTGTGGAGAGAGAGAGAGAGAAAATACGTGTGTGAGTGTATATGAGAGATAAAGCGAGAGTGATTAAGAGTATTGGTGTACGAAGAGAGAGAGAGAGAGCATGTATGAGAGGAAGATAGAGGGTATGTGTCTGAGTGTGTGTGTGTGTGTGAGACAAATAAAGAGGGAGAAAGTGTGTACGCGTGTGTTGATTTGTATGGGGAGTGTGTGACTAGTAGCGTGATGTGTGTGTGTGTGTGTGTGTGTATGAGAGAGTGAGTGACTGTGTTTTTATTTTGTGAGTGTGTTTTCTTATGTTTGTGTGTGTTATGTGTGAGAGAGGGGGGTGAGTTCCTTAAAGATTGAAAAACAAAGGCAAAGAGAGGGAGTGTGTGTTTGTAGAAGGTGACTAACTGCATGATGTGTGTGCAGGTGTTATGTGTATAAATATGTGTAAGTGTATGTGTGCGCGGGGGCATGTGCCCGAGAGAGACAGAGAGTGAGAGTGTATGAGAGAGTGTGAGTATATATATATATATATATATATATATATATTTATGTGTGTGTGTGTGTGAGAGAGAGAGAGAGAGAGAGAGAGAGAGAAAGGGAGAGAAAGAGAGAGAGAATGTGTGTGTTTATGAGTTTGTGAGTTAGAGAGAGATAATGCGTGTGTGTGCATATATGTTTGTGTGTGAGAGAGAGCGAGAGAGAAAAAGACCGTGTGTTTGTGTGTGAATGAAAAGTTGTGTGTAAATGAGTAAGAGACCATGTGTGTTTGTGTGAGGGCGAGTGTTTGTGTTTATGAGGGGGGAGAGGGAGAGCAAACAAATTGCATGTATCAACGTGATGGTGATACTATGAGTGTGTATTTTTGTGTGTGTGTGTGTTTGTGTATGTGTTAGTGATAATGAGTGTAAGAGAGAATGAATGTGTGAAAGAGTGTATAAGTTTTAGAGAGAGGTGGAGGCGGGGGTGTGCGTATGTGTGTGCAAGGTAGAACGTGTGAGAGAGACTGTCTCTAAGTTGAGAGAAAGGGAGTGAGAGAGTGTATGTGTTTGTAAGCGTGTGTAAGTGAGTGTTTGTGTATGTGAGAGGCAGAGAGGGGGAGTGAGTGTATGTGCGAGATGAAGAGATGAAGTGTGTGTGTGTGTGTGAGGAAAAAGAGGGTGTTTGGTTATTAGTTGAGTTTTTAGTTTTGGGGTATTTTTTTCTAAAAATATTATTGGGGGCTAATGTCTAATTATAAATTACGAGTTTTTTAAAAGTGTTATACTTCTATTAAAAAAATCAGAGGCTTTTTAAAGGGATTATAAAAATGGGGTTTAGGTCAAATAACGCATCAAAATATGGGGGTAAAGTGAAAAAAATTGTTGAATATTTTGAGTCGAAACATTGGATTAAAATTTTGGGATAAGATTAGATTACATTTTTGGATTGTAATTTTTAGTTTATATTTGAGTTATTTTGAGGCCTAAATGATGGGAAATTGAACCCGTGGGTTGGGTAAGCCTTCAGAAGAATTTAGGTGTGGTTTTGGGGTAAATAGGCTAATGTTAAAAGTGGCCCATTAAAAGAGACGAAAATCATGTTAAAAACATAAATTAGTTTAGTTAGTCTCATTTCATTTCATATGAACCCTAAATATAGTGGGAGGCTAAAGAGATACAAAGAGTGGGCTATGAAAGTTATGGAGGTTCCATGGAAGATGAAGAGTTGAATGTCAAGAAAAAAGATGGAATGGAGTCTAATTTGGGGGCAAAAACACTAGTGACAAATATACATCAAATGGGAATCCCATCTCTAACCACTAAAGGTTCTATTGCGGGACTTGGATTGCAAAAGGGGAGTTGTAGCATATATGATTTCATATGTTCATTAGTATAGGGTCATATATTTTATATTTAGTTGTGTAGTCTCATCTCATGCATAACTTCGTGTTTTAGTTATGTGTGTGTGTGTGTGTGAGAGAGAGAGAGAGAGAGGGAGAGGGAGGGACGGAGAATGTGTTTATGAGTGCGCATAGCGAGAGATTATGTGAGAGGGCATGTGCATTTGTGTATGATTGTATGTGAGTGATGTGTGTGTGTGTGAGAGAGAAAGAGAGAGTGTGCGAAAAAGGAAGTGCTTGTGTGGGTTAAAAAGTGTGTACATTTTCATAAATCTTCGTTTGGGAGAGTGTGTAAGAGAGAGCTTGAGTGTGTGGGAAGGGTGGGGGTGTGAGAAGGAGATGGAGAGCATGTGTGTTACAACGAGAGAGATAAAAAGGAGAGTATATATGATTATTTGTGTTTTTCGTCTGTGTGAGAAAGAGAGAGAGAAATTTAGTGTGTGAGAAAGAGAGTGTGTGTGTGCATGTGGGAGGGAATGTAAGTGTACGTCTAAGAGAGAGAAGGAGAGAGAGCATGTGTGCGCGCGTGTGTGTGTGTGTGTGTGTGAGAGAGAGAGAGAGAGATAGAGAGAGAAAATGATTATGTGTGTGTGCGTGTGTGTATAAGAGAGAGGAGATTGTGTGTCTGTGCATTTATTTATGTGTGTGTGTGTGTGAGAGAGAGAGAGTGTGTGTTTGTGTGTGTGGATTTAAGATAGAAAAATCGAGGGAGAAAGAAAAATATAGAGAGAGTATATGTTGAGAAAGAGAGGGGAGGGGGAGTGTGTGTGTATGTATGTGTATGTGCTAGTGTGTGTGTGTGTGTGTGTGTGTGTGTGTGAGAGAATTTTTGTGTTGGAGGGAGATTGTGTGGGAAAATGTGTGCATGTGCATGTGAGCCTATGAGTTTTTTTGTGTATGGAGAAAGTGTAGACACCTCATTCCGTTACCCCCTAACTCTCCTTAGGTCCCTAGTACCTCCACTCATCACTGTAAACCCAGGTCACGTCCCGAGTACTGACCTGGAAGCCATTGGGCACCCCCTGGCTCAGTTTGACCCAAAAGTCAATCTCCTCGTCTCGACTGAGACTCAATGAATCTTCGAAGGGCACTGAATACCCTTTCCAACGGTCCACCCCGTGCGCGATTCCGACTTACCATGAGGACGAACGCTCCGTTTGCGTCCGAAACCTGACCCAGAGGCCACCGGGCGCTCCCAGGCTCTGTTTGACCTAAGTCAACTCTTCAGCTCGACCGAGGCTGAATGAATCTTCGAAGGGCACTGAATACCCTTTCCAACGGTCCATCCCGTGCGCAATTCCGACTTTCCATGCGGACGAATGATCCGTTTGACTCCGAGAAGCCACCGAGCGCTTCCCGGGCCCGGTTGACCAAAGTCAACTCTCCAAACCGGGTCAAACTCTTTGGAATGTCAAAGTACATCTCCCAACCTTTCCAACGGTATGCCCCGTGCGCGATTCGGACTTACCATGCGGACGAACGATCCGTTTGCGTCCGCACGATTCCCCGTCCAATGGACCGACAAACGCTTCCGAGCCAAATTTGACCCAAAGTCAACTCCCAAACTCGGGAGAAGTCCAAAGGACTTTCAAAGGTCTCTGAATTACCTTTCCAACGGTATGCCCTGTGCGCGATTCTGACCAACGGTTTGCCCTCGGCGGCCAATTCTCCGAAAAAGCCTGAGGCGCACTGCCAAATGGCAGGTCTCCAATCGGCAGTCCCCTGGGGCTACAAAAGGAGGCCTTGGCCTCATTTGAAAAAGGAGCCCAGATCTGATAGAAATCTCTCTGAACGAATCCCAGAAACCTCTCTCGAAGGCAGCATGATTTTAACTTCCAAATCCCCTTTTTACTTCCACTTTCCATCATCCTCTTCATCAAATTTGGGGAATTAACCACTCTCCATCATCATCCAAGTGCAAGGGCTGCTCTCCAACATCCAAGATCAAGCTCAAGATCTTCAAGAAGGTCCAACTTTCTCAACTTTCTCTTGAATTCTCTTAAATTCTCAATAACTTGTTTTTTATTACTTAGCACTTTTATCATCTCATCTCACACATCCTAATATACTTTTTACCTAGTATTATTGCACACCTCTTATTTTCATATAAATAAAAACCCAAAAAACAAGAAAAAGAGGGTTTGCTCATAAATTCCAAATGGGATTCTCATACTTTTTTCACACTTTTCTCACAACTAAAACACCTTTTCTACACACATACACACACACACACACACACACTTACAAATAAGAGATTTCTCCATTTGGATTTATGGGTTAATCCCCACCCCTCGTTTTACTTGCGAACTACGTGGACTTTGATGCCTTTATAGGCTACGTAGGCGTCTCGGTGTAAAACCCGAGATTCGAGTCCTTTCTCTCACTTTTCTCTCTCATTTTCTATCTTCTCTAAAATCCATTTTTCTTATATTATACATATATTTGTTCTTAGTGACGCATTACCTCATATGCGTTATCGTTCCCTTATAACAATCAACGTAGGGGTAATCGCGTAAATCTTATTTTTCTAATATTACTCTTATATCTTCCTACGGATGACTCGCTTTATCTTTTCCATGATACAAGTCGAAGATTCCTACCTCCATTCTATATATATACACATGCACACATCTCACGGGGGAAAACATAAAGGAAAATAGCAAATATTCATTGATATACCCGTTTATACCCTCAGCCTGGATGAGGATTATCTCCAAAACGGACGACCCTACGAGGGGCCGACCCTTCCCCAAGCTCCAGCTGGCCTCCATCAGGCCCAGATGACCCTACGAGGGGACGACCCTCCACCAGGCTCCAGACGACACTACGAGGGTACGACCCTTCCACCAGGCCCAGACGGATGGACGAGGGGCCGACCCTCTACCAGGCTCCAGACGACGCTACGAGGGTACGACCCTTCCACCAGGCCCAGACGGATGGACGAGGGGCCGACCCTCTACCAGGCTCCAGACGACGCTACGAGGGTACGACCCTTCCACCAGGATCCGGACGACCCTACGAGGGTACGACAGTACGAGGCCAGAATCAAACCAGACTCACTACCGGAAGGAACTTTGCCCTCGGCCTCGTCTCATAGGCCGAGGGTGACATCATCGCAGCGCGTGGTTTGGGATACGCGTGGAACAGTGCGCGTGAGGCTCACATGGCACGTGGCAGACCGTTATAACCAAATCACACCCTCACGTGAGGGAATATTATGTCATCATTGGGCATCTACAGGTGTCAACAGGGGGTTGGCTGGATCATCATTCACATGCACCATGCATACTTGGGGGGTACATTACACCCCCCAAGACCTATATATACTTGTCACCTTCAACCCTACAGGGGATCGATCCATGAACAGTAGCCCTAGCTAAAACTCTGCTTGTACACACACAGTGGAGAGAGAGAGAGGGTTATGTGCATTGTATCCAAGGCCATTAGCGCCCATACTTAGTGGATCACACACTCACAGTGGATGTAGGCCAATTTGGCTGAACCACTATACATCATTGTCTTATTTCCTCTTATACTCATCCCCTCCTACATACTTATACACTTATACATCTTTATGGCTGCCATGGCTGTTACTGTTTGAGCTCACTATCACTTATCCGGTGGTGCTAAATCTTAGCATCATCAGTTTGGCGCCGTCTGTGGGAACGAGAAGACATCTCTTCCTTTGTACAACTTGACCTCACTGGGCGCTCTGGTGGTGAATCAACACTCCCCCTGAGAGGAGGTGTTTCACCATTGAAAGAGACCCACTAAGGTTCCCAAGCTAACCAGTATTTTCTTCAGTTCAGCTTTTCATAGCTCAAGAACATGGCACCCGAGATGCCACCGCCACCACTTCCCCCGCCGGATGAGGGGGGAAGACCCAGTTCCAGTCAGCCGCCACCTCAGTCTGAGATGGCTGATGTGGCGGCAGCCCTAAAGTCCCTGGCAGCAAGCCAACGGATGATGCAGGAGCAATTCACAGCTCTGAGCCAGAACATACTGAGACCACCAGGGGTCTCACCTGAGATGATTACTCCGGCAGCAGCTCCAGAACAGCATGAGGCCAGGGGACCACCCCAGGCACCACGCAAAGACCTGCCACCACCTCAGCGGCGCAGGGATGTTGCTGACCCCAGGCGTTTACGCCTGGGGAGGCAAGGAAACCCTTGCCCTGAAGACAGGTATGACGATCTGGAGGGGGAGGAGGCCCCAATTGAATGCTGGGAACCGTATGAGGTCTCCAACAACACTGTGAGACCCCTCCAGGATAGTAGAGGAAAGTGCCCTGATGATCGCCCGAGAGGCTCTGCTTTTGATCGTCTGAGCAGGGGGTCGGCCTTTGATAGGCTAGGCCCAGTAAATGACCTGCGGGATAAGTTGTCCAGGTCGAGAAGCGCGGTGAGATCCAGGAAGGAGGCAGCAGGTGGCCGACCCCGAGGACGAGATGACGGCCAGAGGGAAGTGAACAGTCGACACAGGCCTGTAGCAGAACCCTCCGTCCACCTCGGAGAGGCGGCAGGGGATAACATCGGCCAGGCCGACCCTGTGAGGCCCTGGAATGACTCAATCCAGCGGTTAGAAGATAAGATTGGCGACATACTGAAGAGCCGGGACCCTCTTCAGAGGGGATACACCATAGGCTCACCCTTTGTGGCAAAGATAGTCAACTTCCCCACGCCATCGAAGTTCAAGCCTCCTGTGGTCACCCCAAGATACGATGGGAGCACCAACCCTGTCCACCACGTGGAGATGTATCAATCCGCGGCAGACATATACTCTATCTCAGATGAGATGAGATGTCGTGCCTTCTCTGGTACCCTGACAGGGGCTGCGCATGTGTGGTACACGTCTCTTCCAAAAAATTCTATTGGAAACTTTAAGCAGTTGGCAGACCTGTTCATCCATAATTTCTTCTTTGGGGTGAGGCCACAGAAGAAGACCACACACCTGCTCTATGTTAAGCAGGGAAAGAATGAGACTCTGAGAGACTACATAGCCAGATTCAATAAAGAGAAGCTGGAGGTGGAAGACTATGAGGAGAGCATAGCTATGACAGCCCTGATTGGAGGGCTCCAAAAGGGGAAGCTACTATGGAAGCTTGCCGAAGACCCTCCGAGGACGATGGCCGAGCTGTTGTCTACAGCAGGAAAGGTGATGAACGCCGAAGAGGCGATGGCTGCAAAATATGAGGACGAAAGAGGAGGTGCGAGTGGGAGTAAATACCCCAAGAAGAACAAAGAGGGGAAGAAGAGAACCATGGATGATAAGTTCGCGGGGTACACCCCTCTGACGGTCAGCCGTGAACAGATCCTCAATGAGATAAAGAGTGACAAGACGCTGAAGTGGCCTGAGAAGCTGAGGGCAGCTCCCGACAAGAGGAATAAGAACCTGTGGTGCGAGTTTCACCAAGACCACGGCCACGTAACGGACAAATGCTTCGCTCTGAAAGATGAGATTGAGAAGATGCTAAAGGAAGGGAAGCTCAAAAAGTACGTCGACAAAGCCGACTTCAAGAGGGGCCGAGGGGACGACCCCAGAAAGAAGCGAGTCGATGCCTGCAGAGAAGGTCCTCAAAAAAGAGGGGACGACCCTTCTGATGAGGAGGACGACCCTGACCTCCCGCCGAGAGACGACCACGGTCCTGTCAAGAGGCTCAATATGATCTCGCTCGGTGTAGGAATGATCTCCGGGGTTTTAGCAGGAGGAGGGTCTGAGGTCGCTGACAGGAAGGCCCATGTCGCGGAGGCTAAGGCAGTAACGAAGATGGTGCACTCAACCTTCCTAGAGGTCAAGTCAGAAAAAAGGAAGAAGGTTGACATGGACACTTTGATAGTGGGATTTTCAAGGATGGACTTCAAAGGCCTCTTGGCCCCGCATGATGACCCTCTTGTCATCACTACCAGGGTGCACGGGTGCGAAGTGCCGAGGATCCTGGTAGATGGGGACTCATCCGCAGATGTGATGTTTTGGCCATGCTTCAAGGCCTTGGGCCTCAGTCGTGCCAGACTTGTCCCATACCATCATCCATTGATTGGGTTCAGTGGGGAGAAGGTTCACCCCCTGGGAATATATGAGGCTGATGTCAGGATGGGGGACGAATGGCCGAGGTGGCTCACCAAGAGGGTCAGTTTCTTTGTGCTGGATGAGCATGTGTTTTCGACATACAACATCATACTGGGACGTGTGGCCCTCAAGGGGTTTGAAGCTGTGCCGTCCACAGTCCACCAGATGGTTAAGTTCCCTACCCCTTATGGGGTGGGGGAAGTCCAGGGAGACCAGACGACAGCGAGAGAATGCTACTACAACTCCGCTGAAGAAAAGGAGGCACACAAGAGGGCTACAGCCACTTACAACATTGATACCCTAGACCCCAGGGACGAGACGAAGCTCAAAAAAGGGGAGGCCGCTGAGGAGGTAGAACCCATCATCCTCGATGAGGATGACCCGGGAAAAACCGTCCAAGTTGGCAAGTCTCTGAAGCCCAGTATCAAGGAAAACCTCATCAAACTGTTGAGGAGAAGGCGAAGCGTCTTCGCGTGGAGTCATGTAGATATGCCAGGGATCGACCCTGAAATCATGTGCCACAAACTCAATGTGGTAGAGGGAGTGAAGCCGGTAAAGCAGAAGAGGAGGATTTACTCTAGAGAGAAGTACGAGGTCATCAGGGATGAGGTTAAAAAATTACAAGACGCTGAGTTTATCAGGGAGGTCATCTACCCTGAATGGCTGTCCAACGCAGTCATTGTCCCAAAAGCCAACGGGAAGTGGCGGATGTGTGTGGACTTCACAGACCTCAACAAGCACTGTCCCAAAGATAGCTTCCCTCTCCCTCGCATTGACCAGATGGTAGACGCTACCGCAGGCCATGAGCTCATGAGTTTTATGGATGCCTACTCAGGGTATAACCAGATCTTCATGAACCCTGATGACTCGGAGAGGACTGCCTTCATCACTGACAAGGGGATATACTGCTATAGCGTCATGCCCTTTGGTCTAAAAAATGCGGGGGCAACGTACCAGCGCCTCGTGAATAAAATGTTCGAAGACCAAATTGGGAAGTCTATGGAGGTCTACGTGGATGACATGCTGACCAAGAGTTTGAAAGCAGAGGACCATGTGGCAGACCTGGAAAGGACCTTTAATACAATGGACAAATACAAAATGAAGCTCAATCCGGCCAAGTGTGTCTTCGGGGTCGGAGCGGGGAAATTCTTGGGGTTCATTGTCAATCAAAGAGGCATCGAGGCCAATCCCGAAAAGATAAAGGCCCTTATTGAGATGAAGACCCCCAAGTCCATTAAAGATGTTCAGAGGCTCACAGGGAGAGTGGCTGCCTTGAACAGATTTGTGTCAAGGGCTACAGACAGGTGTCTACCATTCTTCAAGATCCTCAGGAAAGCCTTCGAATGGAGCGAAGAGTGTGATGAGGCTTTCAAGGAGCTAAAATCATACTTAGGGTCTCCCTTGCTGCTGTCACGACCCGTGCAGGGTGAACGACTTTACGTGTACCTTGCTGTCTCAAAGTCCGCTATCAGTGCAGCAATCGTAAGAGACGAAGATGGGATACAGAAGCCCGTATATTTCAACAGCAAGGCACTCCAGGGGGCAGAACAGAGATACCCGAGGATGGAGAAGTTGGCCTATGCCTTGATCCATGCCTCAAGGAAGATGAAACCGTACTTCCAGTCCCATACTATGGTCATCCTCACTGACTCTCCTCTTAGGCAGGTCCTACACAAACCTGAAAAATCAGGAAGGCTAATGACCTGGGCTATAGAGCTGGGGGAGTTTGACATTGTGTATCAGCCTAAGACAGCCATTAAGGGGCAGGCCTTGGCAGACTTCGTGGCTGAGTTCACCTGGGAAGGTGATGAGGCCGAGGGTGAGACCCTCGGGAAGGCAGATACAGAAGATAGACCCACAGACACACCCGCAGATATGGCTGAGACGAGCACCGCTAGAAGGAAAGTGACTGAAAACGAAGAGGGAAGATACGTCTTTAGACAGGGGTCCCTCTCTGAGGGAAATTTTTCTGAAGGAAAGACTCCGTGGAGCCTCTTCATTGACGGGTCCTCCTGTGATAGAGGAAGTGGTGCTGGACTGATACTATCAGCACCCGATGGCACAGACGTTGAGTATGCCCTGAGGTTCAATTTCAAAGCCTCCAACAATGAGGCTGAGTATGAGGCCTTGATAGCCGGCCTCTCCTTGGCCAAATCCCTTAGTGTCGGCCAAGTTTTGGTTCACAGTGATTCAAGGCTGGTGGTGAATCAGATACTAGGAGCCTATGAGGCCAAAGACGAGAGGATGGCTAGGTATCTTGATAAGGTGAGGTCATTGCTGGAAAACTTCAAAGAAGTGAAATTCAAGAGGATACCTAGGCTCGACAATGGCCGTGCTGACGCCCTTGCAAGGTTGGCCTCAGCTACTAGGACAGACATAAGGAGGACAGTCCCGGTAGAAATCTTGCTTCGACCAACTATCGAAGACGTCGAGGGAACACTTGGTGTTTGCATGAATGTTTCTCAAGAACCTTCATGGATGGACCTCCTGATCAGATACATTAGAGGGGGAGAGAGGCCAGAAGCGAGCCAAGAGAGGAAGAAGCTGAGATACAGGGCTGCAAAGTTCGCTGTCATCGGAGACACGCTGTACAAAAAGGGGTTTCTGCTCCCCTTACTTAGGTGTGTGCATCCCTCAGAGGTCCCTTCCATTTTGCAAGACGTACATGAAGGGTCGTGCTCAAGCCATATTGGGGGTAGATCCTTGGCAAAGAGGGTGATCACCCAAGGCTACTGGTGGCCGACCTTGGGGAAAGATGCTACCGCATATGTTAAAAAGTGTGATAAATGCCAAAGATTTGCTACCATCCCTCACCAACCTCATCAGCCTCTCACCTCCATTACATCCCCATGGCCGTTCGCAGTATGGGGGATTGATCTGGTAGGACCCTTACCGAGAGCAGTCAATAACTATCGGTTCCTCATCGTAGCAATTGACTACTTTTCAAAGTGGGTAGAGGCCGAACCGATGGTCACGATCACGGAGCAGAAGACCTTCCAGTTCATCTGGAAGAATGTGATATGCAGATATGGTCTACCCAACACCCTCATCTTGGATAACGGGACCCAGTTCAAGAATGCCTCTTTACAGAAGTACTGTGAGAGGGTAAGTATCAAACAATTTTTCTCCACCCCAGGCCGACCTCAGGCCAATGGGCAAACCGAAGTTACGAACAGGACAATCCTAGATGGGATTAAGAAGAGGCTTGAGGAGGCAAAAGGAAGATGGGTCGAGGAGTTATATGCAGTGTTGTGGGCATACAGGACGACAGTAAGGACCTCTACTGGGGAGACCCCATTCATGTTAGCTTATGGATCAGAAGCAGTCATCCCCACCGAAGTCGAGTTTCCCACTCATAGGGTCCAAATGTACGACCCCCAGGGAAATACGGAGGAGAGGAGACTTGACCTGGACTTAATTGAGGAAAGAAGGGAGGATGCTGAGATAAGGCAGGCTTCCTACCAGCAGAGGACCGCAAGGTTTTACAACCAGAGGGTGAAACAGAGGCCAATCGCAGTAGGAGACTTGGTTCTCAAAAAGACTTGGCAGAAGCCCAATAAGCTCCATCCTAATTGGCACGGCCCCTATAGGGTCACCGATGAAGTTGTCCCTGGGACCTATAGACTAGAAAACCTAGAAGGGGAACCTTTTTCCAACCCCTGGAATGCGAATCACTTGAAAAAATACTACCAGTAGTGTTGTAAGGTCTTGATAGGCCATAGTTGTAATAAGCATTGTTTCGACAGAACACATGGAAAATTAATGAGAAATATCAGTGTTTCCCTCATCCAGTGGTTATCAGTTCTAGTATGCACGGAAAGAAGTTGAACCCTCGGCTATAATGAGGATCAGTGGAGGGGACGACCCCACCACTGTCCTCAAGAAAGACGAGGGTAGACTTTGTTAAAAATCATTAATTTGATTAGTCGAACCCTCGGCTATAATGAGGATCAGTGGAGGGGACGACCCCACCACTGTCCTCAAGAAAGACGAGGGTAGACTTTGTTAAAAATCATTAATTTGATTAGTCGAACCCTCGGCTATAATGAGGATCAGTGGAGGGGACGACCCCACCACTGTCCTCAAGAAAGACGAGGGTAGACTTTGTTAAAAATCATTAATTTGATTAGTCGAACCCTCGGCTATAATGAGGATCAGTGGAGGGGACGACCCCACCACTGTCCTCAAGAAAGACGAGGGTAGACTTTGTTAAAAATCATTAATTTGATTAATCGAACCCTCGGCTATAATGAGGATCAGTGGAGGGGACGACCCCACCACTGTCCTCAAGAAAGACGAGGGTAGACTTTGTTAAAAATCATTAATTTGATTAGTCGAACCCTCGGCTATAATGAGGATCAGTGGAGGGGACGACCCCACCACTGTCCTCAAGAAAGACGAGGGTAGACTTTGTTAAAAATCATTAATTTTATTAGTCGAACCCTCGGCTATAATGAGGATCAGTGGAGGGGACGACCCCACCACTGTCCTCAAGAAAGACGAGGGTAGACTTTGTTAAAAATCATTAATTTGATTAGTCGAACCCTCGGCTATAATGAGGATCAGTGGAGGGGATGACCCCACCACTGTCCTCAAGAAAGACGAGGGTAGACTTTGTTAAAAATCATTAATTTGATTAGTCGAACCCTCGGCTATAATGAGGATCAGTGGAGGGGACGACCCCACCACTGTCCTCAAGAAAGACGAGGGTAGACTTTGTTAAAAATCATTAATTTGATTAGTTGAACCCTCGGCTATAATGAGGATCAGTGGAGGGGACGACCCCACCACTGTCCTCAAGAAAGACGAGGGTAGACTTTATTTAAAAAACCATTAATTTGGTTAATTGAACCCTCGGCTATAATTAGGACCAGTGGAGGGGACGACCCCTCCACTGTTCTCAAAAAAGACGAGGGTAAGCTGGACCCTCGGCTATAATGAAGTCAGATGAGGGGACGACCCCTCATTGGTCCTCATTATAGATGAGGGAGGGGTTAGTAGCATCATCATCAACAAAGAAGCAAGCCATAATAGAACTAAATACAACAAGTATGGAAAGGAAGAGACTGGTATTAATAAAACATAAGTGTTTTACAAGGCCATTAAACAAAAATACAAAAATGAGGGTATGGGCTACAGACAGCCACCCTAAGGGACGACATCAGAAGGAAGAGTCTCAACATCAACTAGGGGGGTCTCTTCAACTATCACGACCGGCTGATCCTCAGATGTGCCGACCCCCTCAACCTGAACCTGGGACTCCACTTGCGACAGGGCCTCGGCAATCAAGAGGTCATCCAGCTGAACCACCTCAAGAGAAGGGCGGATGGATGACACTGTATCAGCAAACTTTAGGACGACCCACCGACAGGCCGTCTTAATTCCCCTCTCAAGATACTCAAGACCGAAGCCTTGGAATTCGTCTGAGGCCTTGTAAGCCTCAACAGCATCAGCCCCGGCTTTCCGGACAGCTGCTTCAAGGTCGGTCTTGTGCTTGGATTCCATAGTGACCAGGGACTCGTCCTTGCCCTTGATCAACAAGTCCCTGTCCTTGATCAACAAGTCCTTAGCCTGCATATCGGCATCATGCTGCCTCGTCAGCTCATCAAGGACTCTAGCGTGCTCAGTTCTTGTGCTGTCCAGCTCGGCCCTCGCAGTGTGCAGCTCTGTCCGTAGGTCAGCCTCTTGTTGAATGGCCCTCTCAGCTTCGTGGAATTTTTGTTGGTTCTCAGCCATCCACTTGGTGGCTGAGGTGAGGGCACAAACGGACTGCAAGAAAAAATGAACATATGTCAAGAGGGGCCGAGGGAACAGTTAATGAAAGAATGAAATTAAAGGTCAGGGCCAATACCTGAGCAAGGGAGTGCAGACCGTAGTCATACACTTTGGCTGGAGGCATCTTCGCCAAGAACTCGAAGTCGGAGGCCGACGGTGCAGAGAACATCGAGGCCTTTGCTGCCCTCAGGTTGGCAATAAGAGATGAGGGATCGGCCCTCAGATGGGACAGATTTTGAGACCAGAAGGCCCCCATGCTTGATGAAGAGGTTGCCCCCTCAGAGGCCTCGGCCCTGGCCCTCGTCTTAGGGTCAGGACGAGGCTCGACTGGAGCCTCAGGCTCCTTCCTTTTGTGGCTAACAGCTGTCGGCTCAACAACTGTCGGCCCTGAGGCCCTCGTCTTCTTGGTAGCTTGCTGAGGCTCCTTCCCCTTCTTTTTTGACAAACCAGCAAGTAGGCTTGGAGAAGTCATTTCCCAGAGGTAGTCTGATGTACCTGCAGGACGATCTGATAAGAGGACGACATGTCAGAAAATGTTCAGAGATAAAGAGAAAACACTTCAAAAATAAGTAAAGAAGGGAAAATGTTCAGTGTAACTCACATAGATCTGTCAGAGGGCCGACCCTCAGACCAGCTTCTTTAAGGAATCGAGGGGTCATCAAATCTTCGAATTTTGGGATCTCACCCTCTCTCCCTCGTCCCCTCAGATACTCAACAATATCACTTTCCTCCAGGCTAAGTCCGGGGTCTGACCTAGCCTTCATGGAGGGATTAGACCATCTGTTAGGAACCCTCGGAGCATCGACAGAAGGGGACGCCTCGGTGGAGCTCTCCCATGCCCCAGATATGAAGAAGAACCTTTTTTTCCAATCATGATTGGAAGTTTGAGCTACGTGGAGCAGCTTCTTCTCAGACCTTCTCGCCCCTAGATGATAGTATCCGGGCTGCTTAGATGAAGAGGTGATATTGTAGCAGGCCAAGAAGATGTCGGATGAGGGTTCATCAATGAAAGCGTTTTTCCACAAAGAGATGTACCCCAGTATCGTCCTCCAAGAGTTGGGTGGAAGTTGCGAGGGGGAGACGCCAAGAGCCGACATAATATCTACAATAGCAGGATGGAAGGGAAGTCTAACACCTACTTTGAACATTTGCTCGTAGACTGCAACCTCTCCCTCTTCTCCCTCAAAAACCCTCTCAGTATCAGAGGGAGCCCTCATAGTTACCCCAGATGGCACCCCGTAAATATGCCTCCATATCAGAAGGTCCCTATCCCTAACAGAGGAGGTAAAGGACGAGGCATGGGAGGTATCAACCTCATCATCTGTATCGTCGTCCTCGTCCTCCTCATCACCTGCAGGAGGTCCCTGAGGAAAAACCACTTGGAAGGCGTTGGGAGATAGGGTTGTCACAGGGACAGCCTCAGAGGGGATTGTACCCTCAGCCTCTCGGCCTGGGCTAAGGTCGGATGTGTCCCTTCTACCAGAGGTTCCAGCACCAGTTGGAGAGGAGGCTCTCTCGTCCATTTCACTGGGTTTGGGAGTATCGTCCGGACGAGGAGACGACCCACAAGACTCAGAGGGTTCAGATGGTCTTATGGTGGCAAGAGGGATGGGAAAGATGGGTCGTACCCAATTAGGGTCGGCCCCTCGTCTCCTCTCTTCCTCTTCCTCTATCCGTCTGATCTCGGCAAATAGTTTCTCTCTCAAGGATGGGAATTCAGATACTAAGCTGTAGAGCCTCCTAAGCATTAAGGGGAAGACCCTACACTTGGAGAAATTACACTAGACTTGGCTAATTCAACTACAAACACTTGGGGGATTGACCAGGTTTGACTTGTGGATCAAACCAAGGAACCAAAATGTTTTTCGTCAAGAACGCCCAAGAACTAAACCAGAAAAAGCTATGGGGGAACTCTAAGAACCAGACGACCTACGACCCTAAAAAACAAACATAAATGAAGACAAAAGAAGGCGAGAGGAGAAAAAAGGTTACCTGATGAGAAGGAGGGCAAGAACACTGCCACGACCTGAAGGTTCAAAGGCTGGTAATGGCGGTAGAGACTGGCTCTAGAGAGAGAAAGAACTTAGGCGCGAAGAAGAAGAAGTGGTGGAGAGAGTTTAAAAATTGCTTATATACATTGGCAATAAATGGGCACATTTGCCAAGAAGGGAATAGTCAGGGCACAAAGCCCCAGGCAAGTGTGCAGCCGCCCTGCCTTGGGAACTTAAATAGCAATGAGTACCTGCCCATGTGTCACTCACCTAACTCATCACACGTGTCTCGAATTCAGCAAATATCCCTCAGCCATCTCAATGACACCTATGACTAAGGGCTGGGGGGTGATTGATATACCCGTTTATACCCTCATCCTGGATGAGGATTATCTCCAAAACGGACGACCCTACGAGGGGCCGACCCTTCCCCAAGCTCCAGCTGGCCTCCATCAGGCCCAGACGACCCTACGAGGGGACGACCCTCCACCAGGCTCCAGACGACACTACGAGGGTACGACCCTTCCACCAGGCCCAGACGGATGGACGAGGGGCCGACCCTCTACCAGGCTCCAGACGACGCTACGAGGGTACGACCCTTCCACCAGGCCCAGACGGATGGACGAGGGGCCGACCCTCTACCAGGCTCCAGACGACGCTACGAGGGTACGACCCTTCCACCAGGCTCCGGACGACCCTACGAGGGTACGACAGTACGAGGCCAGAATCAAACCAGACTCACTACCGGAAGGAACTTTGCCCTCGACCTCGTCTCATAGGCCGAGGGTGACATCATCGCAGCGCGTGGTTTGGGATACGCGTGGAACAGTGCGCGTGAGGCTCACATGGCACGTGGCAGACCGTTATAACCAAATCACACCCTCACGTGAGGGAATATTATGTCATCATTGGGCATCTACAGTTGTCAACATGGGGTTGGCTGGATCATCATTCACATGCACCATGCATACTTGGGGGGTACACTACACCCCCCAAGACCTATATATACTTGTCACCTGCAACCCTACAGGGGATCGATCCATGAACAGTAGCCCTAGCTAAAACTCTGCTTGTACACACACAGTGGAGAGAGAGAGAGGGTTATGTGCATTGTATCCAAGGCCATTAGCGCCCATACTTAGTGGATCACACACTCACAGTGGATGTAGGCCAATTTGGCTGAACCACTATACATCATTGTCTTATTTCCTCTTATACTCATCCCCTCCTACATACTTATACACTTATACATCTTTATGGCTGCCATGGCTGTTACTGTTTGAGCTCACTATCACTTATCCGGTGGTGCTAAATCTTAGCATCATCATTCATGAGAGACCGAAAGGGCGGAATGGGTGCCTAACACCTTCCCATTTCGTAACTAAGCCTCCGAAACCTTTCCGAATCATTTTGGTTTCGCATGCACCAGTATGTCTTTGGACGCCATCCTTCGGGGTGGCTTCCCCTTTTTCTTTTGTCTGTTTTGAGTAAAATAGACTGGCGACTCTGAATCTCTCTACATTCTTCACACCTCACAAAATCGATGCTGACCGAGTGCTCTCCCGAGAGGGGACGCACGGGACCCGGAGGATCCTTCCTCCCTCCGCGGCGGGGATCTAGGGGATGGCCACAGAAAGCATGTGTGTGTGTGTGGGGGGGGGGGGGGAGAGAGTTGTGTGAATGTGCGTGAGTGTGTGTGAGTGTGAGACACAGAGAGAGGTTGAGAACTAAAGGGAGAGGTAGAGAGTGTATGTGTGTGTGTGTGGGGGGGGGGGGGAGAGTGTGTGTGCACGTGAGAGAGAGTGTATGACTGTGCGAAGATAAGAAAGAGAGTGTGTGTTTATGCATGAATGTAAGAGCGTGGGCTTGTGTGTATAGAAAAACATGTGCTTTTTCATAATTCTTTGTTTAAGAGTGTTTTTTAGAAAGGGGAGAGAGAGGGAGAGAGAGAGAGAGAGAGAGAGCATGTGAGAGTTCATGTGTTCATGAGAAAGAGCGTTATTTGCATTTGGAATGAGAGAGGGTAGTGAGAGAGTTTGTGTTTTTGCAAAAAGGAGAGTATGTATAGGAGTGTTGTGCAGGGGTGTGTGAGAGAGAGAGAGAGAGAAAGAAAGAAAGAGAGAGCATGTAAGTATGTTGTAGGTGTGTGGAGAGAGAGAGAGAGAGTGCTGTGTGTGAGAGAGAGAGAGATAAAGTTAGTGTGTATGTGAGAGAGAGATAAAAAGGGAGAGAGAGTGTGTGTGTTGATTTTTTAGGGGACTGTGTGACTAGCAGCATGATGTGTGCGTGTGTGTGAGAGAGAGAGGGTGTGAGTGATTGCGTTTTTATTTTGTGAGAGTATTTTTTTATGAGTGTGTGTATGATGTATGTGTGTGTATGAGAGAGAGGGGTTGAGTTCCTTAAAGATATAAAAATAAAGACAAAAGTGGGAGTGTGTGTGAGTGGATTTGTAGGGGTGACTAACTGCGTGATGTGTGTGCATGTGTTATGCATATAAGTGAGTTCGAATGTGTGCGTGTACACACACGCGTGCATGTGCATGAGAGAGACAAAGAGTGAGTGTATGAGAGAGTGAGTGATTATGACTGTATTTTTTATTTTTTTATTTGTTTTTTGTGTTTGTGTGAAAGAGAGAGAGAAAATGTGTGTTTATGAGTTTGTGAGTTAAAGATAGATTGTGCGTGTGTGCATATGTATGTGTGTGAGAAAGTGTGAGAGAGAAACATCGAGTGTTTATGTGTGAAAGAAAAAAATGTGTATGTGAGTAAGAGACCATGGTGTTTTTATAAGGGCGAGTGTTTGTGTTTGAGAGGGGGAGAGGGAGAGGAGAAAGATTTATGTACAAGTGTGATAGGGAGACTATGAGTGTATTTTTATGTGAGTGTGTGTGATGGTGAGAGAGAATACAAGAGGTAGAGAAAGAGTGTTGTGTATGTTGAGTGAGAAGAGGGAAAGAGAGAGTTTTTATGTGTATGTGTATGAGAGAGAGAGAGAGAGAGAGAGAGAGGGGGGGGGGGGGAGATAATGTGTGTGTGTGTGCATTAGTGACAATGAGTTTAAGAGAGCATGAATATATGAAAGAGAGATAGAGGTGGGTGTGTGCATATATGTGTGAAAGATAGAACATGTGAGAGAGACTATCTATATGTTGAGAGAGGGCGAGTGAGAGAGAGTGTGTGTTTGTAAGCGTGTGTAAGTGAGTGTTTGTGTATGTGAGAGATGGAGCGGGGAGTCAGTGTATGTGAGAGATGAAGAGGGGAAGTGTGTGTGTGAGAGAGAGACAAAGAATGTGTGTCTATATGTGTGAGAGATAGAGAGAGCATGTTTTTATGTGGGAGTGTAAGAGATGATGGGTGTGAGAAAGCGCGTCTGTGTGTGTTTGTGTATGAGAAAACGTGTATATGTGTGTGAGAAAGTGAGAGAGCAAAAATGGGGGTATGCGAGAGAGTTGAGTGTGTGAGTGCATATGCTATATCTCAATATGTGATTGTGTATGTGAAATAAAGAGAGAGTGTGGGAGGGCATGTGGGAGTAACTACATGAATGTGTGTATGAGAGAGAGAATATGACAGAGAGAAAATGTGCACCGTTTTTTTGTGTGTGAGAGAGAGGGGGGAGATTTGATGATTGTATGCCCTTGTGTGTGAGAGAGATTAAAAGAGTATGCACGTGTGTGCGTGATAATGAGATTGAGTGTATGTGTGATTATTTATGTGTTTATTTGAGAGATAAAAAGAGTGTGTGCGTGTGCATGTGCATGTGAGTGTGTGAGCGTGTGTGTGGGACAAAGCGTATGTTCGAGAGCATGGGGAGAAAGAGTGTTAGTGCAACTGATTTGTGTGTGTGTTTTTATGTGTGTGAGAAAGAGCATGAGCATGTGTGGGTGTGTTTGCAAGTGTGATAGAGAGAAATATGAAACATGTGTATGTATATGTGTGTGTGTGTTTGTGAGAGTGTGAGTATTTGTTCATTTGTAAGAGAGAGTGTTTGGGAGAGAGTAAATATATGTGTGTGTGAGTGTATTTAATAGAGTAATAGGGAAAGGGAGAGTATGTATGTGTGTGAGTGATAAAGTTGGGATGGGTGGGTGTGAGCATGGGAGTGGGAGCGAGAGCAAATATGTGTGATTGTGTGTGTGCCATGAGAGAGAGAAGGGGGAGCGTATGCGCATGCATGTGATTATGTGGGCCTGTTCATGTGGGATAAAGCGTGTGTGACTTTTCATGAAAGTGTGTGTGTATGTGTGTGTGAGAGAGAGTCGTGTGTGAGAGAGAGAGGGTGAGAGAATACATGTATAGTGTGTGTGTGCGCATGCGTGTGTGTCTGTGTTTCAATGTGAGTGTGTGGGTGTGGGTGTGAGATAGTGTGTCGTGTGTGTGGGGTTGTGTGAGAAAGAGAAACATGTTTGTCTACGAGAAGAATGGAGGGAGAGAGTGTTTGTGAGAAAGATTATATTTATGATTGAGTGTGAGTGTGAGTGTGAGTGGAGTGAGACTGATTTGTGAGTGTTGTGTGCTTGTGAGTGCGAGTGTTAGTGAGACAAATTTGTGTGTGTGCTTTTATGTGTGTGTGAGATAGAGCAAATGTGTGGGGGTGAAGAGAGTGTGTATACGTGCGCGTGTGAGTGTGTGCACGTGCGCATGAAAGAGTATGTGTTCGTGTGCGCGCGTGTGTGTGAGAGAGAGAGAGAGGGAGAGAGAATGTGTGTGTGTGTTAGAGAGAGAGAGAGTGTGCGCACAAGTGATAGTGAGTGTGTAAAAATGAGAGTTTGTGAGTGTGTTTGTTCGTTTGTAAGAGAGAGGGAAAGGGAGAATGTGTAAATGTGTGAGTCAAAGAATGAGTGGGTGTGGGGGTGGGCGTGGGCGTGCATTTGTTTAATTGGGCATGCATGTATGAGTGGGAGAATGTTCAATGTTTATGGCATCAAAAGTGATGTTTCCTCTTTCGACAGATGTTAAAGTGATACCATACGCATGTTTGGACCTATATAGTGAGGGTGAATGCAAGTTGATGAGCTAATATGGATGGATTACTTTTTGAAGGTGGAGCAAACTTGACAATACCCACTCGGGCAACCACAAAGGAATAGGCTTGAATTAAGTTTATGTACTCGGCTCCTCCAGTGTGTGAGAGAGTATGTTTGTTGGATAGAGAGTGTGAGAGGGAGTATGTGCATGTATGTGTGTGTGTGAGAGAGCGAGAGAGAGAGACGTAGAGAGTGTGTCTAAGAACACGTGCGTGTGTGATTTTGAGGATGAGATAAAAGAGTGTTGGGGTGGGGTGAGAGAGAGTGATAGAGAGGGAGTTTGTGTACGCGTGTTGGTGTGTGTGTGTGTGTGGTATTTTCATGACATACCTGATTAAAAGATGACATAATACTCCAATCGTAAATATTTTATTCCCGTCCTTAGGTCAGCCCAAAGTCGAGCAATTCAATTCAATAATTGGATGATAAACTTATAAAGTCCCTATGTTGCTTCAAACCTAGGAAGCTTTGCATAGGACATTGGTTGATCATACAAAACAAAACAGTCAAACAAACTAGTGAACAGTGGCGAATCTAGGATTTTTGGTTAGGGGTGGTATGGGGTGTTCCCCAAGGCGATTTTTTTTAAATTAATTCAAATTGATATAAATTTTTTTTCAAAAGAGAGTGTAGGGTTTTAGAATTTTCAAATTTATTACCTTTTTTTATACATAAACATTTAACTATATTATCCCTAAAATAGTTAATTGTATTCTCCCTAAAATTAACACAGACAATTATACAAAAAAAACATTAAACACATTAACATTAAAAAAAGTTAACAAATTGACATTAGCAACAACTAACATTTAAATTAAATTAATATAACAACTAATAACAAATAATATTTAATAGAATTGACATAAGAATTTTTTTTAATATAACAAATATACAATTTATAATACAATTTTTTTAACAAACAAACAGGTATCACAAACAGGTATACAATCTAGCTTTTATATATGTATTCTTTATAATAAAGTCCATAAAAGTATAACCAGTATATGTAAAATCCGTAAAAGTATGATTCATTTCAATGATTTCATAAACATGTATAAAGATGTCAAAATGGTGATAAAGCAGCAAGTGGTCAAAATGGTGATAACAAACCTTGATTTTTCGACTATTTTTCCAGTTGTTTGCAGCAAGGGGCGGTTGGCAACTGTCTTGCCTTTGCACATAAATGTTTACCTTGAAATGGAGATACCACTAAGATCAATCCAACTAAACTCTAAATCATGTGTGACTTACATGAAATAAAATTGTTCAGTGGTATCAGTTCCTACTCTAGATGTGGAGTTTGAAATCAGCACTTTGGCTTATTGCTCATCTCTACCTGTTATGTTGGTTCCATAGCTGAAAATGGAGGCAGCACTGCACAATACTATAGACTAAGTATTTATATATTTATACATATTTTTATGGTATTTTCTTTAAATAACACTTGTTATGTTGGTTCCATAACTAAAAATGGCGGCAACACTTCACAATATTCTGAACGTGTAAGTATTTATATATTTATACATATATGTATGGTATTTTCTTCAAATAGCAAAGATTCCAACTCCTTTTAGAATAAGATCATGTTTTATTAACCGCTTGGTATCAACATATGCAACTTTAGTTAGGGTATTTTTTTCCAGTGAATTGTTATTTTTCTTTTCTCTCTCATCTCCTAAATGAAATTTTAACAAGGCGTCGCCCTTGAAATTTATAGGATGTATTTAGTTACTGTGAACTTGAGAAGTTATTCTACTTTCAATAACTAAGTTACTATAGGATGATCCACCTCCTCAAGTATCGAGACATTCCCAAAAAGAATAAAAAAATAACAAGCCCTTAAGAAAGTTGTGTACCAAACAACTAGGAATGCCCTATTCATGATGAATTATGTGTAAGTTTGGGGGTATATCCAAACATTATTCAATGGAGGAATTGGACTTCAAAAACCTCAAGATTTGAAAACGTCTCTGTTAAAATAGAAATTTCATTACTTATTTAAATTTTAGCTTAATGTTTTAAAAGATGGACTGTTATTTTGAGATCTCACAAAAAAAGAAAGGGAGCCTAAATTATGGTGATACATCTTAAAGAATATATCGATGTACTAGATCTATTAAAAATCAAAATTTTAAGGAACATGAGGCTTTTCTTTTTTCTACTTGCTTTTATTACAATGATTTGGAACTATTGCTCATGTATATGAGAATACTAATTCTGGGTCGACACTGTTTAATTGACACAATGATGTCTCACTGTCAGACAATCTTGATTAACAAGGTTTTCCTCACTTATACACTAATGCCACATCAGCGTGCCATTAAACTATATTTAAAAATGTACCAGCCTATAATTACTCATATGAGAAGACTGGAGGTGTCCCACATTCAATAGACACACAACCAAAAAAATGACTCAACATAAGAATACATGTGTGTTATGTGGGTCCCATATTTTCCCCACAATGGGGATTGGGGGATTAAAACCACATGTTGTAGGACTAGCATAACATCTATATCGGGTGTTTACTGAATGCTGTATATTTAAATAAAAAAACTCGTTATGTCAAAGATATATATTTCACTCAAACCAACGAAGCCTAAAGAGCCCAAATTATCAGGTATCTTATGAGGGGGATACAGTTTAGCTATATATTGATTGTTTGTTCCACCAATCGTTCCAAGATGGAAAACACTTCCTTGCGACCTCTAATAGAGAATAAGACTATGCAAAGTGCCTAAGGAAAGTATCAAGGAATTAAAAACATAAATCTTTGTATATGCGATTTGGCGACCAAAGTTTTCATTCCCACCCGGGGAGGATTTCTTGAAACTACAGCACTAATGGAAATAACTCTCCTCTAAGGATTGAAAAGGCACTTACAAATTTGTTATTAGTACTAAGTTTCCTATACTTTGAAAGATTAGAGGCTACTTAGAATTCTTGATATAAAAGAATCCAAATTAATTAGTAATTTAAGGTACGATTAACTAGAGCTGAAAATCATTGTATCACATGTTTGTAATTTGGACTAGTTGAGTTTATATTTCATGGTTTTGTCTATGTGTGTGTGTATATATGTCTCCATGTTTTGGGATTTTTATGATCTATAATCTTGTTTTCGAGATGTAATGGCTAAAAATCGTGTTGTACATTAAAGTCTAGTGTTAAGAAAGATGTAAGAATGAACAAAAACATGATCTAATATGTTTAGGAATTAATTTTGCAAGCCTAGGTCTATATATACCAAGTGAAACTGGAGTTTCCAGCTACAATTACCATATGGAATATCTCTAACCATGACGACTTTTCATTAGCATGCGTCCAAATAAATCCATATGGGACATTGTTAGACCTCATAGGATGACAGTAATCATGTTCAATTTCCTTTGGAGTGATCATAATTATACTCAAAATGTTAATGAGAAATAATTTAACCACTGAACTCGACGGAAAGGATTGCGAGATCTGGTTCAGACATGATTTTAATAATTGGAATTAGCCCCAAATGAAACAGGAAGCTCCTAGAAACTTATCACAACCAATTTCTTGACTTACAGAAAATTAAGAAACACTGAAACAATCTAAGTACTAAACAATAACATCAAATTTAATCATATGATTAACACCACAATAAGACAGAACAATTCAATTAAGTTCCTTAATTTCTTTAATAAATCGAAATAATTCAGATAATACCTACATAGAGCTGACTTTATTACAAAATACCTATGCATGCGATTATAAACGCACTTATAGATTATGTTCATAATTCATTTTTATTTATCATGCAACCATTTTATTTATATTGTGTTTCCCTTATAATTTTTTCGTTTAACAAAATAAAGGTCTGAAACTAGCGACCAACAAGAAAAGGCTCAAACCGCTACAAGAAAAACTTATATACCTTGTGCTTCAGCTGCTGAACAAAAGCAGGGGAGTTATCTACTTCAATGGTTTATATTCCCACCTTTTTACGTCTATAATGGAGGTTTAAGTTGGGAGTAAAAACTAGCTGAAGTAGCTGGACAAGTAAAGATGGCATAGCAAGACCGACTAAAGTAACCGAACTACATATTTATTATAGGATATTATTATTAACCTCTAGTTTAATACATTTTAATGTATTATATATTTATTATAGGATGAGAGGTCGTACCTTGGTGCAATTGCAAGTGCCCTGGCCCAAGCTACGGTTGGTGTCGGGTTCGAGACATGAGCAGCCTCTCCATATACATATATGGATGTAAGTTCTGCCGACTGTAACACCCGTATTTCTGAGTATTTATAATTTAATAAATTCGGTTATTTTAAATTACATGTGTGACAAAATTTAATTGAATTAAATATTTCGTGTAGATTAAAATATTAATCGGGAGAGATAAGGGATTAAAATCTATGGAATATAATTACTAAGCAAATAGTAATTAATTATTTTACGCCATGACGAGTGATAGTTACGTGACGGGGTCATATCTCAACCAGGAGTCGAGTGTAGACTATATGAGCTCGAGATAGGAAATTTGAGTAGAGTGACTTGGATGGTCATTTCAAGGTTACGATTGATTCCGGATGGGTCGAAATAGTAAGAATTGTGTACCCGGGTGTGCTGATTGGGTCCTGGGGCGATTTTAGACCAACCCGGCACCATATGAGGGCGTTTTGATCATTTGGTAGACTAGGGTAGAAAGAACTCCGAAAATTGAAAGGTTATATCGTCCCCTTTGAGATAGAGCTAGGGTTACTACTATCTTAAGAGAGGAGATGCCATTAGAGAGGAAGAAGAGAGAGTTATTGGAGATTCAACACCTATCTTGCATCGCTTTTACCACCTACCGGAATGCAAATCGAAAGGAGAGGAAGGCACTTTCATTATCTAAAAACGAAATCAGACCTGCTATTATAAGGCAAGTGTTATCTTGCGATTTATTTAAGCATGTTATAATACCCATGTAGTGTAGGGTTTAAATTACATGTTTTTGGATGAATTCTTGGGAATTGGATGGGGGTAATCCATGATTTGATATAGGTATGCATGTATAATAAATTCCTTTATGTAGCGGATTCGAAATAAAATGATATGTGATGAATAAAACAAAATAAATCTGGGTATCTTGATGATTACACATGAAGAACACCATAAACTAGGGTTTTGAGGATTATGGGGCTTAAATCTATTTTTGGATAGATTTCTTATGGATTTAATGTGTTATTTACGCTAGAAATCGACCATACACATATATTTGATGTTTGATAATGTCGGTTGGGAGTTTGAAACTGTCTGATAGAGGTTTGAATAATTAGACATGGCTAGAACTCATTATAGCAAAACGAAGACGAAACTGTTAGGGGTGAATTGATTCGGTTTGCGAATCGATTCGGGTTCTTCACTGAATCGATTTGGCTGCCCAGATATGGCCAATTTCTTTATTTTATGCCCTGAATCCACAGATAATTTATGGGGAGACTGTGGGGATATTCTTAAACTATAGTGAGGGATATAGTAAATTCCAGTGGGCCTATAGTAGGGTTGAGGTTTACCCAATTAAGAAGAATTAAGGCTTGGAATTATCGAGCATATGATTGAAATTCAATGAGTTCGCGAGACTTAGAACGGGTCACAAAAAGTATGAGTAAACTTATGATTCAGGCCAGTAATGTATGAGTGAATTAGTTACTGAAATAACTTAAGGGGTAACTAGGACCCTTCGGGTAGTGAGCCATACTCAGGAATATATAATAAGAAGTTATAATTGCAAATGGATAGAACATTGAGTATTCGAGAGATATATACTACGTACGGGTGTATATGATGGGTTGTGTGTATACCCACTAAATAGATGTATATATAGGTTGGGTGAATACCTATTGTTGTGATTTGGTTATATATGTGAACATACCTACACCGCCTGCTATCACGGGACGTTCCGTGTAGAGGGCGATCCCACTTTGACGATTCCAGCGAGGTCTGGATGTGTGCCCCAGAACATAGAACTTAGGTAGGCTCACTAGGTCTTGTGTATTAGTGGGACTGGTGTATCATTTGGGTACGTTTGGTATGTGCGTATCCCAAACGTTTAGGAATATGTTCGCCTCCATTGAATGTTGTTTGATTGAGGGTTTGAGGAGACATTCCTAACCGATAGTCCTTGATTTGGTACGAGAGGTACATGGACATGATAGCAAAGTATGCAAGCATCATGGGGTCATTCTGGGGGATGATATAGTGGTATATATTATAAGTGTGATAAATATATACAAGTGTAATTAATCTACTTATGTGTGATGGTAGAACCGATAGATTCTGTATATCTAAAAGTAATTTAAGTAGAGAAACTTAAATAAATGATTCAATAATAATATGCGATTAATATTAATTATTGGTAGTACTATACCGTATCATATTGGTGGTACCGGGGAGTGAAACCTTTTGTGGTTAGAAAGACACTTTGTCTAGTTAGGCTGGGTAGTATAGCTAGGTAGGAGACGTTAAGTGTGCACTTTGGTTGAGAGGTGAGGAACTTAAGAGAGTGTACATGGAACTAATGTGTGTATCTAATAATTGTTTTTAAACTATGATTTAAATGCTTGCTAAATATTTTCAAATGGTTTTGGGCTCTAACCCGTGTCAAAATATTTTTTCAAACATTTTTGGTGTCCAGCCACAGGGACACCAATCTTGATAACTCATTCCAGGGATGCGTAGCTGCAGCATTTGTGGAGGCTTATAAGAGTTTGCTTAGACGTTTTAGTTATTCATTCCTAGATTAGGATTTACTATTAAACATTTTATTTGGGCATGTTGCCCCCTTCAGTTGATATAGTTGTTCAGTCACTTATCAAACTATGTTTTGGGTGCCGTTTTATTTCCTTTATATTTATAGTTGGATTCAATTTTGAGAACTGATGGTGTACTTGGTATTATTTATTCAGTTATTTATTATGTGATTTTTTTAGATTATTATATTGCGTGGATGGTTTGGTTATTTTTTTTATTCCGCACGTGTTATATAAATGAAAGATAAAATTTGGCACCGACTTAATTTGACGTAGGTGGTTAGTAAATTAAAAAATTTTCGATAGTGATGCTGAGAATGAACCAAATGAGGTTCTTCTTTGTTTTAATACAGGAATTATCACCCGTGGTTAAAATAGACGGGGTGTCATACATGTTATCGGAGCATCAGGTTCTAGTGTCCATAGGATCTGTACAGCTTACTACAATTTTAGTGTAGCATTCTTTGATATAGATCCCTATTATTAAGACTGTTGCATTCTAATTTCAGATACCACCCAAAAGAGGATGACCAGCGAGAGCAACGGCTAGAGATGACGAGAGATAGGCTCAGAAAAAGCCACAGGCACCGCAAGGGTCAGTGTCATTCGCAGAGGTGGCAATGATTGCGGCACAGGAAGTTAACGCCGCTATGACTGCCATGGATTTCCACTTTCCTTAGGCTAAGCCACCACAATAGCCAGTGGCACTAGTTTTCCAAGCCCATGAGACCTCAAATTGGCAAAGAGTGAGGGAGGCATTTCAGAAGGGCCACCCACCCGAGTTCCAGGGTTCCTCATACATGATTTTGGCGTGCAATGGAAGAAAGATATTCGGCACCACCTGGGCATGGTTACTGTAGCAACGTCCAAAAGCAGATGTTGGTCACTTTTAGACTAGTCGAGGCAGCTTTACAGTGGTGGGAGTCTGTTACCACTACCTAGGAGAGGGACATTATGTCCATTATTAAGCTTTGGGCGCAGTTTAACCATAAATACTTTCCGCCAACCGTCGAGACAAAGATGTAGAAGAGGCTCATTGAGGTGGTTCGGGAAAATTGTTCTGTGGCTGAGTACGAGGAGTTGACACGTTTGGCTAATTTTGTGCCAGACGAGGTGAACAGTGAAGAGAAGAAGAACCTGAGATTTATGGATGGCCTAGCCTAGAGGATCAGACAAGACTTGATAGGAAACCCGTAGTTAGGACTTATATGGATGTCATTACTGCCACACTCCTACATTACCATGACCATTGCTTCCATCTAGAGGGAAGCAAGAGAGGAGGTGAGCCTAGCCAGCCGGGCAAGGCAGGTAGGAGCGATGCTAGTAGAGCACCGCAGCAGCAGACTGGAAGACAGTATGGGTAGGATTCCTGATAGGGGGATTCGTCCAAGAGGTCTAAATCTGGGGGTTACCGACCCGACAGAGGTTTCAAACAGGGCCAACAGAGTCCTTAGCAGCAGCAGTTTCCTTAGGACCGTCAGGGACAAGGGAATAATGGGGGAGGCTTGTAGGGTCGAGGCTACCAGGGCCAACAGTAAGGGTGGCCTCGATAGGGACATCAGGGATAGAGGCAAAGAGACTTCCCGGGGCATTTCTTTACTTGTGGACAAACGGGCCACAAGAGGAGGGAATGCCCAGAGTAGGACAGAGAGCCACAGCAGTAGGGTGTTGGGGTAATAGGCGTAGTTACCTCTGACAGAGCCAGCACCACCAGCCCCACCGTAGTAGGGGAAACTACGTTACGGATGTGTCTATAACGTCCGAGATGTAGTCACACAGCAGGCCCCATAGGCGCCACCGATAGTAGAGGGTACGTTTCCTATTCACAGGCTTGAGGGTAGGATTTTATTTGATACATGGGCATTACACTCTTTTATATGCATGAGCTACCGGTCTATTAGAGACAATCGATAGTCTCCTTATGTGTGTAGAGTCACCATTGGGTAGTGGGTAGCTTATACACTCAATCTGTAGGGGTGTGGACATTGATGTGAAGAGATTATGTTTAGCCACCGATTTTCTAGTATTAGATATGGAGGGGTATAACGTCATTTTAGGTATGGATACCTGGCGATGATGGATTGTTTCGTGAGGTCCATTATGTTCTCTATTCTAGGGCAGGATATTTTCCTAGTGGCGATGCCTCTTCCTGAGAGAGGATCGATCACACATCTGTATTACTTTGAGGAGGAGACCTCACTGGAGGTGGTTATCTCTTTATACTCGATTCTAGTGGTGAGGCAGTTTGAGGACGTGTTTCAGGAGATACCTAGGCTGCCGTGTAGATGGGAAATTGAGTTCGTTATTGACCTAGCGCTGGGTACGAGGCCTATCGCCCAAGTGCCTTATCGCATGACCCCATCTGAGATGCGGGAGTTAAGGGAGTAGACTCACCAGCTTCTGGGGCAAGGTTTCATTAGACGGTGTACATCACCATGGGGTGCGTTGGTGTTGTTCGTCAATAAGATGGATGGATAACTTTGGTTATGTATCGATTATAGGGATTTGAATAAGGTCACGACTCGGATTAAGTACCCGCTGCCTCAGATCGATGATCTGTTCGACCAGCTGAGGGGAGCAGCTTACTTCTCCAAGATATATTTGAGGTCTGGCTATCATCAATTGTGAGTCAGAGAGGAGGACATTCCTAAGACTGCTTTTTTGACAAGGTATGGGTCATATGGGTTTAAGGTGATTCCATTTGGACTCACTAATGCGCTAGTAATGTTCATGGATCTGATGAATTGAGTTTTTAGAGAGTTCCTTTACCAGTTTGTGATTGTGTTCATAGACAATATTTTGGTTTACTGTCATTCGTAGGAGGAGCATGCCGAGCATTTGTGGATGATTATAAAGACGCTACGGGATCAATAGTTGTACACCAAATTTGAGAAGTGTGGGTTTTGGCTTCGAGAGGTGCTGTTTATGGGCCATATTGTATCTGATAGGGATATTACGATCAATCGGAGTAAGGTATCAATAATGAGGGAATGGGGACAACCCACAACACCGACCGAGGTTTGTATTTTTTTGGGCCTGTCCGAATATTATCGATGATTTATTAAAGTTTTCTCGAAGATTATGGGTCCATTGATGAACCTGACTCGCAAGGGGTGTCGTTTATTTGGGACGACCGATGTCAGTTAGCTTTCGATGAGCCAGAGGACAAATTGACCTCAGTACCTCTGCTTGTACTACCTAGGGGAGGAGTGGAGTACCGTGTTTATATAGATGCATCCTTATAAGGACTTGAGGGTGTATTACAACAGGAGGAGAAGGTTATAGTTTATGCGTCTCATAAGCTTAATCCCCTTGAGAGGAATTACCCCGCGCATGACTTGGAGTTAGCAACAGTAGAGTTTACCTTGAGGATTTAGAGGCACTATCTTTTGGGATAATAGTTTATCATGTTCACGGTCCATAAATCACTTCAGTATATGTTCATACAGAAGGATCTGAAGATGAGGCAGAGGAGATGGTTAGAGTTTGTGAAGGATTACTAATTTAATATTTAGTATCATCTTAAGAATACTAATATGGTGGCAGACGCATTGAGTTGGCGCCCTGTTGGGGAGATAGCGAAGGTTTAGAAGGCGAAGTGGAGAGAGCTTCGATATGATGATGAGGTGGCTCTATGTCAGTATTGGACGTCACTCTTGAGATTGTTATGAGGGTGGTGAGAGCACATGCAGGGGATTAGTATTGCCAGGATAGAGTTCGCCAGTTGTTAGCTGATTGGGTGGAGTCTTATTCGATTAGTTCTGAGAGAGGCTTGCGCTTTAATGGGAGACTTGTGGTCCCAGAGGATAAGGATTTGAGATATTCAGTGATGTTAGAATCAAGGTCTGGAGTAAATACCGGTAAGGATGATATGCGTAGGTAGTATTAGTGGTCAAGGATGAAGAAAGACATAACGAAGTTTGTCTCTAAGTGTGCTACCTGCCAACTAGTGTAGGTAGACCACCAGAGGCTGATAGGGATGTTGTATCCACTTAAGATTCCTGTGCGGAAGTGGGAGAGTATCTCTATGGATTTCATTACCGAATTACTGACATTGCAGCAATGTCACGACTCCATATGGGTGATAGTGGATCGATTGACTAAGGTGGCCCATTTTCTACCAGTTCGTATGGATTTTAATACGAGACAGTATTCGCAGTTGTTTATTGTTGAGATAGTGTGGCTACACGGAGTTTCGATTAATATTGTGCCAAACCGGGATAAGATTTTTGTGTTCCACTTCTGACAGAGCTTTTAGGAGACCATGGGCACGGATTTACGACTGAGTGCAGCGTACCATCCACAAATAGATGGACATACAAAGCGATTCAATCATATGCTTGAGGATATGTTGAGGATGTGCATACTTGGCTTTGGTGGAGGATGAGAGAAGTATTTTCCATTGGTGGAGTTTGAGTATAACAAGCCCTACCAATTCACCATCGGTATGGCACCATTTGAGGAACTGTATGGACGACCTTGTAATTCGCCCGCTTGCTGGTTGGAGATGGGGGATAACAAGCTATTATGGCCAGAGATGATTCAAGACACCACTGGAAAGATTGAGCTGATTGGAGGGCGCATTTGGATAGCTCAGGACAAGCAGAAAAGTTACGCCGATGCAGACAAGAGGCACATAAAGCTAGAGGTTGGTGACCAAGTTTTTGTATGGGTATCTCCTATGAAGGGGTTATGGGGTTCAGCAAGAATGGGAAGCTATCACCGAGATGTGGGACCATTTTTTATTATCGAGAAGGTGGGACTAGTGGCATATAGGCTAGAACTGCTAGAGCACTTACAGCGGATCCACGACGTGTTTCGCGTGTCATCGCTAAAGAGGTACCAGAGGAGTGAGAGGGCTTTTTGGTACGTTCCATTGGAGGAGATAGACTTGCAACTAGATATCTTTTACGAGAGAGATAGATGGCGATACTTGATCATAGTGAGCGTAAGCTGCAGACTAAGGTGGTATCCATGGTTCGAGTTCAGTGGGGGCACCACAATGTTGATGAGTCGACATGGGAATGGGAGGATGACATGTGCAGGCAGTATCTAGAGTTATTCACCGCAGGTACGTCCAAATTTCGAGGGAAAAATTCCTTTGTAAGGGGGAAAATATGTAGCACTTCGTATTTCTGACTATTTATAATTTAATAAATTTGGTTATATTAAATTACACGTGTAATGAAATTTAATTGAATTAAATATTATACGTGGATTAAAATATTAATCGGGAGCGATAAAGGATTAATATTTATGGAATATAATAATTAATCACATCGTAATTAATTATTTTACGTCATGACGAGTGATAGTTACGTGATGGGATTATATCTCAATCGAGAGTCGAGTGTAGACTATATGAGGCCGGGATAGGAAATTTGTGTAGAGTGACTCGAATGGTGATTTTGAGGTCATGATTGATTCCGAATGGGTAGAAATAGTTAGAATAGTGTACCCACATATGTTCGTTGGGTCCCGGGAGATTTTAGACCAACCCAACAACATATGAGGGCATTTCAGTTATTTGGTAGAATAGGGTAGAAAGAACTCCGAAAATTGAAAGGTTATATCAACCCCTTTGGGATAGAGGCTAGGGTTACTACTTTCTTAAGAGAGGAGAGGCCATTAGAGAGGAAGAAGAGAGAGTTCTTAGAGATTTAACACCATGAGTGCAAATCGGAAGGAAAGAAAGGCACTTTCATCATCTGAAAATGAAATCAAACCTGCTATTATAAGACAAGTCTTTATCTTGCGATTTATTTAAGCATGTTATAATACCCATGTAGTGTAGGGTTGAAATTACATATTTTTGGATGAATTCTTGGGAATCGGATGGGGTAATCCATGATTTGATATAGGAATGCATGTAGAATGAAATCCTTTATGTAGAGGATTCGAAATCAGATGATCTATGATGAATAAAATGAAAGAAATATGAGTATCTTGATGATTACACATGAAGAACACCATAAATTAGGGTTTTAAGGATTATGGGGTTTAAATCTATTCTTGGATAGATTTATTATGGATTTAATGTGTTATTTACATTAGAAATCGTCCATACACATATATTTGATGTGTTGATAATGTCGGTTGGGAGTTTGGGATTATCTGATAGAGGTTTGAATAATTAGACATGGCTAGAACCCGTAACAGCAAAACGAAGACGAAACTGTCAGGGGCGAATCGATTCGGCTTGATGACTAAATCGATTCGGATTCTTCACCGAATTGTTTTGGTTACCCAGATTTGGCCAATTTCTTTATTTTATGCCTTGAATCCACAAATAATTTATGGAAATACTCTTGGGATATTCTTAAACTATAATGAGGGATATAGTAAATTCTAATGGGCCTATGGTAGGGTTGAGGTTTACCCAATTGGGAAGAATCAAGGGTAGGAATTATCGAGAATATGATTGGTATTTAATGAGATCGCAAGACTTCGAACGGGTCATAGAAAGTATGAGTGAACCTATAATTCAGACCAGTATACTAGGACCCTTCGGTTCGTAAGCGATACTCGGGAGTATATAATAAGAAGTTATAATTGTAAATGAATAATACAATGAGTATTTGAGAGATGTATACTACGTACGGGTGTACAATGTGTATAACTACCGAAAAAATGTATATATAGACCGGGTTAATACCTATTGTTGTGATTTGGTTATATGTGTGAACATACCTACGTTGCCTGCCATGGTTCAAAGTCAAGGCCGATACCGCGACGATACGACCGAGTTGATTAGGTTTCGGTGCCCACCGATCCGATTCCGAGTTACGAGTTGAGTTTTCAATTATTGATGTGAATCAATAGTATCGGTAATTTCTCGATAGTATCAGTAATATCGCAGTATGATCGGCTCATATCGACGATATCGCAGTAGAATCGGCCCATATCGACGATATCGCGATGGAATCGACCCATATCGGCGATATCACAATAGTATCGATCCATATCGGTGATATATCGACCGGGATGGTATAAGTTACTAAGCATCTCTCCTTCTCTCCAGTGTTGTGTTGATTTTTTTGGGGGGTTACGAAAGGCTAACTGTTTTTTTAATTTAGTGTGCTCTGTGTGTGGGTTATTTGATCATTGTGTGGGTTTAATTTAGTGCGTTGTATATGTGCCAATTTTTTTTGAAGAATGCAAATGATCCAAATGTTATTTGTTATTATTTTTTATATTAATGTTCCCACTGTTATTTTTTAATATGTTATTATTTATAAAAAAATGTTAATGTTATTATTTTACACACAAATATACAACTGTAATTATTGTAAAAATAATATTTGTATTCTCTAAACATTTGTAAAAATAATATTTGCATCCTTTATGTAAAAATAACATTTGCAATAGAAGTAAAAAAAATATATATATTTTCATCATCTTTGTAAAAAAATAACATTTGCATCAATTTAAAAAAAATATTTGCAACCCAACAAAAAACAACAACATTTACATTCCTTTTATAAAAAAAAAACATTTGCATCCTTTTTGTAAAAAACTATTGTAAAAAAAATGTAGTGTTTTGTCAAAATCACTATTTGTATCCTCTTTGTAAAAAAATAACAATACTAAAAAGAAAACATTTCTATCCTTTTTAGAAAAATATAACATACTTAAAAAACACATTTGTATCCTCTTACTAAAAATAATACTAAGAATATAATAGTTGTATCGTCTTTGTAAAAAAAAAATTCTCCTCTTACTAAAAATGTAACATTTGTTTTTCTTTGTAAAAACATAATATTTGTATCCTTCGTGAAAAAAAAAACATTGATTTATAATGGAACATTGAATCTGACAAGTTCGCAGCACGTCAGTATAATCAATTGTACAATGTTATGCATATTAAAGGATAGTTTTAAATTATCTAATTGGTCCACATTGTTAATCGTATTTTTTTAAAATTTTCTAGATTTTTTTCAGAATTTTTTGCACTTTCTAAATAGTGTATCTTTGCATATCGCCCGATACCGCGACCGAGTTGAAAATCGGATGGCTGATACCGGGATCGATACCGAGACTTTGAACCATGTTGCCTGCTATCACGGGAGAATCCGCAGAAAGGGCGATTCCACAGTGACGATTCCAGTGAGGTCTGGATGTGTGCCCCAGAACATAGAAATTAGGATGACTCACTATGTGTTGTGTATTAGTAGGATCGGCGTGTCATTTGGTTACGTTAGGTATGTGCGTATTCCAAAGGCTTAGAACTATGTTCGCCTCCATTGGGTTGTTTAATTGAGGTTTCAAGGTGACATTTTGAACCAATGGTCTTTGATTTGGTACGAGAGGTACATAGATGTGATAGCAGAGTATGCAAGCATCATGGGGGCCATTTCGGGGGATGCTATAGTGGTACATATTATAAGTGTGATTAATATATACAAGTGTGATTAACCTACTTATATGTGATAGTAGAACCGATAGATTGTGTATATCTAAAAATAAGTTAAGTGAGAAACTCAAGTAAATGATTCGATAATAATATGCGATTTATATTAAATACTGAAAGTACCATAACGTATCGTATAGGCAGTACGGGGTTGCAAAACCTTTTGTGTTAGATAAATACGTTGTTTAGTTAGGCTGGGTAGTAAAGCTAGGTAGGAGACTCTAGGTGTGCACTTTAGTTGAGAGGTGAGGAACTCAAGGGAGTACGTAGAACTAACGTGTGTATCTAATAACTGTTTTTAAACTGTTATTTAAATGCCTGCTAAATATTTTTCAAATGGTTTTGGGCTCTAACCTGTGTCAAAATACTTTTTCAAAACATTTTAGGTGTCTAGCAACAGGGACACCATGCTTGATGACTCATTCCATGGATGTGTAGCTGCAGCGTTTGTGGAGGCTAGTAGGAGTTTTCTTAAACACTTCAGTTATTCATTCCTAGACTAGGATTTACAATTCAAAATTTCATTTGGGCATGTTTCCCCTTCAATTGATATAGTTGTTCAGTCATTTATCAGACTATATTTTGGATGTCATTTTATTTCCTTTAGATTTATTGTTGGATTTTGTTTTGGGAATCGATGGTATATTCAGTATTACTTATTCAGTTATTTATTATGTGACTGTTTCAGACTATTATATTGAGTGGATGGTTTGGATATTTTTTATTCCGCGCATTGTTATATAAATGAAAGATAAAATTTGGTACCGGCTTAATTTGACATGGTGGTTAGTAAATTAAAAAGTTTTCGACAGTGATGCTGAGAAGAATCAAATGAGATTCCTGTTTGTTTTAATAAAGGACTGATCACCCCTGGTTAAAATAGGCGAGGTGTCACAACGACCTTCGCCTCTCACATAACCTGCAGTTAAGCAGGAGCTTGTAACACCCCGCCTAATTAAATACCGGGTGATCAGTCCTTTATTAAATTATAATCAAGGTGAACGGTTGGTTCATTCTTAGCATCACTGTCGCAAAATAAATTTTCCAATTTAAACACCCTAAATAATTAAGCTAAGTGTCAAAACCATTTAAAACATTATTTCCATTTTATTAAATCCAATTATGAAAACCTTTAATAAGTAACAGTTTAAAAATCACACAATTATTAAGACTGGAATAAACACCCATGAATTTAACCATTCAGATAAACCAATACCAACTTTAAAACTTCAAAGGAAAACCATCCTGACAGTAATCAAATCCCAAAGAGTAAAAATACTAAAGATAAATGAACATAATCTCTGGAAAATCCAACGGAGTAAGGAAACGGGCGACACATGCCCAACTAATTAGAACTGAAATAAGAGTGGAATCAACAATGAGGTTGTCTAAGCAAATGGCCTGCAACTCCCACATAATCTGCAGCACGTCCAGTCCAAAGAACCTAAGCATGACGCTCCTGTGGCTGGGCACCTGTGATATATACATATATATATAAGAGAGAAGAGATAACAGGAAACGGGTCAGAACCCGATTGTAAAACAGTTTAAATTTAGTTTAGCAAGTATTTAAAATGCTTACCGGCTAATGTAACAACCATGTTAGTATGCGGTACTCCCTTGAGAAATTCTCACCTCTCATCTAGTGTGCACACCTACCTCACTATTAACCCCAAAAGTTTATTTTAACTTAACTTTTCCATAAGGTTTCATGCCGATAATTACTATGGCTAGGATAGTTAATTTCTGAAATTGAAGTTCTCACATCTATTTCATTTCATTTTAAAATATTCCAGTGTTGTCACAAAATTCTCAAACACTTAATAATAAAATTGGAGTATTTATTCATTACTTATCTACCTTTTGACACACCCCGCCTAATTAAATATCGGGTGATCAGTCCTTTATAAAATTTAAAACAGAATGTTCGGTTGGTTCATTCTTAGCATCACTGTCGAAAACTTAAATCCAATTAATTACCTAACATTTAATTAAGCTAGTGTCAAAACATTTTCCAATTAAACTTTAAACCAATTAATTTAATAAATTCTAAACATGTAAATATAAACCATACACAAGAATTAAATGCTGACTGAATCAAATACTGAATAGATAAGACTGGATAAAACCTTCCAGTTTACAATTACAAACCAAACCATAATAAATACTCAAAGTAACTGAGAATAACTACAAAGTAAACTGAGCACAACTCTGCTAATGAGGATGGGCGACACATGCCCTGACTGAGATATATGAACTAGGAACTGAATGAAATGAGAGAAGCGTCTAATCTCAAATAACCCACAACTTCCACAACAGCTGCAACTCGGCAAACCATCCAAGTATCTGAAACCGGTATCCCTGTGGCTGGGCACCTGTACTAATACATATATACAGCAAAAGAGAAAAGAGATGCAAGAAACGAGTCAGAGCCCGATGTGTAAAAATATTTGTTTTAGCAATTATTTAAAATTGCATTAAAGCAAGTACTATATGCATGTTAGTTTGAACTCTCAAATGAGATTCTCACCTCTCGACAGTACATCTAATCCAACCTAGCCATCTGACACACTTCTAACTAGGTGAAAGGCTTATCCATCTAACTACCCCTCGTAGTATTATTCCGATTTTAGATCTCAACCTTTATCATTTTAAACAAGTGTTATCACACTAAAGTAAAGTATTCACTTATTTGCATTACTGAAGATTTCACTATCTTAATGATCTAATATTTTCTCATTTTAGATATACCAAAAGCATATATATATATATATATATATATATATATATATATATATATATATATTTAACAATTATATATATGCATTAACCCAATCTTAATAGCCTACAATTATCACATTGTAAGTATAACACAAGTATATATAAATAGCCACCACTATTTATATATATACTAATACAGCACCCCAAGGCTATACCTGTAGTGCATTGCATACTCTGCTATCATGTCCCGGTACCTCTCGTACTCAAACAAGGACTATCGTGTGACACCCCGACTAATTAAATACCGGGTAGCTACTCCTTTATTAAATTAATACAACATGTCAAGTTGGTTCAGTTCATAGCATCACTGTCGAAAATCGTTTTAACAATTACTAGCCACCTAATATTTAAAAAGTGAGTTGTCAATTTTAATTAAATCTGATTAACAAGCAATAAGTAGATCAATAAATGCTAACATAACCACCACAACATAATGACCATAGAATAATCAGAAAATAGTAATGAGTCTCGAGGAATACTCCTCACAACAATCCGAATACGAAAATAAACAAATACCAAGTCTGCACCATTAAATTAATTACAACCCGAAGTTTGAAATAACTGAATAGGTAGAATGTCTCTAAAAGAGATGGGGCGACATGCCCAACAAATGAGAAAATCTGATAATATAGAGTCAAGATCGGAAGTGGAGGCATCTACTGTCAAGGTCCTGTAACTTCCACAGCAGCTACAGTTCGTCACCGGAATTGAACTCCTATGCATGGTGTCCTTGTGGCTGGGCACTTAAAAGGTTTTTGCAAGAAAATATATTTGGAAGCAAACGGGTCAGAGCCCGATTGTGAAAACAGTTTAAAATATAGCAAGTGTTTTAATGACATAAAACAATGAATGCAAAATACATGTTAGGACGTGCTCTCACATGAAATACTCACCTCTCGACTATCTGTGCACTCCTAACGTATCCGTAACCAAATCTAGTTATGCCCGTATCTAACTAGTCCAATATAAAATCTAACGTTACTATAGGATTCACGATTTAATTCCCGACATCTTATTTTGAACAGAGTGTTTTACTCTTCTATACAGTTTCCCATTTTAGCACTACTAATCACTAGAGATCTTCCATTTTATCTTTTACAAAACGTTGATATATAGATACTCACATTTATACAAGACAATTCGTTTCAATTAACAGTATATTATTCTCATCATAAATATACAATGCTAGCACCCCGAGACTAAGCTGCGGTGCACACATACTCTGCTATCCGATCCCGGTACATCACGTACATAAGGACTACGCATTCCGAATATCTCGGGAATCGTTCTCAAATAACAACAATCACACAAAATGGAGGCGACCATAGTTCACATCACATGGGTCACGCACATACCTACGCTCCCATGATCAACAGACTTATTAACTTCTCAATAAGTCCTTCTTTGACCTATGTCCTCGAGGTACCAATCTAAATCCCCCCGTAGGCACACAAAGATTAGATGACCCTAATCGAACGCAGACCTCCCAGGATAACAAGTACGGTAGGTATGTTATACACAAATAACTACATATACTAAGCATTCGCACATCTTAGATATCTCAACATATTAATAGAGGTATATTTCTCGTTCTTATACCAACATATAGTGTTACGCATTTACAAGTTTCCAATTTACGTACATTAAAGTATTCAACTCTTCTCACGTCATAAGTAGGTACTCATTTCCTAATCCACAAATATTATCCGGTTTACTCCATGATTCTGAGTTTTACTCCTCAACGTACCCCAATCTCTCCATTATACTCACCGGTCAAATAAGGGAAGGTTATTACTCCATTATATAAGTCTACGGAACATTTGAAATAAAATCAGGCCTAAAAGGACATTATGTCAACTCGTTAGAAGTCTCGTTCGAACGAGGTCGTTCGAACGAGTGTCGTTCGAACGAAAGGCTTCGAATGAACTACCAACTCGTTAGAAGGGATACTGTCATCTCGTTAGAAGCTCATTCGAACGAGGTCGTTCGAACGACCTGGGCAGGTCTTCTAACGAGATGGCAGACTATGCCCAGAAATTTCCCCAATTCGATTTTCTCCAAATTTCTCTTCTCTAAATCCCCACTAAGATCGTCCCAATTATTTTTTAACATTTTTAAACTACTTTAAGTCATCCTAGGTCACCCTCTAACACATATTTGGGGTCAATGCTTCCTAAATTAACATATGATCATCAAAATTTCCAAACCTTGTCCCAAACCCTATAAACATGAAGCCAGAATTTTAATGTCTACAATTTCCCCTTATAAATCCGTTTTTAAATCACCATAAGATATATTTTGGATATGGAATTCATCCACAACCATTCTACATGCAATCCCTATACAAGATTATGAGTTCTATCTCAAATTTCATGGGTTTTCATTAAACTTTCAATACAAGACAAATAATCAATTCTAAGCATGGAGGAAACATTCACTTGAATTTCTGTAATTAAACCACTTGCCTTAGATGTTCTGATTTGATGTTGGTGAATGAAGGTTGATTCTCCTCTTTCTTTCTGCAGATTTCTCCCAAAGATGGTGATGGTGGCTAGGGATTTCTTTTGGAACCTCTTAAGACTCTCCCTATAACTCCCGTAGCCCACTACTTGTTAAATGCTGATATTGGACTTAGTGGGTTTATTTCTATTATAAAATTAACCTCTAAAATTCGTGGGTTTTAACTCCCCTATTTTTAAAATTACCAAACTACCCTTCTGGGTTGCCGGTATGATCCAAAAATGCCCCGGGACCCAAACTAAACCCCCGGCTAGTGTTTTCTGACTATTTCGACCCTTCCGGACACGTTGGCGCACTCAAAATGACCATTTGGTTGATAAAAATAAAATTCATTTTTTAAGTCAAATAATTACATTCTTGACGCGACTGACACGTGCGTCCCAACTAAATTTTCAAATTATCGTATTTCAGTCTCGCGACATCTTAATTATTTTCAATACTCATGTATTACCATACATACTCAGAAATAATAAATTTTAACATCATAATCAAATACCAACTCACATCTCGTTAGTATTTGTACCCGGATTAATTCCCAATTAATTCTCATTCAATTTAATTAATCCCTTAAATAAAAATCAATAAAATTACGGGGTATTACATACTTCCCCCCTAATAACAGAATTTCGTCCCGAAATTCCGAACTAAAGAGTACCTGGTAAAAACAACTCTGGATAACGCTCGCGCATTTCATCCTCGCGCTCCCATGTGGACTCCTCGGCCTTATGATGCCGCCACTGAACACGTACTAACAGTACTATCTTCGACTTCAGTTTTCGCTCGCTTCGGTCCAAAATAGCAATTGGCCCCTCCTCGTAGGAACTATCGGGCTGAACATCGATGTCCTCCAAAGCTGTGAGTATGGGCCAAATCATCCCTAAGATATTTCCTTAGCGAGGAAATGTGGAACACATCATGAATCCTGTACAAGTGCTCCGGTAACCCAAGTCTGTATGCGATTGGCCCAATCCTCTCGATGATAGGAAATGGTCCCTGTAATACCCCGTATTTTTATGCTATATTAATTTGGGGATTTATTAAATTTAATGAGAATGATTATTTAATAAAAATCCGGAAATTTATTTATGTTATAATTATTAACGTGACGAGAGTTAGTAATTATGGAAAACTTGTTGAATATTACTAATGAGCATAGTGATATACTATATTGGTTATATTTAATGTCATAAGTGAATTAAATGACTATTTTGGAAATTTAAGTTGGGACGTGCCCGTGTCACGTCGGGACTAATTTTGTTAAATAAAAAGTGAATATTTTATAAGTTGTTCGTATGGTCATTTTGAGTGCTCCAACGCGTCCGGAAGGGTCGAGATAGTCAGAAAAGTGTACCCGGGGGTTTAGTTTGGGTCTCGGGGCGTTTTTAGGCCTAATTGGTGCCCCGGGAGGGCATTTTAGTCATTTTACTCATGTGGGCAATTAAACCCACGAATTTCAGCCAACCTATATCAGCCATTAGGTCAGCCTCTTAGGGTTAGAACATTCACAAATCAAGTGACGGCCATTAGAGAAGAGAGGAGAGAGCTCCAAGGCAAACCAAGGCCAAAAAGCCACCGGATTTCACCGCCACCACCACCACCGCGTAGATCAGAGACAAGGAACGCAGCCATACCAAAATAATTCGGGAATCTGCATACCAAAATCCCAGGTTTAAACTTGCTATTTTCGTTGATGCAATCTTCATGTTAGCTTAGGAATAAATTGTGATAAAAATTATGGAAGAAAACCCCATTTTTGATAGGAGAACCCATGTAGTATTGATGTATATGTAAATTCTGGAAACCCTTGCCATGTAGAGGTAATAATCCATGAAATTTGGTGATCATAATAAATAAGTATTGGAGAAAGATTCATTAGAAATCTGTTTAAGAAAATTTTAGGGTTCTTGATAATTGGACATGATTTTAGGTTGAAAACCCATGTTTAATGATAGTTACACGCATGCTTTATGTTATAAACACCTGGTATAATGTTGTATTGATGATAGTAGGATTTTTGGGGGGATTAGAATGGAAACACATCGTTTTAGATGAAGAAGTTGGATGAAACCCGTAACTGCATTCTGCAGAATTTTGCCCAGACCTGCTTGATCGATCGATCGAGCCTAGAGCATCGATCGATCGAAGGTTCGATCGATCGATCTTCAAGCTTCGATCGATCGACCCCTCCTGGCAGACTCCTATTTCCCTTGTTTAATTAGTTAAATTAAGTTTATCGTGAAATAATTCTTGGGCACTCTTGATAAATTGATTTGGGAGGCATTGAGGACCAGTAGGGGATATGAATAAATGTTGGAACCTTTAATCTTTAACGAAAATGGTATTTATGAGATATTTACTTTAGGTTAATGGATTTATGAATTTAAAGGGTGAGGTGCGTAAGAGAGTTACGTTGGAACCTAATAAAGACACTTACTGAAATTTAGATTTGTGAGGATATAGCCCACGAGTGTTAGGTAATAAGTGAGAAAACCCTTCGAGTTAAGGTTAGGAACGAAACCTTATACGTATTTCTATAAATGTGAAATTTAGGATAAATGGTATAATTATGGGTAATGTGAAGAACCTATGTTAATATGATAAAGTGGTATATTTATATGATTGTGTGTACATATATTATATACATGTGAAAAACATACCGCGCTACTTGCTATCCTTGAGGTTTCCGCGCTGGGACAGTCTTATCTCGATGGGACCTTTATGGGGGATATTGACTAGTACCCTAGAAGATAGATATCCTTGGTACAGGCTATCGAATTGATAGTTCAGACGGTCCTAAGAGACGCGAGTATGTGCCATCCTCTTAGAGACTTGGAATCTATGCTTCGCTTCGATATTATTTGTTTATGTGTTAATACAACTCGAGAGTGATTCCGAATTTGTATTCCCCTTGATTTGAGTGGTATGGGGTTTGGATAGTGGAAGTATGCACGCACCATAGTTTTATTCGGGGTGCTGTTATATATATATATATATTATACGAGTAGTTAATATATATATGAGATTATGATATTTAAAACTGTCTACTGAGATTGGATAAGTAGGACATGGTTGTTGACTCAAATCATTAAATACTTGTTTTGAAAAAGTATAAGATGTCACTGTAAAACTTTATTGATTTTATAAAGTTAAAATCGAGGACTTTGATTACTGTTTGGAACATTCTTTTTAAAATGGAGTCGTGAATTATAAATCTTGCGAGTAATCTAAGTTAAGTTAAATCTTTTAGAAAAACTAGTGCGTTAAATGTTAAGAAACCGTGGGGAAGGTTAGTACGATAGGTGTGCCCATTAGAAGAGAGGTGAGTATTTTCTCAAGAGAGGGATGTGCTAATATGTTATTGCATTGGCCTGTATCATTTTAAATACTTGCTAAACGTATTTTAAAATCAAACACACTTTCGGGATCTGACCCGTTTCTTTTTCTCTCTCTCTTGTGTATATATATGTATATTTTCAGCTGCCCAGCCACAGGGGCGTCTTGCTTAGGATCTCTTGAGAGGAACGTGCTGCAACTTAGGTGGGAGTTGCAGGTCACTTGAGTAGACGGCTTCTTTGATTGACTCCACTTCTAGCACTCTCATTTATTGGGCACGTGTCGCCCTTTCCATTATTTATTTGCTATCAGGACATTTATATTTCAGTCATTCCAATATTATTTCTTTGGGATTTATTCAGGATGGATTTGTGATTTTAGTTTCATATGTTGACATTCGATTGACGAATGGTTTATGTTATTTGGTTTATTGTGGTGTGATTCTAAATTGTAGAAATGTTGTTTTAATTAAATAAATCTTTTTCGTTAATTAAAATTTGGAAAGTTTGTATGAAAATGTTTTTGACACTTAGCTTAATTATTTAGGATGTTAAATTGGAAAATTTATTTTTATCGACAGTGATGCTGAGAATGAACCAACTGTTTACCTTGATTTAATTTAATAAAGGAGTGATCGCCCGGTATTTAATTAGGCGGGGTGTCACAGTCCCACGTATCTTGGTGCCAGTTTCCCCTTCTTCCCAAAACAGATGATCTTCTTCATCGAAGATACTCTGAGTAACACCTGGTCCCCCACCTTGAATTCTCTGAAGGACCTCTTGGCATCAACATAGCTCTTCTGCCGGTCCTGAGCTACCCGAATGTGGCTCCGTATCATCTCTATCCTTGCTGAAGTGTCCTGAATCACTTCCAGCCCAAGGAGTTTGTTATCCCCCACCTCTAACCAACATGCTGGGGAACGACAAGGTCGACCGAACAATGCCTCAAATGGAGACATGCCAATGGTGAATTGGTAGGAGTTTTTATAAGCAAACTCCACCAGTGGAAGGTACTGCTCCCAACCACCTCCAAAGTCTAGGATGCACATACGCAACATGTCCTCTAACATCTGATTTGTACGCTCTGTTTGTCCATCAGTCTACGGGTGATAATACGTACTCAGCCGCAACTCCGTACCCATGGCCTCCTGGAAACTCTCCCAAAATCGTGAAACAAATATTTTGTCTCGGTCAGACACGATATTTAGAGGCACCCCGTGAAGTCTCACTATTTCTGCAATAAAAATCTGTGCATACTGTCCCGTAGTGTAGTCTGTCCTTACGGGTAGAAAATGAGCAACTTTGGTCAACCGGTCCACAATTACCCATATGGAGTCGTGACCCCCCTGTGACGTAGGTAACCCCGTGATAAAGTCCATGGATATGTTCTCCTATATCCACGTCGGAACCTTTAACGGATGTAGAAGTCCTGCTGGTTTCTGATGGTCCACCTTTACTAGCTGACAAGTGGCACATTTAGAAACGAACACGGTGATATCTCTCTTCATCCCGCTCCACTAATACTGTCGTCTCATGTCCTGATACATCTTATCCCCACCAGGGTGTACCGTGAACCGTGAGCCGTGCGACTCTGCCATTACCTCGTGTCGCAAGTCTTCCCCTTCCGGAACAACTAGTCTCCCATTGAAGCATAATCCCCAGTGTGAACTAACGGTATAGGACTCGTCTCCCTCTGCTAGTAATCGAACTATCTGCTCCTAACAAAACGGGTCAATTGCTTGGGCCTTTATCACTCTCGTAACAATCTGATGTGTAACAGTCATCACAGACATGAATGATCGGGCCACTGCATCCTGGTGTCCCAACTCCTTCCACTTAGCTTTCCACACCTCGGCTACCTCATCTACTGGCCTACGGCTCAACGCGTCTGCTACCACGTTAGCCTTCCCTGGGTGATACTGGATATCGAACTGATAATCCTTCACAAACTCAAGCCATCGACATTGACGCATATTCAGCTCCTTCTGCGTGAAGAGGTATTGTAGAGACTTGTGGTCTGTGAACAACCGAAATTTCTCCCCCAGGAGGTAGTGTCTCCAAATCCGAAGAGCGAATAGGACTGCCGCTAACTCCAAGTCGTGTGTGGGGTAATTCCTCTCGTGAGGCTTAAGCTTATGGGAAGCATAAGCTATGGCCTGACTCTCCTGTTGCAGCACACCTCCAAGTCCTTGTAAGGACGCATCGGTGTAAACTAAATACTCAACTCCCGGTCTGGGTAACGCTAACACAGGCGCTGAGGTAAACTTTTCCTTCAGCTCATCGAATGCCAACTGACAGGCATCGCTCCAGATGAATGGCACACCCTTGCGAGTCAGATTTGCAAAGGACCCACTATCTTTGAGAAACCCCGAATAAACCTTCTGTAGTATCCAGCTAGGCCCAAGAAACTACGGATCTCAGTCGATGTTGTGGGCTGTCCCCACTCCCTCACTGCGGATACCTTCCCCGGATCAGCAGATATCCCCCGATCTGAAATGATATGTCCCAAAAACTGAACCTCCTTCAACCAGAACCCACACATCTCATACTTTGCAGAAAGGTCGTTCTGACGTAGCATCTGCAAAACCTGCCTCAAATGCTCGGCGTGCTCCTCTTCTGTCTGGGAGTAAACCAGGATGTCATCAATAAAGACGATGATGAACTGGTCTAGGAACTCTCTGAACACCCTATTCATCAAGTCCATAAACACGACTGGGGCGTTGGTCAAGCCGAAAGGCATAACCCGAAACTCGTAGGAACCATATCTCATCAAGAAAGCAGTCTTTGAGACATCTTGTTCCCTGATACGCAACTGATGGTATCCGGATAGCAAATCAATCTTTGAGAAGAATCAAGCTCCTCTCAACTGGTCAAATAAGTCATCGATTAGGGGAAACGAATACTTATTCCGTATCGTGACTTTATTCAACTCCCGATAATCTACACACAATCTCAACGATCCATCCCTCTTCTTTACAAACAACACAGGGGCACCCCACGGCGAAGTACTCCATCGGATTAACCCCTGACCCAATAATTGCTCTATCTGATCCCTTACCTCTCTCATCTCCGCTGGAGCCATACAGTAAGGTGCGCGGGCAATGGGTCGAGTGCCCGACTTCAAATCGATCACAAAGTCTATCTCTCTACTCGGAGGTAATCCAGGTATGTCCTGAAATACATCAGCAAACTCCCTAATAACTGGAATCGAATCAAGTGGTATCACCACTTCCTTAGAGGTCTCCTCCTTTATATAGTACAAATGAGTGGACGATCCTCCCTCAGGACGAGGCATCGCCACTAGAAACATCTCCTGCCCGGAAATGGCAAAAATAATACTCCTACTGAAATAGTCAATCATGGCTCGGTACGTAATTTGCCAATCCATACCAACTATCGCATCGTACTCAGTCATTTCTAATACTAGCATATCAGCGGGCAAAGTAAATCTCCCTATCTCTATACCCACACCTCTACAAATAAGGGAAATTACGGAACCCCTACTCAACGGTGAATCTACACAAGTAACCGTGCTCTCTGCAGTGTCTAACAACCCCAAAGTGCGTGTAAATATCGTGGCAATGAAACAATGTGTGGACCCCGTATCAAATAAAATACGCCCCATAGTCCCCTGAATAGAGAACATACCCTCAATGGCAGGTGGATCATGTGGGACGGCGGCCTGCTGGAGCTGATACACTCTCCCATACTGAAGCTGTCCCTGCTGAACTGGGATCGCTGGAATGGGTGGTATTGCTGCCATCTGTGGTGGTGCTGGGAGGGCGGCGGGAAACATAGGCCTCTGTGGCTCGTGTCTAGCACCCTGCTGCTGCTGCTGTGGGGCCCTGCCCCTATCAGGACAATCCTGGCGTTTGTGACCAGTCTTGCCACAAACGAAGCACTTCCCCGGGAAGTTTCCCCTTCGCTGTCCCTGCTGCCCTCGGCCCTGATGGCCGTTACCATTCCTACCTTGACCATGCTGGCCCTGCTAGAACTGCTGCTGCTGACCATTCTGGCCTTGCTGGCCCTGATGGCCTTGTCTGAAACCTCCCTGACCATTCCTGAAACCCCCAGATCTGAATCTCTTAGGATCCCCCTGTTGGGAACCCTGATCCCCCTGCCTGTGCTGACCCTGAACAGATTGTGCCCCGCTGGCACCATTTCCCCCTATCCTGCCCTGATGGCTGGACTCTCCTGCTCTCTTACTCTCAGACATGTGAAAGCGGTGATCCTGGCAGTGAAGCAGTGCTGCGTTAACCACATCAGAGTAAGTGGCCAACGAGAGATTTCCCAACAAGTGCTGTCGGATCCTCCAAGTCAATCCATCCATAAACTTCTGAATCTTCTTCTCCTCAGTCGGAATATCATCGGGAACAATGTTCAAGAGATTTGTGAATTCGACCTCGTACTCGGCCACAGTCTTTCCCTCTTTCTTGAGGTTCATTAACTTCCTCCTCATTTCAGTGTGAACAGCTGACGAAAAATATTTACGGTCGAACCGCACCCAGAACTCCTGAATAAAAAGGGCGTCCCTCTCTTTCGCGGTGGTAATAGACTCCCACCACTGCAATGCTGATCCTACTAGCTTAAAAGTAGCCAGTATCTGCTTCTGAACATGCGTGCACTCGTACATCCTTAAGTGCCTCTGAATGTCCTTCCTCCACTGACTGGACACAACAACATCGGAGCTACCTGCAAACTCCGGAGGGTGTACTTTTTGAAAAGCATCACGGACGGTTTCCCAAGCAGATGGGAATGCATGAGCCTGAACTGGCGCAAATACCGGTGCCTGAGGTGGTGCCTGATGCACAACGGCTAGGGCGACATTTACCGCTTGGGCTATAATAGCTGCAACCTCTGCGGCATTCATGGTGACCTGAACTGGTGCAGTCTGTGGCTCGGGCTGAGTATCCCTAGGAGCTCGCTGTGCACGTCGTGGAGGCATCTGAAATGAAAGTAAAGTCTATAAGTTCACAGTTGTTATCTCAAAATATTTGAAGAGCGAAACATACACAAAAGAATACAACAGTCCTAAAATAAAGGGCTCTACATCAAAGAAAGCTCAGCGAAAACATAACAAGCCGTACAGATCTTAAGGACACTAGAACCTGATGCTCTGATACCACCTATGACACCCCGACTAATTAAATACCGGGTAGCTACTCCTTTATTAAATTAATACAACATGTCAAGTTGGTTCAGTTCATAGCATCACTGTCGAAAAACGTTTTAACAATTACTAGCCACCTAATATTTAAAAAGTGAGTTGTCAATTTTAATTAAATCTGATTAACATGCAATAAGTAGATCAATAAATGCTAACATAACCACCACAACATAATGACCATAGAATAAACAGAAAATAGTAATGAGTCTAGAGGAATACTCCTCACAACAATCCGAATACGAAAATAAACAAATACCAAGTCTGCATCATTAAATTAATTACAACTCGAAGTCTGAAATAACTGAATAGGTAGAATGTCTCTAAAAGAGATGGGGCGACATGCCCAACAAATGAGAAAATCTGATAATATAGAGTCAAGATCGGAAGTGGAGGCGTCTACTGTCAAGGTCCTGTAACTTCCACAGTAGCTACAGTTCGTCACCGGAATAGAACTCCTATGCATGGTGTCCTTGTGGCTGGGCATCTAAAAGGTTTTTACAAGAAAATATATTTGGAAGCAAACGGGTCAGAGCCCGATTGTGAAAACAGTTTAAAATATAGCAAGTGTTTTAATGACATAAAACAATGAATGCAAAATACATGTTAGGACGTGCTCTCACATGAAATACTCACCTCTCGACTATCTGTGCACTCCTAACGTATCCGTAACCAAATCTAGTTATGCCCGTATCTAACTAGTCCAATATAAAATCTAACGTTACTATACAATTTAATTCCCGACATCTTATTTTGAACAGAGTGTTTTACTCTTCTATACAGTTTCCCATTTTAGCACTACTAATCACTAGAGATCTTCCATTTTATCTTTTACAAAACGTTGATATATAGATACTCACATTTATACATGACAGTTCGTTTCAATTAACAGTATATTATTCTCATCATAAATATACAATGCTAGCACCCCGAGACTAAGCTGTGGTGCCCACATACTCTGCTATCCAATCCCGGTACATCACGTACATAAGGACTACGCATTCCGAATCTCTCAGGAATCGTTCTCAAATAACAACAATCACACAAAATGGAGGTGACCATAGTTCACATCACATGGGTCACGCACATACCTACGCTCCCATGATCAGAAGACTTATTAACTTCTCAATAAGTCCTTCTTTGACCTATGTCCTCGAGGTACCAATCTAAATCCCCCCGTAGGCACACAAAGATTAGATGGCCCTAATCGAACGCAGACCTCCCAGGATAACAAGTATGGTAGGTATGTTATACACAAATAACTACATATACTAAGCATTCTCACATCTTAGATATCTCAACATATTAATAGAGGTATTTTTCTCGTTCTTATACCAACATATAGTGTTACGCGTTTACAAGTCTCCGATTTACGTACATTAAAGTATTCAACTCTTCTCACGTCATAAGTAGGTACTCATTTCCTAATACACAAATGTTATCCGGTTTATTCCAAGATTCTAAGTTTTACTCCTCAACGTACCCCAATCTCTCCATTATACTCACCGGTCAAATAAGGGAAGGTTATTACTCCATTATATAAGTCTACGGAACATTTGAAATAAAATCAGGCCTAAAAGGACATTATGTCAACTCGTTAGAAGTCTCGTTCGAACGAGGTCGTTCGAACGAGTGTCGTTCGAACGAAAGGCTTCGAACGAACTACCAACTCGTTAGAAGGGATACTGTCATCTCGTTCGAACGAGGTCGTTCGAACGACCTGGGCAGGTCTTCTAACGAGATGGCAGACTATGCCCAGAAATTTCTCCAATTCGATTTTCTCCAAATTTCTCTTCTCTAAATCCCCACTAAGATCGTCCCAATTAATTTTTAACATTTTTAAACTACTTTAAGTCATCCTAGGTCACCCTCTAACACATATTTGGGGTCAATGCTTCCTAAATTAACATATGATCATCAAAATTTCCAAACCTTGTCCCAAACCCTATAAACATGAAGCCAGATTTTTTATGTCTACAATTTCCCCTTATAAATCCGTTTTTAAATCACCATAAGATATATTTTGGATATGGAATTCATCCACAACCATTCTTCATGCAAACCCTATACAAGATTATGAGTTCTATCTCAAATTTCATGGGTTTTCATTAAACTTTCAATACAAGACAAATAATCAATTCTAAGCATGGAGGAAGCATTCACTTAAATTTCTATAATTAAACCACTTGCCTTAGATGTTCTGATTTGATGTTGGTGAATGAAGGTTGATTCTCCTCTTTCTTTCTGCAGATTTCTCCCAAAGATGGTGATGGTGGCTAGGGATTTCTTTTGGAACCTCTTAAGACTCTCCCTATAACTCCCGTAGCCCACTACTTGTTAAATGTTGATATTGGACTTAGTGGGTTTATTTCTATTATAAAATTAACCTCTAAAATTCATGGCTTTTAACTCTCCTATTTTTAAAATTACCAAACTACCCTTTTGGGTTGCCGGTATGGTCCAAAAATGCCCCGGGACCCAAACTAAACCCTCGGCTAGTGTTTTCAGACTATTTCGACCCTTCCGAACACATTGGCGCACTCAAAATGACCATTTGGTTGATAAAAATAAAATTCACTTTTTAAGTCAAATAATTACATTCCTGACGTGACTGACACGCGCGTCCCAACTAAAATTTCAAATTATCGTATTTCAGTCTCGCGACATCTTAATTATTTTCAATACTCATGTATTACCATACATACTCAGAAATAATAAATTTTAACATCATAATCAAATACCAACTCACATCTCGTTAGTATTTATACCCGGATTAATTCCCAGTTAATTCTCATTCAATTTAATTAATCCCTTAAATAAAAATCAATAAAATTACGGGGTATTACATATCGGTTCGGAAGTCTCCCACGAACCATATATATAAAACACATATAATGGAGGGGAACATAGCTCACATACCTATGGGTCACGCACATACCTACGCTCCCATAGTCAGCAACTTACCAACTCACAAGTAAGCCTTCACAGTCCTATGCTCTGAGATACAAGTCAAAATCCCCTCAGGATAAGACTGTCTCTACACCACCTCCCGTGATAGCAAGCAGCTAGGTATGTCATACACATAATACTAGCAAGTAATAGGTATTCACACAACCCATCCAATTAAACGATATACACACAACCAATTGTCATATTCCCTACGTAGTATTATTATCACTAAATACTATCCACGTATTTTAATTTATGATATTCCCTCTCTCGTAATCTATTTCTAAGGATAATATGTCACTCGAAAATCCTTAATACAAAATCATAAGAAGTCCCAACCATAATTACTAACTTTTATTCTTATAAGTTCCATTTCTTCGGAACTAATTTCGTAAGTATTTATCACTTAATACTCTCGACGCATTTAGAATTACGATTATCTCTCTCTCGTAATCTCCAAGTTAATCTCACCCTCCCGGATATCTAAATCAATACACCTAAACAACTCCTAATAATTCTGCACTATTTTGGGTTCATTGAACACTAATTTTCATCACTCAAATCAACCATTTACTAACTTAGGGCAAAATAGGTAATTTCTTAACAATCAGAAATCTCGCTCGAACCAGAATGGATCTCGCTCGAACGAATTCCACGTGTCACTCAAACGACTTCGCGCGACTTCCCTATTTCCCTCGAACGACTTCGCGTGAGATGCCACTGTTCGTCTTCTTTCCCAAAATTCTGCGTTTTCCCCACCATTTTTGAACCTAAAACCTCTAAGATTCAACACCCAACATCTCATCATCAATACCCATCAACCCATAACAGATTATTAGTCATTCCTAACATCCTAGGATCATTAATTCATAATTAATCATCATAATTACATAAAACCCCCAAATTAATTCATATGAACCCTAGTTTCCATAATTTCAATTAAAGAATCCAACCAACCCAGATTCGTTCATCCATATATGATTTAATTTCGTAGTTTCACCTCTACATACATGAAGGAATATCAACAACTAATTTGTCTAGTCTCTAATCATCATTTAACTCCAATTTTCACCCAATTATCATGTAAATCAAGGATTAAATCCACCTACACTAACATGAGTATGATTATTGCTAAATAAAGCAAGTAATAAACACTTGCCTCGATTTCGACGGTCTGATCCATTGATGTTGTTGGTATGGCTGCGTTCCTCGCGTTTCGATCTGCATGATGGTGGTGGTGGTTATGCAAGGTGGTGAACATGGCTTCTCCCCCCTTGGAAACTGCTCTCCCTCACCCACTGTGGCTCTCTCTTGATTTTGGTTTATTCTAACCCTAATTGTCCCAATTAGCTGATATAATTTATCTATAATTTTCATCCATTTAATTTCTCCAAAATTTCAAATTACAAAACTACCCCTACCGGGAGCCGGCTTGGCCTAAAAATGTCCCGGAGTCCAAATAAAATACCCGGGTAGAGTTTTCTGACTATCTCGACCCCTCCGGACTCAACAGCGCACTCTAAATGATCATACGAGTTATTTAAAATAATTTAATTTATTACTTCACTTCATTGGTTCTGACACGACTCACACGCGCGTCCCGACTTACTATACCAAACTGTCGCATTTCTCTATCACGGCAAATTATATGAAAATCGTCATTCCATATTACTTATTCTCACAGTAATATTAATAGTTACTAACTTCTCGTCACACTAGTAAATCTTAAATTTAAATCCGGATTAAATAATTAATTCTCACATTTTAATTTAATTAATCCCACAATAATAATAAATCACGTAATTATTTAAGTCTTCGAAAATACGGGGTATTACACCTTTATGCACAGTGGAACGTTCCCATATTTAAGTATACATATCTATATTAGCCACTCATATAATATATATATACTATCGGCACCCCACATAAGCTTTATGGTGCTGGCATACTCTGCTATTAAGTCCCCGTATCACTCGTACTAAGGGAAATACTAGTTCGGAATCACTCTCGAACTGTATTAACACAAAACATAAACAAATGGAGGCGAAGCATAGTTCCAAGTCACTAAGAGGTCAGCACATACCCTCACGTCTCTTAGGACCGTCTGACTATCAATCAGATAGCTTGTACCAAGGAATCCTATATTCTAGGGTACAAGTCGTTATCCCTCGTAAAGGCCCAATCGAGATAAGACTGTCCCGGTGTGGAAACCCCCTGTGATAGCAAGTCGCTCGGGTACGATTTTTACACATATATATAATATATGCACAATCACACAGTCATATATATATATATATCACTATTCACATTTCTCAATTAGGTGCACCCACGACCCATAATTATAATTATTCGTTCTTAATACATTCTACTCGTTTATCCCGTATAACTGACTCGTCTCTTTTATTTTCATTTATAGGTTATTCCATACTTACTTCATATCTCCCGAAGTATTCTATCTACCTAAGTATAATTTCAGTAGGTACTCTCACTTACTTTCTAGTCTAACTTCCTAACGAGTCTAAATCTTTTATTTAAACATTCGCGTAATTACATATGTGTAAATCACTCCCCGTCAACCCTTAATTTCATCTTACATTAAATTCTCACTTATTGGGGTTTACTAAAACCCTACTGGTCCTAGTTATATCCCAAAATGTTCTAATAATAATACTCAAGGGTTACTACGCATTTTAATCGGAATAAACCATAATAAGAGGAATATGCAGTTTTCCAAAATGGGTCGATCGATCGATAGAAGGGGGTCGATCGATCAATCATCGATCGATCGGTGTTCTTTGGTCGATCGATCGATTAAGCAGTTATGGCGAAAACTGCATTAACCCAGTTAAGTAAATCCATCTCCAACCTCAACTAAATCTCCATATATGATTCCCAAACTCCCAACAGATGATACTACAAGCACTATATACCCAAATATATGATTTTCCACGTAAAATATGTGAGTTTTCGTCCAGTACAACAATTTAAAGGGGTATGATCGAGTTCGAAAAGTAGCGCGTGTAAAGACGCTAATCGTTGTTTTCTGTTTCGCCTACTCGATACAAACAAACCTAAGTTACTACTACACTTGCGAGGCAAGCACATCGGTAAGTCGGGTATCGAAAATCCACCGGGACGAGATGCTAGAATTCAATTGATTTAATATTCCTAAATAAAAGTGTAAAAGATGAATTACAAACTAAAAGGAAAATATGCGAAAAAGGGAAAAGTTTAACTAGGCGAGGGAAAATAAATCTAGATTAACAAAGCGGTACAAACTATAGGTTGCGTTAAATATCCCTCACCGGAGTTAATTTGTATAAAATGGTTACATGGGTCGACGAGTTATTACAAATGCATCTCATTTCGACAGTTAATTAAATCAAGGGTTGTCACGCCCCTAAGTCCGCATAAAAGCCTAATAAGATTTTGGCGTCAACAAATATCTCAAAAATTGCGCACGCAAGGTCGTAAGCACGGGACATACATGATATTCCCCGTCAAATATCCTAGGCGTAATAACTAGGACAATGCATCCGAAATAGACCCGTAAACACTATCACCAAGCCAGGCAACGCGTTAACCCGAGTGAGTTTAATTCAAACATAACCTAATTTAAATTACCTAGAAGGCATGTTAAAAGTGTGTCAATCCAAGAATAAATGAAGAAGAACTAACCAAAAACCCTCAAACCCTAAGCTATTATTACCTAAAATCTATTCTAAAACGTTGATATATGATATTTACACAAAATTTGGTATTTATACTAAGTTGGAATAAGTAAAGAAAAGAAAATAAAAGACCAAATATCTCCTGGAAACAGGGGATCGATCGATCGATCGACCCCTTTGGTCGATCGATCGATGGTGAACAAAATACCCCACTGTCGAGAAGGATCGATCGATCGATCAAATAGATATGAGCCAAGGCAGCACACTGCATACTGCATTGTTGTTTTGGCTAGAATGGATTTTTCGTCCGCTGAAATCGCCGTAACTTCTTCGTTCTGAATCGGATTCACGCACCGTTCGCGACCACACGAAGCTTGCGAGAAGGGCTAAAACTTCCGTGTAGATGTTGGGCCAGGTGCCCAATTTATGAAATGACTAAAATGCCCTTGAACGTGCGATTGCATATTGAAATCGACGGAATGCGTCCGAACTTCACACTTAGCATCCAAATACCTATAAAAGCTCAATTAACCCCTGCAAAACATGTTAATGTAGAAATCCGAGGTTGTCTGGTTAACGAGCATAAATATAGGGAATAAGATACCCGAGAGGGCTAAAATTCGTAGGTTCGAGGGATGAAATACGCAATATTTGTGTCGTATCACACCCCCTACCTTACACATTGCTAGTCCCTAGCAATGAAATAAGATGCAATAAGAACTATAAGGAAACCAAAAGCAGGAGATAGTACAAAAGTATGGTATAAAAGCAAAAGGCCACTTTCGCGGGCGATTCGATTGCATTTAGCATATGCAATAAGCCGTTAAACCCCTAGGTCACCCTAGTGGACGAGTGTAGTCTCGTGAGGGTTTTCAGGGATGATACCCACAAACATCACATGGTTTGCTCAAAATAAGCCCAAACCAAAATGCGACAAGCTCAACAATGGCGAAAAATATTTCATACGCATTATTAGCAAAGTGAATGAATTCAAACAAAAGTCCAAAATCATTAACATTATAGAATGCACCTCATAGAATTGAAACCTTAAAGCGTGGGAGGGGGACGAGCACATGCAAAGTGTGATTTGGCGAAAAACTTATATAAACCGGATAAACGTTAAAGCAATCATACATTCAATCCTCAGGGGCATTACGCTTATCAAGTGAATTCACTCAAAATAGGGAGGTAACACACGGAACATGCGGGCATAAAGACTAAATGTAAATGGAAACTAGGCCCCACACATGTCACAAATGAAGAACGCTATATATAAAATAAAAAATGTAATCTCAATGAAAGATACCGCACACTAAAAGAGGAGAAATGTATTTTCACAGATTATCAAAACCATTATGACTTTTAAATTACATCAACCTAAGATCACATAGGACTTTAATAGGGTTGTAATGTAGGCTAGGCTAGGGTACGAAATGAAGGAATGTATATACAGATTCAAAGGTGTTCGGAATGAAAACTCGAGATAATGGGAAGATGCGGGCAATATCAAAATTGGAAAACAAGTTCCAAAACGGCATTGGATATATCATCAGGGAGAGTAATCAAAGCTTATTGAACTTTATACAACATATACAACTTTATTTTTCTTTTCTTTTCTTCTTTTTCTCATTTTTTCTTTTGTTTTCTTTTTCTTTTTGCTTTCTCTTTTTCTTCACTTTTTTCATTTCTCTTTTCTTTACTTTTCAAACTCTCATATGCCTAAATTGCAACCGACATTATAACAACATCATTTAATCCCAAGTAACAATCCAAACAAAGGTAAGGAAAGTGTATGTATGGTTTAAAACTCCAATTTAGAGTTGGTTATGGGAATGGGGTTAAGGCTATATTTAGGTTTAAGGGGGTTAAAGAGGGTAAACATATAAGGGTGAGGTCAAGGCTAATATGGGTGATATAACAAAGAATGCCTATGATCATTTCACAAATTTTACGCAATTCTCGAGTCAAAACAATATATGAAAATATTGATCAAGTAACACATTTCAAGAATGAACTCAATTAATGAACGGTCAAATGAAAGAATAGTGAGATTACCAACGAATTCAACGTTTTCAATGAGAAAAGAAAAGTGTATACACTCACAAACGTCGAAAGGTACAAAGCTTACTAGGTGTAAGTATATACAATGCAACAAAAGATTACCGAGTTATAAAAATCTTAAACCAAATCAATAGAACGATAAAAGTGCATGTGCTCATGGGATTAAAGTTTAATTCATGAAGTTATTCATAATATCAATAATGGAGACTAAAGTCTAATAACTTCTAAAATCGAGAACATGCACCATTAGGTTGTCTATTGGATCGACCAATTATTAAAATTTATCATCGGAAATAAGAAAATATTTTTGAAATTTGTGAATTTTTCTAAGAAAAGCATACCAAGTAACTAACATGTGAGCAAAAACATGGACTAACAAAGAAATGGATAGAATATCCCACACCCCCTAACTTAAAACCTGACATTATCCTCAATGTGAATTAAGAACCAAGTTAAAGAGAGGAAAAGAGTGACATTACCCAAAAGTGGAGCGATCCCCATAAGAACAAGTCCAAAGAATCTATAAAACAAGTTAGTACCGAGCATAGCAAAAACAAATAACAAAAAGTTAACTAATTACACTAGACTAAAATAAAAAGAAAGTAAAATAAAAAGAAAGAAAGAATAAAAAGCTAACTATATACAACCTACTATTTAGGCTTCACACTAACTGTACACTAGAAGTCTAAATAGCTGAGGGTCCACCGTGAAAACGATTTGACTTTGGAGGATAACCGGTGTACCCTCACATACAAGTATGCCTTCCGAAAAATATGAATTCCGTTTGAACAACAGAAGGCATTTGTAAGGCGGAAGAAATGAACCATCGCCAATTAAAAGTTTTGGAGGGACGATGGGGGGTTTTGATTGAACGGGTGACAAAAACATGTGGGGACCGAGAAAAGACAAATATCCTCCCAAGGATTTTGAAATTGGAATGGGAGGCGGCGACATAAAGGCAAAGATGCGATCGTGGAAGGCGACTCGAGCAAGTACTCCTCATCGGCAAAAAGGTTTAAAACATTAAAGTTTGAAACCGAATCATCGGGTACTTGTGACAGTGTGATAATAGAGAATGAAAATGGGGATGAAAGAAATTCAAACTCATGAGATGAATCATCATTGCATGAAGATTGAGTTTCGAAGGAAATAATATCATTTTTAATGAAATGTTCTTCTTTGGGGGCCAAAGAAGAAATCATTTCATTGCAAATAGATATTACGTCATTTTCATCCTCACTTTCAATATCTATTACGCAATGGGCAAAGTCAAGAATAGTTTGTTCCAAAGTAGGCACAAGTACCTCATTTGGTTCAAAACATTCCTCGACCTCAAAAGTCTCGGAAGAAAAATCATCGTCGGACTCAAATAATAAATCCAATTCATGTTCCCAATAATGATTTTCTTCCCGATAATAATTTTCAATTTTCTCATTCTCATACATACGCAAGCCCTCACCGAATGTCATAGGTCGAGGTCCGGATGCATGAAAATTACTAAAAATCATAAATTCGTCATTAATGACCGCCTCAACAAACACGGTGGGAAATCACCGTTAAAAACCTCTAACAGGGGTGGCCAAACATCGTGGAAATGCCACCATGTCAATCCCATTTCCACGGTGACGGGCGTAGTTAGCGGGTTTTCACGGTGAATTCCCACCGTGAAAACCCATGGTGACGGGCCACCGTGGCTGCAGTGGCGGCCATTTTTCAACGGGTTTGCAGTTTTGGTATATTTTAGTTTATATTTAGGGTTTTAGTTTTCCTTTTTTTTTTCTTTTTAAGTCTAAAGATGACGGGGGAGGGGGTTGTGTTATCTTCCCGAATTAAAAAGAGAAAGAGAAGATGTGGTGGCAGTGGAGATGGTGTTACGGCTGTGGGATGAGAGGTGTGTGTGGGAGGGGTGATACGTCACGAATATTTCATTTATTACCCTTTTAACTTACACATTTTAGCCCCCTCGGGTAACGTAATTGCTATAATTATGCTCATTAATTAGACAACCTCCGTTTTATATGCTAACATGTTATTTGAGGTATTATTGAGTGTTTGTATGTGTTACGGTGCTTAGTGTGAAGTTTCGTAGCGTTTCGGTAAAGTTTTTTAGTTTGCTCGTTTAGGGGTAATTCAATAATTTCACACTTTGTGGTATTTTTGACCAAAGTCTACATGGAAGTTGTAGTTCTCACACCAAGCTTCGCGTGGCCGTGAATGGTGCACGAATTGGATTCTGAACGAAGAAAACACGGACATTTAATCGGGGAAGAATTATAAGTTAATTATATTTATTATTTAATATACTAACTTTATAATAAATTCCCTCCATGTCCCTTTCTCTTTTGCAGCAAGTTTCTGGAAATGGCGATTTTGGCTTTGTGCTCGGGTTTGTCTTGGGTTTTGGTTTCGTCCAAAATTGGATCCTTTCATTCGAAATTGGAGCTCGAGTTTTGTTACGCGCATATTGAAGTGGGTCCCGGGTTATCCAATTTTGAAAATGGATCTCGTCTTGTGCGATTTTGGGTTTGGTGGGTTTTTCCATTTTCATGGAGGTTTTGTTTTTTGGCATCCATGGAAAGTGGCTCTCGGCTTAGAATAGCAGCTTTTGTTTTTTACTACGCAAAATGGAGGCTGGTCATATGGTGGTTTCGGGTTTCGGCCAACGCAGCGGGGTAAATGCCCATGGGAGGTCTCGATTTGCAGCGGGCCTAATTCGATATGGGAGTTGGGATTTGCAGCATCAAGTGAGGAGAAAACAACCTATAGGTGCGAATTGATTCGCACCTTTGCGAATCGATTCTCTACGAGACAGGGTCTAATTTTTCCAGCACCGAATCGATTCGGACTCCACCGAATCGATTCACTACCTTGGCACTGCTCAGGTCTCCCATCTTAGAACTGATTCGCACCTTGGCGAATCGATTCGGTCCTCTGTTTTGGCCGACTCTGTTTTGCTGTTATCCCCCTTTTCAATTTTTTATTTTCTTTTTCTTTATTATTTAAGAGACTTACCCCCTTTTTCTTTTCTCTTTTTGCAACTTACTATAAATACACCACTTGGTGTATTTTTGTGGGAAATTAGTTTTAGTTCATTTTAATTAGTTTAGAAGCTAGGGTTTGAGAGCACTTTGGGGATTTTTGTGGAGACCTCCCCTCTCCTCCATTTGTGTTGTAGTTTGATACCCATTAATGTAAGTGGACTCTTTTCTTCTTCTTCTTCTTCTTCTTCTTCTTCTTCTTCTTCTTCTTCTTCTTCTTCTTCTTCTTCTTCTTTATTTAAGCTTTGTTCCTTTAAATTTCCATGCTTAGTTATTTACTTTCCATGCCTAGATAATTGTTGTTGTTTATTTATTTCTTGTTTTAATTATTAATTAGTTTATTCATGTTGTGTGAGTAGTTAAATAGGGTTTGGGTCGCGCGTTCTCCATTGATGGGCGTCGAGCTCCGAAAATTAGGTTTTGGGTAAAGTCATGTTTAATCGAAACCTCGCGTATTAAAATAGGTTTATTATTCTTTTAACTTTCTTCATCATGCAACATTAGTGTTTATAGAGATAAACATATTTTAATCCATGTGTGACCATTTTGAATTAAATGTTTTATCTCGCAGCTTTGCCTTATTTAAAGGTGTCTTTTGGATTCCAACTCTTCATTTCTTTGCATTATAAAAGGAAGTCGTGGGCAACCTTTTTAACATACTTTTAGCACAAATTTTGGCAGCAAATATATTTTATATTCATCTTCTTTTTATATACACATTGGCCCTTGAGATTTGTGAGTTCCAACCTTAGATTAGAGGTGATCTTGGGGCTATTTTTGAGGATGTTCTTAGAGGAGCTTTTGTAGATCTTTTGAGTTGATCTTGAGGATGTGATCGTTGGTTTCTCATCATGGTTTGAGGTATGGGGTTTTACACAATATGCTCCTTAAATCTCGCGAGTGTCATTCTCTTTGAATTCTTGTTTAATTGAACTCATATTTGAATTGATAAATTCATTGAAATCTGGAAAATAATTATTGAAATTATTTTGATTCATGTGGTATCATTATATTTTTGTTGAACACGTTATCATGAGATTTTAATATGGCACGGATGTTGGGCACCCGCCAAAATTCCTGTTTCCCGGGCTATGGCTTGATAAAGCATATACGGATGTGGTGAGGCCTGGTGACCCGGTTAAAGTGTTGTTGAGAAATTATAATGATGAAATGCTATTGAGATTTGCATTTTGATTTGAATATTCGTACTCGTGTTGTTACGTTTTATTCGTTGATAATCCGTATTTGTTGAGCATAATTACTGTCGTATTGTGTACTTCCTCATATTTTCTTTTAGTGGCAGGTTAGTGCGGATTTTGGGGCGCTATGGAGATTGATTTTAGCGAGGATTGTTTGGGAAAGATTTGTATTATTTTGATGTATAGAGCTTTGGAGATTTGTATTTTTCTTCGAGTTAGATAGTTGTAATTTTTATTCGAGAGACTTATTGTAATTGAAGAGATTGCGATTAGTGGATTTATATTATTGTGGGTTTATTTAGATGCTCTATACCTTGTCACTTGTGGATTTGGATTTATTTTATCGCATTAGCGCTCCGTTCGCTCTCCCCGGGCGGGCGGGGTGTTACAAATGGTATCAGAGCATCAGGTTCTAGTGTCCTTTAGGATCTGTAAGGCTTACTGTGTTTTCAGCTTTGCATTTTTTGATATAGAGCCCTATGTTTAGGATTGTTGATTTCTTTGGTAAGATTCCGTATATATTAGTGAATCTTATTTGCGTTCGGACGAGTTCGTACAAGAAGTATGGCAGATGAGGGCCATTGGATGGATAGCGGATTATGACAGGCTATGGATTTATGGAGTTTTTCTTAGACGCCTATCATCTTTTTGATTCACAGTATTCTCTTAGTAGGGCATGTCGCCCAAAGGATTCAGTTATCATTTTCTATCGGAGTCAAATACTATTGTATTCGTGTCTTTTTAATACACTTGATATTGTTGGGATTATTGTAATGGATTTATATTATTTGGGAATGTTTATTCCAACTGCATTTAAATTCTTTTGTGTTATCTATTCAGTCAAGTGTTGTAGAATAAAATGTATTATGTTATTCTTAAACTAGAAATGAATTTTGCTGAATTAAAATTTGGAAAGTTTTTAACACTAGCTTAATTGAGTATTGGGTGAGTTGTAAATGTTTTCGACTGTGATGCTAAGAATGAGCCAACTGTATATTCTGTTTTAATTTGGTATGGGACTGGCCACCCGGTATTTAATTAGGTGGGGTGTTAGGGGCTTGGGTTTTGGGTTCATTGCGTGGTTAGCAATTTTTGGAGATAACAAATTTTAGGTGATATTCGTGTTACGCATCTAGATTAGATGTGAGGAAATTATTTTTGGAGAGGAAATTATTTTTGGAGATTGTTAGCCTGATTTTTATTTGTTAGGCATTCGGCGAATTTCGAGGGCGAAATTCCATTGTTAGTGGGGAAGTGTAATAACCCGCGTAATTTTTGGGATATTTTAATTAATTTTTGGAAAATGGAGGAAAATAAAGTTTTTGATAAAATTATTTTTATTGCTCAAATATGTTGGTTATTATTTTTAAAGGCGAGAATTTCAAACGGTTTCGAAATTGGAGTTAAAACGGATTTTAAAATGATTTTTAAATATTTTTAACTCTTGGAGTCGTTTTGACTTGCAACTCTTCATTTCTTTCCCTTATTTAATGGAGTCTTTTGGCTTCCAACTCTTCATTTCTTTGTATTATAAAAGGAAGTCATGGGCAAGCCTTTTAACATACTTTTGGCATAAATTTTGGCAGCAAATATATTTTATATTCCTCTTCTTTTTATATACACATTGGCCCTTGAGATTTGTGAGTTCCAACCTTATATTAGAGGTGTTCTTGGGGCTATTTTGTTGGAGGTTCTTAGAGGAGATTTTGTAGATCTTTTGTGTTGATCTTGAGGATGTGATCGTTTGTTTCTCATCATGGTTTGAGGTATGGGGTTTTACACAATATGCTCCTTAAATCTCGCGAGTGTCATTCTCTTTGAATTCTTGTTAATTGAACTCATATTTGAATTGATAAATTCATTGAAATCTGGAAAATAATTGTTGAAATTATTTTGATTCATGTGGTATCATTATATTATTGATGAGCAAGTTGTCATGAGATTTTAATATGGCACGGATGTTGGGCACCTACCAAAATTCCTGTTTTCCGGGCTATGGCTTGATAAAGCATATACGGATGTGGTGAGGCCTAGTGACCCGGTTAAAGTGTTGTTGAGAAATTATATTGATAAATGCTTTGAGATTTAGATTTTGATTTGAATATTCGTACTCGTGTTGTTACGTTTTATTCGTTGCTAATCCGTATTTGTTGAGCATAATTCCTATCGTATTGTGTACTTATAAAAATGCTCTATACATCAATGAAATAATTAATACAAATCTTCCAAATTGTATTAAAAATTCTTCCCAAATAATCCAAGCTAAAATCAATCTCCAATAATCCATAGCGCCCAAATCCACGCTAACCTACCACTAAAAGAAAATATGGGGAAGTACACAATACGACAGGAAAGATGCTCAACAAATATATGTTAGCGATGAATAAAACGTAACAACACGAGTACGAATATTCAAATCAAAATGCAAATCTCAAAGCATTTATCAATATAATTTCTCAACAACACTTTAACTGGGTCACCAGGCCTCACCACATCCGTATATGCTTTATCAAGCCATAGCCCGGGAAACAGGAATTTTGGAGGGTGCCCAACATCCGTGCCATATTAAAATCTCATGACAACGTGCTCATCAGCAATATAATGACACCACATGAATCAAAATAATTTCAACAATTATTTTTCATATTTCAATGAATTTATCAATTCAAATATGAGTTCAATTAAACAAGAATTCAAAGAGAATGACACTCGCGAGATTTAAGGAGCATATTGTGTAAAACCCCATACCTCAAACCATGATGAGAAAATAACGATCACATCCTCAAGATCAACTCAAAAGATCTACAAAAGTTCCTCTAAGAACCTCCAAAAAAATAGCCCCAAGAACACCTCTAATCTAAGGTTGGAACTCACAAATCTCAAGGGCCAATGTGTATATAAAAAGAAAAGGAATATAAAATATATTTGCTGTCAAAATTTGTGCCAAAAGTAGGTTAAAAAGGATTTCCTACGACTTCCTTTTATAATGCAAAGAAATTAAGAGTTGGAATCCAAAAGACTCCTTTAAATAAGGCAAAGAAATGAATAATTGGAATTCAAAACAACTCCAAGAGTTAAAAATATTTAAAAATAATTTTAAAATCCATTTTAACTCCGATTTCGAAACCGTTTGAAATTCTCGCCTTAAAAAATAATAACCAACATATTTGAGCAATAAAAATAATTTTATCAAAAACTTTATTTTCCTCCATTTTCCAAAAATTAATTAAAATAGCCCAAAATTACGCGGGTTGTAACACTTCCCCACTAACAATGGAATTTCGCCCTCGAAATTCGCCGAATGCCTAACTCTCAAAATCAGGCCAACAATCTCCAAAAATAATTTCGTCTCCAAAAATAAATTGCTCACATCTAATCTAAATGCCTATCACGAATATCACCTAAAATTTTCTATCTCCAAAAATTGCTAACCACGCAATGAACCCAAAACCCAAGCCCCGAGGGTTGCCGTATACCTAAGATCTGATACCATTTGTAACACCCCGCCCGTCCGGAGAGAGCGAGCGGGCGGGGTGTTACAAATGACCCGCGTAATTTTGGGCTATTTTAATTATTTTTTGGAAAATGGAGGAAAATAAAGTTTTTGATAAAATTATTTTTATTGCTAAAATATGTTGGTTATTATTTTTAAAGGCGAGAATTTCAAACGGTTTCGAAAACGGAGTTAAAATGGATTTTAAAATGATTTTTAAATATTTTTAACTCTTGGAATTCTAAGTCGGTGAACATTAAGTAATTTTCAAGAGTTGTTTTGACTTCCAACTCTTCATTTATTTGCCTTATTTAAAGGAGTCTTTTGGATTCCAACTCTTCATTTCTTTGCATTATAAAAGGAAGTCGTGGGCAACCCTTTTAACATACTTTTGGCACAAATTTTGGCAGCAAATATATTTTATATTCCTCTCCTTTTTAATTATACATTTGCCCTTGAGATTTGTGAGTTCCATCCTTAGATTAGTGGTGTTCTTGGGGCTATTTTGTTAGAGGTTCTTGGAGGAGCTTTTGTAGATCTTTTGTGTTGGTCTTGAGGATGTGATCGTTGGTTTCTCATCATGGTTTGAGGTATGGGGTTTTACACAATATGCTCCTTAAATCTCGCGAGTGTCATTCTCTGTGAATTCTTGTTAATTGAACTCATATTTGAATTGGTAAATTCATTGAAATCTGGAAAATAATTGTTGAAATTATTTTGATTCATGTGGTATCATTATATTGTTGATGAGCACGTTGTCATGAGATTTTAATATGGCACGGATGTTGGGCACCCGCCAAAATTCCTGTTTCCCGGGCTATGGCTTGATAAAGCATATACGGATGTGGTGAGGCCTGGTGACCCGGTTAAAGTGTTGTTGAGAAATTATATTGATAAATGCTTTGAGATTTTCATTTTGATTTGAATATTCGTACTCGTGTTGTTACATTTTATTCATCGCTAACATATATTTGTTGAGCATAATTCCTGTCGTATTGTGTACTTCCCCATATTTTCTTTTAGTGGCAGGTTAGAGCGGATTTTGGGGCGCTATGGAGATTGATTTTAGCGAGAATTGTTTGGGAAAGATTTGTATTATTTTGATGTATAGAGCTTTGGAGATTTGTATTTTTATTCGAGTTAGATAGTTGTAATTTTAATTCGAGAGACTTGTTGTAATTGAAGAGCTTGAGATTAGTGGATTTATATTATTGTGGGTTTATTTAGATGCTCTATACCTTGTCACTTGTGGATTTGGATTTATTTTATCGCATTAGCGCTCCGTTCGCTCTCCCCGGGCGGGCGGGGAACCATCACCTTTTACATTTTAATTCTTGAATTAGTAAATCGATTACCATCTATCAACATTCCCTATAGATTTCTTACGATACCCGACTTACCGCTATACTTGTGTCGCAAGTGTAGTTGTAGTTTAAGTTTTTGTATGTGAACGGGAGCCAATAACAACGACCAGCGTCCTCACATGAGCGCTCGATTTCCCTCCGATCAAGGGGGTGATCCGGTAAGAGTTAGGGTAGTTTTATTTTGAGAGATAATAAGAAATTAGAGAGAGAAAGATAAGGAAAATGTGTTTTTGTAAAAATCAACTTATATATGGTTTGACTCTTGGTGTCCCTCTTAGTTGGTGTTTTGAATAACATTTCACTTAGATTGTGGTGGTGAGTAGAAATTGGTGTTTGGGAGATAAATTTGGGGTGTAAATAACAACACTCATTAAAAATATGGGGAGATCTATGCAATATTGAACTGGAAGTGTGTTACACAGAGAGATTCATTTTTTCGGTTTAGCACAAAAATGACTTTGAACAATGAAAAAAGTGTTGCAAATTTTTTTAGAAAATGTGTTTTTGCGACATTTTTTCCGTCGTTAAAAGTCACTTGGGGGCTTAAATCCCAAGACGAGACAATGTAGTGTGCCAAAGTCAATATCAAAGAATTATTAGGGACCAAACTCCAAATAAGCCTTTAATTTTTTAGTAATATGAGGGAGACCCTAAAATGTGATCCTTTTTTCCGCTCTGACTAATGTGTCAAACAAACATTGGGTGGTCTTTAAAATGGACCCATATTAATTACAAACATCACCCAATGTGTGTTTGACACATCAATCGGGTCACAAAAAATAGTCACATTTTAGGATTCCCCTAATATTACTCTTAAGTTTTTTACTTCGATCGCTCAGATAATACCATAATTAGATATAACTCTCTTATTTACAAAAGTTAGACTTAGTTCATATGTGCATCATTCCTCTTATAACGTATGCATCAATACGTTTGTACCTTATGCATGCGAGGGGTAAGTCTAATTATTTAACCACCAAGAAGTTATATTTATAACATTATCTCACGGGATAAAGTAAAAAACAACTATAATTTTTTAGTTATTCTTAAAAATTGGGTCAGTGATTTTTTGCAGAATAAAGTCACCACTAAGGTATACTCAACTTATGAACATTACTTAGTATTTGTTTACACTCATTATTGTCCATCTCATTGATTTGTGTATTATAAAGATCATTTTATGAATTTATATTTTATTTTATTTTATCTCAAGTTTAGTAAGTCTTCAAAAAATTTATGTAGTTCTCTAATCTAAGCGAACACCCATAATTCAGGACAAGTCATAAAGCTTATTAACAATTGTTAAAATATATTAATAATTAATAAAAGTAGTGAATAACAAAAATAATCACTCAATGTGATACCTTAAGTTAGAATAATGTGCAAATAACTTTTGCGCTTTGAATTTCTAGATTTCTCTTAAATTCAAATGTTTTTAATATTCTTTCAAATGTTCTTTTCACATAAACCCATTTATAAGGTCATGTGCATAATTATACATTGATCCGTCTGCGAAACCAGAGATTCTGGGTTCGATCCCTAGCGGTGTCGCCAAATGTAAGATGTGAGTGCAGATTTGAGGAGGCACCGCGTTGAGCGTGTTTTAGACTTGAGTAACGTGATTGTGCCTACGTATCCGTCTTTGTGGAATCAAAGTTTGCGTAGTTCGTGGGTCCGTACGATACGCCGAAGAGAGCTCGGTTTTGGTGCGTCGGGGGTGCCTAATCCGGTGAGCCACTTCTCGAACGCCCAGTCTTGGTAGTTTCGGTACGTGGGGGGTGCCAAATCCGGCTATTCGCCTCTCACACGGCCATATACCGTATAATGAAACTATAAAAATTCTCTCGTCACTATCGAACCCGTGATGGAGCTCCAAAGGTGCGTGGGGGAGGAGAGCTATATTTCCTCTCCTTACTTTTTCCCCAAGACCATCATCTATCAAATGAGGGGGGAGACCCTCTTTTATAAAAAAAGTGCCTCAAGTGAGCTTGACACGTGTCATGTTCTCTACGGAACCAAGTGTCCAATATTTATGGTGCCACTTGTCACAATATATGTGGTGACATATCAAATAATTAATTAAATAATTACTAGAGTATTGTCTAGTGTATTTCATCAAATGCGGAGTATACGTAATATATTAAATTGCGCATAATAATATTTCATCCCGTGTAGGGCCTAGATTGTAGTAAAAACTCGATAATCATTAATCAATATTTGATTAAATCCGAGGGTTAATTTATTAGAGTGTTGGTGATTAATTCATTTAACACCACTCTACAGAAATTATAAGCCAACATGTGTCATGTATGATTCGCCACCTTGCACTTACTCAAAAGACATTTTATCATCCTAAATTATGTCCATATTTCAAATGTAAAAACATTAACTAATTTTTTATTTGGATAAATTGCACCTATCTCCCTTAAACTATCTTGGGTTTACGGATCCCCTCCTAAAAAAATACCCGACAAACTCACCCCTTAACTATCAATTCATTGTAATTAACACCATAAATCGGGTTCCCTCCATTTTTACACAAATTGACTAAAGTACTCGTGGAAAAAAATGAAAAACAAAGAAAATAAAAAAAAAAAACAGAAAAACACACACACACACACACACACACACACACACACACACACACACCATTAAAACCCAATCTCTCTTTCACTCTTTCCACCATAATTTCAAATAATTTTTAAAATGAAAACAACCTCCACCACCATCACCACCCGAAACCACCTCCACCACTACCCCCACCATCTTCATCACCCCACCATTTTATTTGCACATAATTTACATCCCACCACCATCTTCATCACCACCCATAACGCATCAACACCAAAGTAAGCCCAACACCTAAGAATGGGAGTAATTGCCAAACAAATAGGTTTCTCAGCCGACAAACCTTGCACCGACTGACCTTAGTCGAACTAAAAAATGATTTTCATACTCGAATGTTTCCCCTGGAGAGGAGATGCACACCATCCCACCATGAATTGGGGAACAACCCACTTGAGAAATCAAAATCGATTAAGCTTAAGGAGTTTGGTGTTATTGTTCACGCCTAATCTCCATACCCTCGGGTCCCACTAACCAAGAAGGATAACCAATCGTGAAGTAACTAAAAATTCCCTTGTATATTAATCGTGTGAGGATACACGCATGACACACAAGTTTGATCCGTCATGGTAGCATCCTCTTTGCAATTTATTTCCTTAATATCGATAATATTTTCACTTATTCATGTGTTTTTTTATTATCTTTACTTTCCTTTTTATCTTTATTTTTATTATTGTTTATTCTTATAAACATTGAGTGATATGTGTTTAAATAACAACAAATTGATACCTAAATACCCAAATAAATAGGTATGTGTTTACACTATGCTGGAAAACTATGTCGAACCCGACTTGACATGTTTACCACGTCGTTTTAGGGAATATTGGTGTTATTTGATGATTAACATATATGCTCGAGCAATTTTGATTGTGTGTTTCTAAGGGCACCGCAAAAAATGCTTCCAAATACCACGAGATTTTTTACATTTTTTTGCTAAGGGTCACCACATAGTGTATATATATATATATATTATTTTTATTTTTTATTTTCTCTCAATCATTCTTCTAAAACATTTTCTCTCCCAAGACAACTTTCTCTCAAGCATTCTCACTCAAAACCATACATAAACTTCCCATTCAAACACTATACAAACTTCACCAACAAATTACTATATTAATTATTGAAACAACATATGACTAGGGTTTTTAGTCGTTGAAGTTACCATATTGAAGTTACAACAACTAATTGAGGTGTTAACAATGGGTGTGGAAACTCTAAAACTAAAGAAAATTGCCAAAATATTATGTTTAAGGTAATTTTTGTGGCACAAATACAAATTTTTAATGTTTTTTTAACCCTATAAAAAAATTAAACCCGAAAATGGAACTTTAAGTGGTTCGGTATCGGGCCCCCGAAGAAGATGATGATTTTCGGGGTGATTATCCAGAATCAAAGTTAAATTTTTTTTGAAGAAATTTTTTCATTTGGGATGATTATGACGAATGGAATACATATATTCGGGATGATTATGCCGAATGGAATGCATATATTCAGGGTGATTGTACCGAATTAAATGCATATATTCGGGGTGATTATGCCGAATGGAATGTATATATATATATATATATATATATATATATATATATATATATATATATATATATATATATATATATATATATATATATGTTTTTTTTTGTTGAAAAGTCTCATTCAGGGTAATTATACCGAATGAAATGCATATACTCGGGGGTAATTATGTCGGATTAAATGCATTTACTCAGGATAATAATACCGAATGATGTTTGAATCCGGTTTTTCATACCATATTTGGTTCGGGGAAAACATGACGAATGTTGGGTCTTTATTCGGGGTCGGGATACCGAACCACTGGGTTATCAGCTAAGGTTTTGTACGCTAGGGTTTATTATTTATGTGGTGTTTTCTCAACATATGAGGGGTATCAAACGTTCTTCGCACCAAAAATTAACACATAATTGTTGTTCAACATGTTTTTCATAATGAATAATATATCAAACAATGTCTATTATATATATTTTGACGACTATAATCTTGCTTGTACAGTGTTGGATGATGATTTGATGAAGATCTTTGAAGCTTTGGAAGTTTTGAAGTTGAAAGGTTGAGAAGTTGAGAGGTTTGAATGTGTAGAGAGAAGGAGGGAAAATGGGTAAAATGATTTTTTACACTTTAAATATGTGGTGGCCCTCAATGTGGTATTTTGAAGTAAAAATTAGATTAAGGTGGTATTTTGTAGTAAAAGTAAATTTGTGGTATTTTGGAGTTATTTTTGGGGAGCCGAATTAAGGTGGTGGACTCTTTTCTAAAACTCACTCATGTTGACCCCTAATAAACTAAGCTCATAAATAATTAGGCCTGTAAATGGATTGGATTTGGACCGGATCGAGTGTATACCTAATCAATTTCAATATGAATTTTCCAGATTCACTTCGGATCCGATATTCATATGAATTTTTCAAATACCACTGCAGAATCCGGATCTGTTCAGGATCCGTTAATCCAATCCAACAAGCAATTTTAGTTTTTTAAGTGTATTTTTTATCGAATTAGAACCATGCTCAGGGGTTATCGGTATCACCAAGATGTACACTTCTCATGTAAAATACCTAAACAAGATCCAACAAAATATGGTTAGAGAGCAATTGCAATAAATGATGTAAGTTTTTTATTTGCGTAGGAAGTAAACAAACATCCATTCCAGATTCGGCCGGACCCGATAATCCAACGGATTTTCCAAATACAACTGCCTAATCCGGATCTGTTCAGGATCCCATAAGCAATTTTAGTTTTTCAAGTGTCTTTTTTGTCGAACTAGAACCATGCTCACGAGTTATCGTTTCCAGCAAGATGCTTCAACAAATTTGGCACCTTAGTGGCATTACTTTAATAAAATCGAATTAAGCTTACACCTTTCTAGCACTAAGCACATTTGGATTCAATTCAATAGCTATTCACTACAAACTGACAAGCCAATGAAATTCAAAACTGTGGAGTTTGGCTTGAATTTTCCACGGTTATTGTTCATACGTAGGCATGGTTCAAAGTCGTGGTATCGGTCTATGACTCGGACGATCAATTTTTGACTCGGTATCGGTATCGATCTCGGGCGATATGCAATTATACACTATTTAGAGAACTCAAAAAAATTTGAAAAAATGGTTGAGTTCTAAATATTAAAAGGATACACGTGTATAGAGAAAAAAGGACATGTTTACCCCGGCTGCACACCCGCACTCGCAGGGATTATTGTTGCAATTGCGGTCGGGGAACATGTGCGAGCAAAGCGAAGTCAGGGTGCATGTTACAAAAAAAAAACATGAATCAACCGATAAATTCCAATTTTATAAAAACTTGAAAGGTCACCAAAATAAATTAACTAAAATAAAAATTAAGGAAAATACAAGTTCATATAAAACAAAAAAATGGAAGTTAATTAATACCATTAAATTTTACTTTGATGTCTTGCAACGCCACACAACGAGTTATGGAAAATGGATGATTGATGTATATTCGAACGAGTGGAAATGTCTAATTTAATCCACACACGAGCAATCTAGAGCGTAAACATGAGCACGTAGTCTAAACGGTAAGCAACATGTTAATTCTCATAGTGAGTAAAAGGTCAAATGTTTCGGTTCAAAACGATGCAATCTAGAACGTTTTCCGCATCCGTTAATAATTTAATAAAGCCAGAATATAAAAAAAATCACATACTAGACGAGACATTACAAGCCCATTGGTCTTCAACTTATATTTCCCTCAAAATGCTCTTGTTTTTTATTTTTCGCTATTTTTTTAACAATATTTATTAAGGAGTACATAATAGACCATTTTGCCAATGGAGCTTTCACCTCGTTTAGAGCAACAATTTCGATTGCATCTCTGTAACAACCCGCTATTTTATTGGTCTAATAATTAATAATAATTAAAATTGATTAAGAAAACACTTGAATTAAATTTAGAGGTATTAAAAGTTATTTATACGTCACTACATTAAATTAGTTTAAGGTGAATTTATGAATACTATGGAAGTGAAATTTAAATGGTTATGCCAACTCTAATTGTTAATTACTTTAATTAGTTTATACGGGTGGGTTTAATGATTTAAAACGGATTTAAGTAGTGCTTTTTAAATGGGTTGATTAATAAATAAACAAAAGTCGATCGCGTGGTTCAGTGTTATGGGCTTAGGTCTTTAAGGCCGGTAGGGTTTTAGGGTGTGCATATATATATTTTTGTAAGGGTTCTTTTGTTGAGGACTGCTTTGTTTAAGAATTGAGAGGCGTAGCTTTAGTCAATAAAAAAATCCTATCGTGTTGGAAATTTGTGCAGCTGGGAGACCATTGTTTACCAGCGCTATACATATGTATAGAGTTAGAGGATTTGATTGCTAGTTCATTTAGAAGGTAGGCTCCTGTTAAGAAGGAACTTTGGTTTTGTAAATTCTAGTCAGCACATGTTAGGCCATCCGTAGTGGAGACCTAAATGTGTAGATTTAGGTTTTTGGTTCTCACAGTGGGTAGGAAAATGTTTAGATTTGGGTGAGAGAAGACGTAGCGGATGTGCAAATTTAGATGGTCGAAATACAATGTGTAAATGGGACCCACACGATGTGGGCGAATAAAAGGTAGCCGCCCAGACTGGGGGTTTAAAACATACCCGCCCAGATATATTGGGTGCATGAGTTTTATCTATCTGGGTGCATGACTTTTATCTGGGGGTTAAACTTTTACCCGCCCAGATCTTGGGCGTTTAACTTTCATCCGTCCAGATCGGCCACATAAGATTTTTACACTGTCTTGCATTTTTCCCACTGTAAAAACTCCTCTAACAACGTAACTCAAAAAATCTACATTTACATCTTTTTACACTTTCCCACTACAGATGACCTTAAGTGGGCCATTTGGGATGATTTTTGTGCAGCCGCCCAAGAAAATAAGGTTTGAATGCCATTAATTGGCATTCAAACAAAGGCAGTGATAGTTCCCACATTTAACAACGCCGGGTTTTGAGGATTCCAAGGAAGACACTATGGTCCCTTTTCTTTTTGTTCTCTCCTACTTTGATGCAAAGCTGACGAACTTGGGATACTCTAATATCCCCCTCTTTCCTTGTGTTACCAAAACAGTAGCAGTGATAATAGGTACTTAATTCCGGCCTTTATGTTTTTATTCTAGTACATTTTTCTTACACTCTTATTAAATTTTTTTTAGCTATTCATATATTTAAACCCCCAATAATTTTATATTGTTCTTCAAAGAGGATTTAGAGGTCGTTTACGAGGGGATTTCCAAAGGAACTTTTATCACCAATCTGAAAAAAAAAGAAATTTCGGGATGCTTTAAGAGGCAAGTAATTTTCTACTCCTCTCCTTTTATGTGTGTATTTTCCAATTTCACCTAAACTAAACTTTTGTGATAAAATTTACTAGTAACCCTTAGAAAAGCGTGCAATTCTAATTAATGTGATGTTAGGGAATCGAAGTAGTGTTATAAATCTAAAAATTCATGTCAAGCATATTAATTTGTGAAAATTAATTATTGACCCCAATGCATGAAAATGACAATTTAGAGTTGGACCCCGTAGGTAGAATTTGATAATACGCGATACGAGAATAGACGATGTGAAATTTATTTAGAAGTAAGATATTCTGAAAGTTCAACTGCTCAGTAGGGTTGTACCTTACGCTCTAGGAGTACTACTTTTGATATGTATGTTCCAAATTGATGAGATTCTCCACAAGACTCTTATTCATGTTATAATAACCTATACGAGCATATTGTAAATGACTTGGGACAATTGATACGCATTAATGGACCCCTTATGATGTAACATACTCATGTAAAAATAATTACGTGTACTTTTTATGTAAGAACTCAATATGAACCCATGCTATTATTGATGTGCATTCTATTATGAAAACATTAGAAGGAGTTCGGGAAATTATTATGATTGGTTTGGTTGTTGAATAGTAGGGTGGATTAATTCGGAGATTTCACGCGTAGACATTTAAATTCTTACCATACTCTTGCATAAGAAACCTTAAATGATTTCTCTTAGTAACTACTCTATCTAAACGTTAGCGTATCGGGAGGGTTCCTTGTTTGGATTTCACTTCGGTGAGACGTCCCACGCACAGAGTTTAGAGAGGAGTGGTCGTGAAGGCGTAAATGACATGCTCTCGCATAATAAATCTTAAATAATTGTCTTAACAACTACTTGATCCAAACGTAAGTGTATCGGGAGGGTTCCTTGTTTGGATTTCACTTCGGTGAGATGTCCCACGCACGGAGTTTAGAAACGGGTTGTCATGACGGCTTAAATCGTTAATAAAATTATGAACCTTCAACTTTACGCTTTGTGTTACGAAGAATCACTTGCAGAATGTTTGCCCCTTTAATCTCTTTATAAAACTGTCTAACATATAGAAAATGAATCCTAAATAGTAGAGCTGAGTCGGGGTCTGGGAATATTTGAGACATGAGTAATTTTCTCGGAGTGAATATTTACGTGTTAAAATGTCAACATTAATTGAACTTGCTGAGATGGAAATGAATGGGTGGGTATCGTGGAGGGACACCCCAATATTATGATGTATAAATTCCCGGCCATGCGAATACCAGGTGGCGCCAGGGCGTGATACGTGATGTTTATGAATATTGTGTTATGCGATTCCCCGGCCATGCGAATACCAGGTGGCATCAGGGCGTGAAATGTGATTATTTAAAATTTGGCGTACCGCATGTTTATGAGATGACCGAGATGAAGGGGCGCATGTCGGTTACGTGGTAACTAATTAATGAGCATAATTGATTAATGAAAGTGATTGAGATTAATACATATAATTACTTAAACTTGGCGTACCACGTGTATTTGCCCATGTCGGTTATGTGTTAATGAATTATTGAGCATGTCAGTTACTTATTGTTTAGTTAGTGAGACTCATTAATTAATGATATGAAATGAGATAATTTTAATATAGCGTGAGACTACGTTTATGGGTTGGGTCGTTCATTCAATTATTAAACTGTGACTTTACCATCTATGCATATAACTGCTTTGACTTGCGTAGCTAAGTTATTTGATAGGGTTTTAACCCCCTTTTTGTGGAAACCAGGTGCTAGGTCTGGACCTCACACTTAGATTGCCTTTTGATCCAGTCAGCGTGTGATATACATTTCTCAGGGTATCGGCTCCAGAGCTATTGTAGATCTCCATCTCCTCATGTCATCATTTATCTTTTCAGTCTAGCTTATTTTTAGATGTCTAGTTGTATGTTGAGACATAGATGGTCTGTAATATTCATAGACTCTTTGGGGATTATATTTGTGTATTACTGTTGAGATAACATTGTTTATAGATTTGGCTATTGGACATTATGAGTTACATTTGAGGATATTCTCATCGGTTCAAAATTATTGTTCATTATTCATTTGATCTCTCCATACTGAGAATGATATTATTTTGTTTTTTGTTATCCCGTATGATTTTATACTTAGAATTGATCAACCTAAGTATTAAATTACACGGGGTATTAAAATCTCTCATCATTTTTTATAAGAATGCTCACTAGCAATGGTTCTTACATGCCATGCTAAAAAATCTAGCAAAGAAAATGTATAAGGCCCGCTTGAGTGAAAACGAGCAAAATCAGACTGGCTAGTAGATATGCATCGAAGATACACCCTAGTTCATTTTGGTGTACGTGTATGCAAAATGGGATACTTTATGGTGAATGCTATAAAATAGTCGAGCGAGATTATAATGAAATCAATATCACGTTACGAGATAGATTAAACTAAGATGGGCAGTGACTAGAATATGGATTATAATACTCATATAGAAACGTAGCGTTCCAAACATCGGACGTACAAATATTTTGGGGTTAATGGAAAGACGAATAAAATTGAAACATATTTTTGAGTTTTTCAAAATAAAGATTATAAAAGTATATACATATTTTCGGACTGAGAATAAAAATAGAAAAAATAAAAGTAAGAAGAAATATGTTACACGAGTTCAGTAGACGATTTATATATAGGAACAACTGGAATGAATCTAGAGATAATATATACTAATCTAGAATACGACGACATCATAATCTATGGACCACACCCCGATGGACTTCCTAAGGATCTTGAACCTAAAGGAGTCGAGGGATCCGGTGACGATATCAGCGTATTGATCATCTGTCTGAGCATAGCTATTGGAAATTACATTTTCCTCAACCAAATCTCGGATGAAATGATTAAGAATACTGGTGTGCTTAGTGCGATAGTGTTCATGGGATTTTTTAAATGTTTATAGCACTTGTATTATCCCAATATATACTCATCTTCCCTTGATCTATTGCATAATCACAAAGCATTTGTTTCATCCAGGTAAGTTGTGTGCAATAACTAACTACAACTTTGTACTCGGCCTCCGCAGTCGACAATTAAAATTGAATTTTGGTTCTTTCTATGCCAAGACACGAGTGCACTACCTTGATAAAAATAACCACTTTTTTGTCCATCGGACATCTCCGACCCAATCGCCCTCGGAGTAGGCATATAAGGAAGCATGCGTATTGAAAGAGTACAAAATTTCATAATAGAGAGTGCAACTCACATACTTAATAACTCTCTTAACTACTAACAGGTGGAATTCTTTTGTACAGGCTTGAAAACGAATGGATACACCTACACTATATGCTATATCAGGACAACTAGCGGTGCGATAAAATAGGCTACCTATCATACCCCTATAGAGTGTCTAAAAAAATGGGCGTGGGGCATTCGATTATAGAATATGATAATCTTTGAAATCGCAAGCTTCCTTATATTCTTACTCCGATAGCGATTGAGTAGCAAAAAAATTACCAGGACGAACCAGATGGAAGGAGAATGGAGCGACAATGGAGGTTTGGAGAGGAAAAAAGGGTACATCCCTCTTAGGGTTTTGGAGAGAATGAGCTGGTAAAGGAAAAAGTGTTGTGTTTTAATAATTAAAAGGATACAAGCGTGTGGAGAAGAAAAGGACAAGTTTACACCTGCTGCACACTCGCGCCCACGGGTATTATCGTCGCAACCGCGATCAGGGAACATAAGCGGGCAAAACGAGGTCCGGGGTGCGCGATACAAAAAAAATAGGAATCGGACAGAAAATTACACTTTTAGAAAAACATAAAAGGCCACAAAAAAAAATCAACTAAAATAAAAATTAAGGAAAATACAATTTCATATAAAATAAAAAGATGAAATTTAATAGCATTAAATTCTACTTTGATGTCTTGCAACACCACACGAGTCACGGAAAATGGATGATTTACGTATATTCGATCGAGTGAAAATCTCTCAGTTAATCCACACACGAGCACGTAGTCTAAATGCTAAGCAACACGTTAATTCCCATAAAGAATAAAAGGTCAAATATTTCGGGTTCAAAATGATGCCATCTAGAGCGTTTTCCGAATCCGTTAACAATTCAATAAGGTCCGATTACAAAAAAATGACATACTAGACGAGACATTGCAAATCCATTGGTTTTCAAGTAATATCTCCCTCAAAATGCTCTTGTTTTTTTTTTTTGCTATTTTTTTTAACTATTTTTTTAACGAGCACATAGTAGACAATTTTGCCAATGGGACTTTCACCTCGCTTAGGGAAGCACTACCCATTGCATCTCTCATCTTTTTTTTATAAGAATCCTCACAAGCAATGGTTCTTACATGCAATGCTTAAAAATCTAGCAAAGAAAATGTATTATGCCCGATTTAGTGAAAATGAGCAAAATCAGACTGGCTAGTAGATATGCATCGAAGATACACCCTTATTAATTTTAGTGTACATGTGTGCAAAATGGAATACTTTAGGCACGGGTGTATTTTACTAGACTCTGGTGAACGCCATAAAATAGTCAAGTGAGATTAGAATGAAATCAATATCACCTCACGAGATAAGTAAAACCAAGAAGATGGCACTGATCAAAAGATGGGTTATAAGACTTATATAGCAACGTAGCATTCCAAACATCCGAAATGAAAATATTTTAAAGTTTTTGAAACGACAAAAAACATTGCAAAATATTTTTGGGTTTTTCAAAATAAAGACTATAAAAGTATATAAATATTTCGTGACTGGGAGTAAAAATAGAAAAAACAAAAGTAAAAAGAAATATGTTGCACGAGTTCAATAGATGATTTATATATAGGAACAACTATAATGAATAAAGAGACAATAGATCCAAATCTAGAAAACGAGGACATCGTAATCTATGAAGCGCACCTCGATGGACTTCACAAGGTTCTCGAACCTAAATGGAAATTACATTTTCCTCATCCAAATCTTGGATGAAATGGTGAAGAACATCGGTGTGCTTAGTGCGAGAGTGTACATGGGATTTTTAAAATGTTTATAGCACTTGTATTATCACAATATATAGTCATCGTCTCTTGATCTATTGCATAATCACAAAGCATTTGTTTCATCCAGGCAAGTTGTGCGCAACAACTAACTGCAGCTATGAACTCGACCTCGGCAGTTAACAACGAAAATTTAATTTTGTTTTCCTTCTACGCCAAGACACAAGTGCACTACCAAATAAAACAACCACTCTTTTATCCATCGGACATCTCCGATCAAATTGCCATCAGAGTAGGCATATAAGGAAGCATGCGTATTGGAAAAGTACAAAATTCCATAATCCTCCCACTCCTATACTTAAATACTCTCTTAGCCACTAACAAGCGGAATACTTTCAGACATACTTGGAAACGGGTGCATACACCTACACTATATGCTATATCAGGACGACTAGTGGTGAGATATAACACGCTACTTATCATACCCCTATAGAGTGTTCGAAATAATATGAATGGGACTCTCGATTATAGGATTTTGTACTCTTTCAACACGCATGCTTTCTTATATGCTTACTCCAATGGAGACTGAGTAGAAAAAAATTACATTTACGAACAAGATGGGAGGAGAATAGAGCTGCAACAGAGGTTTGAAGAGGAAAAAAGGGTACATCCCTCTTAGGGTTTAGGAGAGAATGAACTGGTAAAGGAAAAAGTGTTTTTGTTCTAAAATTAAAAGGATACAAGCATGTGGAAAAGAAAAGGACAAGTTTACCCCCGCTTCACACCCGAACTCGCTTGGATTATCGTCGCAACCACTATCGGGGGACATGCGCAGGCAAAACGCGGTCAAGGGTGCGTGTTACCAAAATACAGGAATCGGCCAGAAAATATCAATTTTAGAAAAACTTAAAAGGTCACCCAAAAAAAGTAACTAAAATAAAAATAAAAAAAATACAATTTCATATTAAACAAAAAAACGAAAGTTAATAGCATTAAATTTTACTTTGATGTCTTACAACACCACACAACGAGTCGCGGAAAATGGATGATTGACGTATATTCAATATAGTCAAAATCTCTCATTTAATCCACACAAGCACGTAGTCTAAATGGTAAACAACATGTTAATTCCCATAGTGCATAAAAGGTCAAATGTTTTGGGTTCAAAACGATGCGATCTAGACCGGTTCCCAAATCCATCAACAATTCAATAAGGCTAGAATACAAAAAAAATCACACACTAGACGAGGCATTGCAAACCCAATTGTCTTCAACTTATATCTCCCTCAAAATGATCTTGATTTTTATAATTTTGCAATTTTTTTAAGTGTATTTTTTAAGCAGCACATAATAGAAAATTTTGCAAATGGAGATTTCACCTCGCTTAGGGAAGCACTTCCAATTGCATTGTGACACCCTGCCTATTTTAAACACAGGTGATCAGTCCTTTTCCAAAATAAACAGGATTCTCATTTGGTTAATTCTTAGCATCATTGTCGCAAATTTTTAAATCACTAACCACCAAAGTTAAAATATGTTAATGACATATTTTATCTTTTTATTAAACAACACCCACAATAATTAGTGGAACTAAAATAATATATACCATTCACACAATAACTGAAGTCAAGAACATCACGGGATTAAATAAATAAATGTAGAATAAACCATCGGCTCCAAATCCAACATCCAAATCATAAATCTAAACGAAATGAAATAAATCTAAATACAAAGTCTGATACTGAAAGTAATAAATCTAACTAAATGCGTGAACTAAACAACCAACGTGCCCAACTGAAATAACTGAATTTGAATCCTAAACTAGAAATGAAATGACTCAAGCATCTACTTAAGTTCTTTATGTCTCCACAAGAGTTGCAACACATCCCTGGAATGAAACATCATGCCTGGCATCCCTGTGGTTGGACATCTAAAAATTTTGAAAATAGATTTGATTCGGGTCAGAGCCCAAAACCTAAAAAAATATTTAGAAAGTACTTAAAATGCAGTAAGAGAAGTTAGTATACACACGTTAGTTTCACGCACACTCCCTAGAGTTCCTCACCTCTCAACTATGGTGCACACCTAACATCTCCTACTAATCCCACCTAGTTATGCTACCCAGCCTAACTAGTCACAATAAGCATCTATCTAACCACTAATACTCTTAGCTCACCCGTACTGCCCATACAATACGCTACCGTAAAACCATAATCAATATTAGCCGAATATTATATTTGAACTATTAACTAAGTTTCTCTTGCTTAAGTTACTTTACAAATACACTATTTATATCTTCTACTACCACACAAGAGTAGAACAAATCACAAGAGTATATATATATATATCACACTATCTATATATACCACTACAACATCCCTGGAATGAGAACCGTGATGCATGCATACTGATATACCCGTTTATATCCTCAGCCTGGATGAGGATTACCTACGACCCTACGAGGGGCCGACCCTTCACCAAGTTCCTGACGACCCTTCACCAGACTCCAGACGACAGTACGAGGGGCCGACCCTTCACCAGACTCCAGACGACAGTACGAGGGGCCGACCCTCCACCAGGCTCCAGACGACAGTACGAGGGGCCGACCCTCCACCAGGCTCCAGACGACAGTACGAGGGGTCGATAGTACGAGGCCAGATCTGGGCCAGGCTCACTACTAGAAGAAACTTTGCCCTCGGCCTCGGCTCATAGGCCGAGGGTGACATCATGACAGCGCGTGGTTTGGGGGACGCGTGGAACAGTGCGCGTGAGGCTCATATGACACGTGGCAGACCGTTATAACAAAATCACACCCTCACGTGAGGGAATATTATGTCATCATTTGGAATCTACAGGTGTCAACATGGGATTGGCTAGATCATCATTCACATGCACCATGCATACTTGGGGGGTACACTACACCCCCCAAGACCTATATATACTTGTCACCTACAACCCTACAGGAGATCGATCAATTCATTGTAACCCTAGCTGAAACTCTGCTTGTACACACAGTAGAGAGAGAGGGGAGCTTATGTGCATTGTATCCAAGGCCATTAGTTCCCATACTTAGTGGATCACACACTCACAGTGGATGTAGGCCAAATTGGCTGAACCACTATACACCATTGTCTTATTTCCTCTTATACTCATCCCCTTCTACATACTTATACACTTATACATCTCTTCGACTGCCATGGTTTCTACTGTTTGAGCTCATTATCACTTATCCGGTGGTGCTAAATCTCAGCATCATCAGTTTGGCACCGTCTGTGGGAACGAGAAGACATCTCTTCCTTTGTACAGCTTGACCTCACTGGGCACTCTGGTGGTGAACCAACACTCCCCCTGAGAGGAGGTGTTTCACCATTGAAAGAGACCCACTAAGGTTCCCAAGCTCACCAGTATTTTCTTCAGTTCAACTTTTCATAGCTCAAGCACATGGCACCTGAGATGCCACCGCCACCACTTCCTCCGCCGGATGAGGGGGGAAGACCCAGTTCCAGTCAGCCGCTGCCTCAGTCTGAGATGGCTGATGTGGCGGCATCACTAAAATCTCTGGCAGCAAGCCAGCGGATGATCCAGGAGCAGTTCACAGCTCTAAGCCAGAACATACTAAGAGCGCCAGGGGTTTCGCCTGAGATGATTACTCCGGCAGCAGCTCCAGGACAGCATGAGGCCAGGGGACCACCCCAGGCACCACGCAAAGACCTTCCACCCCCTCAGCGGTGTAGGGATGTTGCTGACCCCCGGCGTCTACACCTGGGGAGGCAAGAAAACCCTTGCCCTGAGGATAGGTATGGAGATCTGGAGGGAGATGAGGCTCCTATAGAGTGCTGGGAACCTTACGAGGTCTCCAACAACACTGTGCGACCCCTCCAGGACAGCAGGGGAAAGTGCGGGAGACCGAACCCTGATGATCGCCCAAGAGGCTCTGCTTTTGATCCCTTGAGCCGGGGGTCGGACTTTGAGAGGCTAGGCCCTGTAAATGACCTGCGAGAACAGTTGTCCAGGCCAAGGTGTGCTGCAAGATCCAGGAGGGAGGCAGCAGATGGCCAACCCCGAGGACGAGATGACGGCCAAAGGGAAGTGAACAGTCGACACAGGCCTGCTGCAGCAGAACCCTCCGTCCACCTCGGAGAGGCAGCAGGGGATAACATCGGCCAGGCCGACTTTGTGAGGCCCTGGAATGACTCAATCTAGCGGTTAGAGGATAAGATTGGTGATATATTGAAGAGCCGAGACCCTCTTCAGAGGGGATACACCATTGGCTCACCCTTCATGACAAAGATAGTCAACTTCCCCACGCCGTCAAAGTTCAAGCCACCTATGGTCACCCCAAGGTATGACGGGAGCACCAACCCCGTCCACCACGTGGAGATGTATCAGTCGGCGGCAGACATATACTCTATCTCAGATGAGATGAGGTGTCGTGCCTTCTCTGGTACCATAACAGGGGTTGTGCATGTCTGGTACACATCTCTTCCAAAAAATTCCATTGGAAACTTTAAGCAGTTGGCAGACCTGTTCATCCATAATTTCTGCTTTGGGGTGAGGCCACAGAAGAAGACCACCCACCTGCTCTATGTCAAGCAGGGGAAGAGTGAGAGTCTGAGGGACTATATAGCCAGATTCAATAAGGAGAAGCTGGAGGTGGAAGACTATGAGGAGAACATAGCTATGACAGCCCTGATTGGAGGACTCCAAAAGGGGAAGCTGTTATGGAAGCTTGGTGAGGACCCTCCGAGGACGATGTCCGAGCTGTTGTCGACAGCAGGAAAGGTGATGAACGCCGAAGAGGCGATGGTTGCAAAATATGAGGACGAAAGAGGAGGTGCAAGTGGGAGTAAATACCCAAGGAAGAACAAAGAGGGGAAGAAGAGATCCACGGACGACAAGTTCGCTGGGTACACTCCTCTGACGGTCAGCTGTGAACAGATTCTCAATGAGATAAAGAGTGACCGGTCACTGAAGTGGCCTGAGAAGCCGAGGGCAGCCCCCGGCAAGAGGAATAAGAACCTGTGGTGTGAATTTCACCAAGACCACGGCCACGTAACGGATAAATGCTTTGCTCTGAAAGACGAGATTGAGAAGATGCTGAAGGAAGGGAAGTACGTCGAAAAAGGCGCCTTCAAGAGGGGCCGAGGGGACGACCCCAGAAAGAAGCGAGGCGACACATGCAGAGAAGGTCCTCAAAAAAGAGGGGACGACCCCTCTGATGATGAGGACGACCCTGACCTCCCACCGAGAGACGACCATGGCCCTGTCAAGAGGCTTAATATGATCTCGCTCGGAGTGGGAATGATCTCCGGGGGACTTGCAGGAGGAGGGTCTGAGGTCGCCGATAGGAAGGCCCATGTGGCTGAGGCCAAGGCAGTGACGAAGACGGTACACACGACTTCCCTGGAGGTCAAGTCAGAAAAAAGGAAGAAGGTTGATATGGACACACTGATAGTGGGATTTTCAAGAATGGACTTCAGAGACCTCTTGGCCCCACACGATGACCCTCTCGTCATCACTACCAGGGTGCAAGGATGCGAAGTGCCGAGGATCTTGGTAGATGGGGGTAGTTCTGCAGATGTGATGTTTTGGCCATGCTTCAAAGCCTTGGGTCTCAGCCGTGCTAGACTCGTCCCCTACCATCATCCATTGATTGGGTTCAGTGGGGAAAAGGTTCACCCCCTTGGGGTATATGAGGCCGATGTGAGGATGGGGGACGAGTGGCCGAGATGGCTCACCAAGAAGGTCAGTTTCTTTGTGATGGATGAGCAGGTGTTTTCGGCCTACAACATCATACTGGGGCGTGTGGCCCTCAAAGGGTTTGAAGCCGTGCCCTCTACAGTCCATCAGATGATCAAATTTCCAACCCCTTACGGGGTGGGGGAAGTTCAGGGAGACCAGACTGCAGCGAGAGAATGTTACTACAACTCTGCTGAAGAAAGGGAGGCACACAAGAGGGCTACAGCCACTTACAACATTGATACCCTAGACCCCAGGGACGAGACGAAACTAAAAAAAGGAGAGGCCGCCGAGGAGGTAGAACCCATCATCCTCGATGAGGATCACCCGAGAAAAACCGTCCAAGTTGGCAAGTCTCTGAAGCCCAATATCAAGGAAGACCTCATCAAGCAGTTAAGGAGAAGACGAAGCGTCTTCGCGTGGAGTCATGTAGATATGCCGGGGATCGACCCTGAAATCATGTGCCACAAGCTCAATGTGGTAGAGGGAGTAAAGCCGGTAAAGCAGAAAAGGAGGATTTACTCTAGAGAGAAGTACGAGGTCATCAGGGATGAGGTCAAAAAATTAGAAGACGCTGAATTTATCAGAGAGGTCATCTACCCTGAATGGTTGTCCAATGCAGTCATTGTCCCAAAGGCCAACGGGAAGTGGCGAATGTGTGTGGACTTCACAGATCTCAACAAGCACTGCCCCAAAGACAGCTTCCCTCTCCCCCGCATTGACAAGATGGTAGACGCTACTGCAGGCCATGAGCTCATGAGTTTTATGGATGCCTACTCAGGGTACAACCAGATCTTCATGAACCCTGAAGACTCAGAGAGGACTGCCTTCATCACTGATAAGGGGACATACTGCTATAGGGTCATGCCCTTTGGTCTAAAAAATGCGGGGGCAACGTACCAGCGCCTCGTAAATAAAATGTTTGAAGACCAAATTGGGAAGTCCATGGAGGTCTACATGGATGACATGCTGACCAAGAGTTTGAAGGCAGAGGACCATGTGGCAGACCTGGAAAGGACCTTTAATACGATGGACAAATACCAGATGAAGCTTAACCCGGCCAAATGTGTCTTCGGGGTCGGGGCAGGGAAGTTCCTAGGGTTCGTTGTCAACCAAAGAGGCATCGAGGCCAATCCTGAAAAGATAAAGGCCCTTGTTGAGATGAAGACCCCCAAGTCCATTAAAGACGTTCAGAGGCTTATAGGGAGAGTGGCTGCCCTGAACAGATTTGTGTCAAGAGCCACAGACAGGTGTTTACCATTCTTCAAGATCCTCAGGAAGGCCTTCGAGTGGAGTGAAGAGTGTGATGAGGCTTTCAAGGAGCTAAAATCATACTTAGTGTCTCCCTTGCTGCTGTCACGACCCGTGCAGGGTGAACGACTTTACGTGTACCTCGCCGTCTCAGAGTCGGCCATCAGCGCAGCCATTGTGAGAGACGAAGACGGAATACAGAAGCCTGTGTATTTCAACAGCAAGGCACTCCAGGGGGCAGAGCAAAGATACCCGAGGATGGAAAAGTTGGCCTACACCTTGATCCATGCCTCGAGGAAGATGAAGCCATACTTCCAGTCCCATACAATGGTCATCCTCACCGACTCTCCTCTTAGGCAGGTCCTACACAAGCCAAAAAAATCAGGTAGGTTGATGGCCTGGGCTATAGAGCTGGGGGAGTTTGACATTGTGTATCAGCCTAGGACGGCCATTAAGGGGCAGGCATTGGCAGACTTCGTGGCTGAGTTCACTTGGGAAGATGATAAGGCCGAGGGTGAGACTCTCGGGAAAATGGATACAGAAGATAGACCCGCTGACACACCCGCAGATAGGGTTGAGACAAGCACCGCTAGAAGGAAAGCAACTGAAAACGAAGAGGGAAGGTACATCTTTAGACAGGGGTCCCTCTCTGAGGGAAATTTTTCAGAGGGAAAGACTCTGTGGAGCCTCTTCGTTGACGGGTCCTCCTGTGACAGCGGAAGTGGGGCTGGACTGATACTGTCAGCACCCGATGGCACAGACGTCGAATACGCCCTGAGGTTCAACTTCAAAGCCTCCAACAACGAGGCCGAATATGAGGCCTTAGTAGCAGGCCTCTCCTTGGCCAAGTCTCTTAGTGTCAGCCAGATTCTGGTCCATAGTGATTCAAGGCTAGTGGTGAATCAGATACTAGGGGCCTACGAGGCTAAGGACGAGAGAATGGCTAGATACCTCGAGAAGGTGAGGTCAATACTGAAAGGCTTCAGAGAAGTAAAATTAAAGAGGATACCTAGGCTAGACAACGGCCGTGCTGATGCCCTTGCGAGATTGGCCTCGGCGACTAGGACAGACATCAGGAGGGCGGTCCCAGTGGAAATTTTGCTTCAGCCAACTATTGAGGACCCCGAGGGAACACTTAGAAATTGCCTGAATGTCTCTCAAGAAGCTTCGTGGATGAACCCCCTGATCAGATACATTAAAGAGGGTGAGATGCCAGAAGCAAGGCAGGAAAGGAAGAAGCTGAGGTACAGGGCTGCAAAATTCACTGTCATCGGAGACACCTTGTACAAAAAGGGGTTTCTGCTCCCCTTACTTAGGTGTGTGCACCCCTCAGAAGTCCCTTCCATTTTGCAAGATGTGCACGAAGGATCGTGCTCAAGCCATATCGGGGGCAGATCCTTAGCGAAGAGGGTGATCACCCAAGGCTACTGGTGGCCGACCTTAGGGAAAGACGCCGCAGCATATGTAAAAAAGTGTGATAAATGCCAAAGATTTGCTACCATCCCTCATCAACCCCATCAGCCTCTTACCTCCATTACATCTCCGTGGCCGTTCGCAGTGTGGGGGATTGACCTGGTAGGGCCCTTACCAAGAGCAGTCAATAACTATCGGTTCCTCATTGTAGCGATTGACTACTTCTCAAAGTGGGTAGAGGCCGAAGCGATGGTCACAATTACAGAGCAGAAGACCTTCCAGTTCATCTGGAAAAATGTGATATGCAGATATGGTCTGCCCAACACCCTCATTTCAGATAACGGGACGCAGTTCAAGAATGCCTCTCTGCAGAAGTACTGTGAGAGGGTAAATATCAAACAATTTTTCTCCACCCCAGGCCGACCTCAGGCCAATGGGCAAACCGAAGTAACAAACAGGACAATCCTAGATGGAATCAAGAAGAGGCTTGAGGAAGCAAAAGGAAGATGGGTCGAGGAGTTACATGCCGTACTGTGGGCATACAGGACGACAGTGAGGACTTCTACCGGGGAGACCCCATTCATGCTAGCCTATGGATCAGAAGCCGTCATCCCCACCGAAGTCGAGTTTCCTACTCATAGGGTCCAAATGTACGACCCCCAGGGAAACGCGGAAGAAAGGAGACTTGACTTGGACCTGATTGGGGAAAGGAGGGAGGACGCTGAGATAAGGCAGGCTTCCTACCAGCAGAGGACCGCAAGGTTTTATAATCAGAGGGTGAAACAGAGACCTATAGCAGTAGGAGACTTGGTTCTCAAGAAGGCTTGGCAAAAGCCCAACAAGCTCCATCCTAATTGGCATGGCCCATATAGGGTCATCGATGAAGTTGTCCCAGGGACCTATAGACTAGAAAACCTAGAAGGGGAACCTTTTTCCAACCCCTGGAATGCAGATCATTTGAAGAAATACTATCAGTAGTGTTGTAAGGTCTTGAAAGGCCATAATTGTAATGAGAGTTGCTCTAACAGAACACTTGGGAAAATTAATGAGAAATATCAGTGTTTCCCCTCATCGAGTGGTTATCAGTTCTAGTACGCATGGAAAAATCTACAGAAAACCATTAATTTGGTAAGTTGAACCCTTGGCTATAATGAGGGTCAGTGGAGGGGACGACCCCACCACTGTCCTCAAGAAAGACGAGGGTAGACTTAGTTAAAAACCATTAATTTGGTAAGTTGAACCTTCGACTATAATGAGGACCAGTGGAGGGGACGACCCCACCACTGTTCTCGAGAAAGACGAGGGTAGACTTTAATTAAAAATCATTAAATTGGTTACTTGAACCCTCGGCTATAATGAGGACCAGTGGAGGGGACGACCCCACCACTGTTCTCAAGAAAGACGAGGGTAGACTGTTAAAAACCATTAATTTGGTAAGTTGAACCCTCGGCTATAATGAGGACTAGTGAAGGGGACGACCCCACCACTGTTCTCAAGAAAGACGAGGGTAGAATTTAATTCAAAATCATTAAATTGGTTACTTGAACCCTCGGCTATAATGAGGGTCAGCGGAGGGGTCGTCCCCTCCACTGTCCTCAAGAAAGACGAGGGTAGACTTTGTTAAAAACCATTAATTTGGTAAGTTGAACCCTCGGCTATAATGAGGACTAGTGGAGGGGACGACCCCACCACTGTTCTCAAGAAAGACGAGGGTAGACTTTAATTAAAAATCATTAAATTGGTTACTTGAACCCTCGGCTATAATGAGGGTCAGTGGAGGGGACGACCCCACCACTGTCCTCAAGAAAGACGAGGGTAGACTTTGTTAAAAACCATTAATTTGGTAAGTTGAACCCTCGGCTATAATGAGGACTAGTGGAGGTGACGACCCCACCACTGTTCTCAAGAAAGACAAGGGTAGACTTTAATTAAAAATCATTAAATTGGTTACTTGAACCCTCGGCTATAATGAGGACCAGTGGAGGGGACGACCCCACTACTGTTCTCAAGAAAGACGAGGGTAGACTTTAATTCAAAATCATTAAATTGGTTACTTGAACCCTCGGCTATAATGAGGGTCAGTGGAGGGGACGACCCCACCACTGTCCTCAAGAAAGACGAGGGTAGACTTTATTCAAAACCATTAATTTGGTTACTTGAACCCTCGGCTATAATGAGGCCACATGAGGGGATGACCCCACATTGGTCCTCAAAAAAGACGAGGGAGGGGTTAGTATCATCATCAACAAAGAGCAAATCAGCAAGGGGCAAACCATAAAAGAATTAAATATGGAAGACAACAATTATGGAAGACAGTAGAAGAAGAGACGATGATATTAATAAAAATGTAATACAAGATGTCCCAGATGTTTTACAAAAGAAAATACAAAAATGAGGGTATGGGCTACAAACAGCCACCCTAAGGGACGACATCAGAAGGCAGAGCCTCAACATCAACCAAGGGGGTCTCTTCAACAATCACGACCGACTGATCTTCAGATGTGCCGACCCCCTCAGCCTGCACTTGGGATTCCACCTGGGACAGGGCCTCAGCGATTAGAGGGTCGTCCAATTTGACTGCCTCCAATGAAGGACGAACTGAGGAGACGACATCACCGAATTTGAGGATGACCCATCGGCAGGCCGTCCTGATTCCCCTCTCCAAGTACTCAAGGCCGAAACCCTGAAACTCATCAGAAGCTTTGTAAGCCTCAACAGCATCGGCCTCAGCTTTCGTAATGGCTGCTTCAAGGTCAGCTTTGTACTTGGCCTCCATGTTGGTCAAGGCCTCGTCTTTTTCCTTGAGAAGCAGGTCCTTGGCCTTAATGTCCTCATCCCTAGTCTTAATGTCCTCGTCGTGCTGCCTCGTCAGCTCATCCAGGATCCTTGCGTGCTCAGTCCTGGAACTTTCCAACTCGGCCCTTGCAGTGTCAAGCTCAGACTGAAGATCAGCCTCATGCTGAATAGCCCTTTCAGCCTCATGAAACTTCACCTGATTCTCGGCCATCCACTTGGTGGCTGAGGTGAGGGCACAAACAGACTGCAAGGAAAATGAACAAATATCAAGAGGGGCCGAGGGAACAGTTTATTGAAAAAAATGAAATGGAATTAAAGAGGTAGGTCAAGACCAATACCTGAGCAAGGGAGTGCAGACCATAGTCGTACACTTTAGCAGGAGGCATCTTTGCTAAGAACTCGAAGTCAGAGGCCGACGGTGCAGAGAACATCGAGGCCTTGGCAGCCCTTAAGTTCGTGATCAGTGACGAGGGGTCGGCCCTCAGATGGGCCAGATTTTGAGACCAGAAGGCCCCCATGCTGGACGAAGAGGTCGTCCCCTCAGAGGCGTCGACTCTGGCCCTCGTCCGAGAATCAGGCCGAGGCTCAACTGGGCCCTCAGGCTCCTTCCTTTTGTTACTGTCAGTGGTCGGCTCCACCACTGTCGGCCCAGCGGCCTTTGTCTTCCTCGGAGCCTACTGAGGCTCCTTCCCCTTCTTCTTGGCCAATCCAGACAGTAAGCTGGGAGCTGTCATTTCCCAAAGATAATCTGGTGTACCTGCAGGACGATCTGATAAGAGGACGGCATGTCAGAAAAATTCAGAGATTAAGAGAGAACACTTCAAAACTAAGTAAAGAATGGAAAATGTTCAGTATAACTCACATAGTTCTGTTAGAGGGCCGACCCTCAGACCAGCTTCTTTAAGGAACCGAGGGGTCATCAAGTCTTCGAATTTTGCAAGCTCACCCTCTCGCCCTTGTCCTCTCAGATAATCTACGATGTCTTTCTCCTCCAGACTAAGTCCAGGGTCTGACCTGGCCTTCATTGAGGGGTTCGACCATTTTCTGGGGACCCTCGGAACATCGGTGGTGGGCTCCCATTCCCCAGACATAAAGAAAAACCTCTTCTTCCAATCGTGGTTGGAAGTTTGTGCCACGTGGAGGAGTTTCTTCTCAGACCACCTTGCCCCCAGGTGATAATATCCAGGTTGTTTGGACGAGGAGGTGATGTTATAGCAGCCCAGAAATAGGGCAGCCGAGGGCTCGTCGGTGAAAGAATTCTTCCACAAAGAGATATAGCCCAAGATCGTCCTCCAAGAGTTGGGGGGAAGTTGAGAGGGGGATACGCCGAGGGAAACAGAATATCCGCAATGGCAGGGTGCAGAGGGAGCCTGACTCCAACCTTGAACATTTGTTCATAGACTGCAACCTCTCCCTCTTCACAATCAAAAACTCTCTCAGAATCAGAGGGAACCCTCATAGTTACCCCAGAGGGCACTCCGTAAATATGCCTCCATATCAGAAGGTCTCTATCCCTAACTGAGGAGATAAAGGACGAGGCATGGGAGGTATCAACCTCGTCATCCGTATCGTCGTCCTCGTCCTCATTCCCTTCCCCCTCATCACCTGCAGGAGGACCCTGAGGAAAAGCCACTTGGAAGGCATTGGGGGACAGGGTTGTCACAGGGACAGCCTCAGAGGGGGCCGTACCCTCGGCCTCTCGGCCTGGGCTAAGGTCAGATGTGTCCCTCCTACCAGAAGTTCCAGCACCAGTTGGCGAGGATGCTCTCTCGTCCATCTCACTTGGTTTGGGAGTCTCGGCTGGACGAGATGACGACCCACAAGACTCAGATGGTTCAGATGGTCTTATGGTGGCAAGAGGAATGGGAAAGATGGGTCGTACCCAAGTAGGGTCGGCCCCTCGTCTCCTCTCTTCCTCCTCCTCTATTCGTCTGATCTCGGTAAAGAGTTTCTCTCTCAAAGATGGGAATTCAGACACTAAGTTGTAAAGCCTCCTAAGCATTAAAGGGAAGACTCTACACTTGGAGAAATTACACTAGACTTGACTAATTTAGCTACAAATAAGTGGGGAATTGACCAGGTTTGACTTTTGGATTAAACAAAGAACTCAAAGGTTTTCGTCAAGAACGATTCAAGAACCAGTGACCGGAGAGGACGCCGGAAAAAGCTATGGGGCAACTCAAGGAAAGTGCAGCCCTACGACCCTAAAAAACAAACAGAAATGAAGACAAAAGAAAGCGCTGGATGAAAGAGGTTACCAGATGAGGAGAGAACAAGAACGCTGCTAGGCCTGAAGGTTTGAAGGCTGCAAATGACGATGGAAACTGGTTCTAGAGAGAGAATGCTTAGACGCGAAGAAGAAGAAGAAGGAGAGAGAGAGTTTGAAAATCTCTTAAATACTTTGTTAATGAGTGGACGCATTTACCAAGAAAGGTATAATTAGGGCACAAGGCCCCAAGTGCACTGCGCAGCCGCCATGCCTTGGAAACTGAAACAGCAATGAGTATCTGCCCAGGTGTCACTCACCTAACTGATCATACACGCATCTCAATTTCAACAAATATCCCTCATCCATCTCAATGGAACCTATGGCTAAGGGCTGGGGGGTGATTGATATACCCGTTTATATCCTCAGCCTGGATGAGGATTACTTACGACCCTACGAGGGGCCGACCCTTCACCAAGTTCCTGACGACCCTTCACCAGACTCCAGACGACAGTACGAGGGGCCGACCCTCCACCAGGCTCCAGACGACAGTACGAGGGGCCGACCCTCCACCAGGCTCCAGACGACAGTACGAGGGGCCGACCCTCCACCAGGCTCCAGACGACAGTATGAGGGGTCGACAGTACGAGGCCAGATCTGGGCCAGGCTCACTACTGGAAGAAACTTTGCCCTCGGCCTCGGCTCATAGGCCGAGGGTGACATCATGACAGCGCGTGGTTTGGGGGACGCGTGGAACAGTGCGCGTGAGGCTCATATGACACGTGGCAGACCGTTATAACAAAATCACACCCTCACGTGAGGGAATATTATGTCATCATTTGGCATCTACAGGTGTCAACAGGGGATTGGCTAGATCATCATTCACATGCACCATGCATACTTGGGGGGTACACTACACCCCCCAAGACCTATATATACTTGTCACCTACAACCCTACAGGAGATCGATCAATTCATTGTAACCCTAGCTGAAACTCTGCTTGAACACATAGTAGAGAGAGAGGGGAGCTTATGTGCATTGTATCCAAGGCCATTAGTGCCCATACTTAGTGGATCACACACTCACAGTGGATGTAGGCCAAATTGGCTGAACCACTATACACCATTGTCTTATTTCCTCTTATACTCATCCCCTTCTACATACTTATACACTTATATGTAATACCCCGTACTTTTGACTATAATTATTTTTGGGATTAATTAATGAATTAGCGTATTAATTGGAAATGAATCCGGGTTATAAATACTAATGAGATGCGAATTGGTATTTGATTATGTGCATATATGATTATATATGTATCTGGTACTATAAAATTTGTCGTGAGATTTATATACGGCATTTTAGAAATTTTGTTGAGATGCGTGGGACCGCCGCGTCACGGTATAATATATTGATGATAAAAGTGAATTTAAAATCTATAATTCGTATGGTCGTTTTGAGTGCGCCAACGCATCCGGAAGGGTCGAGATAGTCAGAAAACACTAGCCGGGGGTATAGTTTGGGTCCCGGGGTATTTTTAGGCCATACCGGTAACTTAAAGGGTATTTTAGTAATTTGGTATTTTTGGGTAATTAAAAGTGACGAAAATTGAGAGTTGTAATCTGATAAGGAATTGACCCAACCGACCCTTTATTAACCCCATAAGCTACGTAGGTTATCATTTAGTCTTCCAACTCTCCCAAAGCAAACCCTAGCCACCATAGCCTTTTGGAGAAGAAAGCTTGGAGAAGGAGAGAGATAGAGGAATTCTGCAGAGATTCTTCACCAAATCAACACCAAATTCGAAATCAAACCAAGGCAAGTGATTTATTCCATTTAAATTTCAGAGAATGATTCTTCCATGTTAGATTATTCAAAAACTTTGTATGTTCTTGGAAGATAATGAAAAACCCATAAGATTGGAGTTATTAGTTTGAATTTTGGGATATAGGTTGCATGTAGAGTGTTACTGGACGATCATACTAAGAGATTTACTGTCTTTTGTGATATCAAAAACGGATTTAAGATGAAGTTTATGAATGTTCTTGAGATAAAATCAGAAAAACTAGGTTTTTGATGAAGATTGATCCATATGTAGCCTATAGTTGTTGAAATATTGATTTATGGATGTTAGTAATATTGTAGGATTGTTATATGACATTACTATAACGTTATATTTGAGAATCACACGTTAGAAATAAGTTTTGGGACGTTTTCAAATCTGCAGAACGAAGCAGTCCGTAGCCATACCTGTTCGATCGATCGATCGACATTCATCAGTCGATCGATCGACTAGATCGATCGATCGATATTCATAGGTCGATCGATCGACCTTCCCAGAATGAGTAAAATTTTCCTTAATTTGATTTTAATGGCGGAAACCCTCGGAGAATATGTTTGGAGAACTTATGAATACCCTCACCCTTAAGGAAGACCAGTAGGTGTGATTATTATAGTGGACTTTAATTAGAATGCAATTCGGGGAATTATTCTAGGTTATTAAAATTCGTTAGAGAGGTAACGTTTGGGTTAATAGTGCAAAATTGTGTAATTCGATGAAATAAGGTTTAGAGCAGAAGTAAAGACCTTAGGAATAAAGATGTTATATTTGGGAATAATCGGAACCTAATAATCTATTATAGATAGGTTTAAGGTTAAGGGACTACGACGTGAGACGTGTTGGTAATTTAACTTTATATTAACGGGAGACTTGAAATACATAGGTTTGGAATAATGGTATTATGATGTAGCCTATACCTTATTAAAATGGTGATATCTAAGATGTGTGAATGCTTAGTATATAGTTTATGTGTATGACATACCTACCATACTTGCTATCACGGGAGGTTACGTTCGCTTAGGACCCTCTAATCCTTGTGTGCCTACGGGGGGGATATAGACTGGTACCTTGATGAACATAGGTCATAGAAAGACTTATTGTGATATTAATAAGTCCGCTGACCATGGGAGCGTAGGTATGTGCGTGACCCATGTGATGGTGACTGTGTTCGCCTCCACTATTTGTGATTTGTGTTATCTGAACTATTCCTGAGAGATTTGGAATATGTGATCCTTATGTACGTGATGTACCGGGATGGATAGCAGAGTATGTGTGCACCATAGCTTAGATTTGCGGGGTGCTTGTATCGTATATTTATGATGTGAATAATATACATTAAATTAATGGAAATCCTCATGTTAATGTTGTAAAAATATTACGATATTGTTTCGAGTTATATTATGAGTTAGCTGATAGTTATATCAATGGCATAGTTAGTAACTGAGTTTACGTTAAACCTCTATTAAATTACGAGCGTTGTTATGTTAAATTAACCGAGTAAAATGGGTAGAACCTTTGGTTGTCTAGCTAGTTACGTTGTCACTTAACTTGTGGAAAGGGTAGTTATAGATGGGTACTTACGTTAGGAGTGCACAGTTAGTCGAGAGGTGAGAATTTAATGTGAGTGCACGTCCTAACATGTACTTTGCATTTAATGTTTTAAATGTTTTTAAAGCACTTGCAGGTTTTTAAAAATGATTTCCACTTTCGGGCTCTGACCCATTTGCTTTCAAATATATTTTCTTGTAAAACCATTTTAGGTGCCCAGCCACAAGGACACCAAGCATAGGATTCTCATCCAGGTGACGAGCTGTAGCTGTTTGTGGAAGCTACAGGGAATTGCATGTAGACGCTTCTCTCATTTGGATTCCAGTCTCAGCATCTATCAGTCGTAGGGCATGTTGCCCAATTCTATTAGACATTTTTTACATTTCAGTTTTCAGACTCTAGCATGTATTGCTCAGTATTCAGTTTTAGTTATTTATTTCAGTTTACTTATCAGTTGTGGGATTTGTATTGAGGAGTTTTTCCTCCAGAGTTTATTTACATTTTGTGATGGTTATTCGTTTTACTTCAGTATGGTGAATGGTGTTATTTAGTTATTCAGTACTCTTGTTGCATGTTAATCAGATTTAATAAAAAATTTGGCACTTACTTTTTAAATACTAGGTGGTTAGTAATAATAAAACGTTTTCGACAGTGATGCTATTAACTGAGTCAACTTGGCATTTTGAATTAATTTTATAAAGGAGTAGCTACCCGGTGTTTAATTTGTCGGGGTGTCACAGGTGGTATCAGAGCATCAGGTTCTAGTGTCCTTTAGGATCTGTACGGCTATTATGTTTTCGCTACGTTTTCTTTGATATAGAGCCCTATATTTTAGGACTGTTGTACTCTTTGTGTGTACGTTTCGTTCTTCAGCTATTTTAAGTTTATAAACCGTGAACTTATAAACTTTGTTCTTATTTCAGATGCCTCCACGACGTGTACGACGAGTTCCCAGGAATGCAATGCCCGAACCCCGGCCCGCTCCAGTTCAGGGCATGTTGAACGCCGCTGAGGTTGCAGCTATAGTAGCTCAAGCGGTGAATGCCGCGATTGCCGTTATTCAGCAGGAACCGCCTCAGGCGCCGGTTGCCGCGCCAGCACAGGTTAATGCATTCCCGTCTGCTTGGGAGCGTGTACGTGACGCTTTTCAGAAAGCGCATCCGCCAGAGTTTGCAGGTAGCTCAGACGTGGTAGTCTCGAGCCAATGGAGGAAGGACATACAGAGGCATTTGAGGATGCATGAGTGCACAGATGTTCAGAAGCAGGTGCTAGCTACTTTCAAGCTAGTTGGATCTGCGCTGCAGTGGTGGGAGTCCATTACCACCGCGGAGGAGAGGGATACCCTCACCATACAGGAGTTCTGGGTGCGGTTCGACCGCAAGTACTTTCCGTCCGCAGTTCATACAGAGATGAGGAGGAAGCTGATGAGTTTGAAGCAGGAGAGCAAGACAGTGGCTGAGTATGAGGCCGAGTTCACTAACCTGTTGAATATCGTTCCAGACGAGATTCCAACAGAGAAGAAGAAGATAGAGAAGTTCACTGATGGGTTGAATTGGAGGATCCGTCAGCATCTGCTAGGGAACCTATCGTTGGCCACGTATTCTGATGTGGTTAACGCTGCACTATTGCACTGCCAGGACCACCGTTTTCATATGGCCGAGGGCAAGCGGTCAGGGGAGTCTAGCCATCAGGGCAGGACTGGAGGACATGGTGCCAGCGGGGCACAGACCGGTCAGGGGCAGAGACAGACTGAGCAGGGTACCCAGCAGGGGGACAATAAGAGGTTCCGGTCAGGGAACTACAGGCAGGGACAGGGAGGTTTCCGTCAGAGCCATCAGGGTCCAAACGGCCAGCAGGGCCAACAGGGACAGAATGGGCAGCAGTTTCACCAGGGCCAGCAGGGCCAAGGGAGGAACGGTAACGGCCACCAGGACCGGGGACAGCAGGGGCAGAGGGGAGGGAATTTCTCAGGGAAGTGCTTTACTTGTGGCAAGACTGGCCATAAGAAGCAGGATTGTCCTGATAGGGGCAGGGCCCCACAGCAGCAGCAGGGTGCTCGCCAGGAGCCACAGAGACCTATGTTTCCCGCCGCTCTTCTTGTACCGCCACAGATGGCAGCACTGCCACCCATTCCAGCAGTCCCAGCTCAGCAGGGGCAGCTACAGTATGGACGTGTCTACAACGTTCACCAGGCTGCAGTTCCACAGGCACCGCCCGCGATCGAGGGTACGTTTCCTATCGATGGCACTATGGGTCGGGTGTTATTTGATACGGGTGCTACACACTGTTTTATTGCTACACACTTCGCGAAAGCTTTAGGATTGTTAGCTACGGCAGATAGCACAGTGACGTGTGTCGACTCACCATTAGGGAGTGGGTCACTTATTTTCTTTATATGCCGGGGAGTGGGGGTAGAGGTTGGTGGTTTGGTATTACCTGCGGACATGTTAGTGTTAGACATGCATGTTCACGATGTGATCATCGGTATGGATTGGCTCGTAGCATATAGGGCCATGATTGATTGCTTCAGCGGGAGCATTGTTTTTGCCATTCCGGGGCAGGAGATGTTTATAGTGGCGATGCCTCGCCCAGAGGGAGGATCGACCACTCATCTGTATTACATAGAGGAGGATACCTCTAAGGAGGTTGTGATTCCTTTGGATTCGATCCCGGTTGTCAGGGAGTATTCAGATGTGTTTCAGGAGATACCAGGCTTACCACCCAGTCGAGAGATAGACTTCGTTATAGACTTGCTACCGGGTACGAGACCTATAGCACGTGCACCGTACCGTATGGCTCCGGCTGAAATGCGAGAGTTACGGGATCAGATAGAGCAGCTGTTAGGGCAGGGCTTTATTCGCAGGAGTACCTCACCTTGGGGCGCTCCAGTTTTGTTTGTGAAGAAGAGGGATGGTTCACTGAGATTGTGCGTGGACTACCGAGAGTTGAATAAGGTCACGATACGGAATAAGTATCCGTTGCCTCGAATCGATGACTTATTCGACCAGTTGAGAGGAGCTTCTTTCTTCTCGAAGATTGATTTGAGATCGGGATACCATCAGTTGCGTATCAGGGAGGAGGATGTCTTGAAGACTGCGTTCTTGTCGAGATATGGTTCTTATGAGTTTCGGGTTATGCCTTTCGGCTTGACCAATGCTCCAGCAGTGTTTATGGACTTGATGAACAGGGTGTTCAGAGATTTTCTCGATCAGTTTGTCATTGTCTTCATTGATGACATTCTGGTCTACTCTCAGACAGAGGAGGAGCACGCCGAGCATTTGAGGCAGGTTTTGCAGACACTTCGTCAGAACGAGCTGTATGCAAAATATGAGAAGTGCGGGTTTTGGCTGAAGGAGGTCCAGTTCTTGGGTCACATTATTTCCGACCAGGGAATATCTGTCGATCCGGGGAAGGTGTCAGCGGTGAGGGAGTGGGGACAGCCCACGACACCAACAGAGATTCGTAGTTTCTTGGGCTTAGCAGGATACTACAGGAGATTCATTCGGGGTTTCTCGGAGATAGCAGGTCCTTTGACACATCTTACTCGTAAGGGTGTGCCATATATCTGGAGTGATGCCTGTCAGTTGGCATTCGATGAATTGAAGGACAAATTGACCTCAGCACCTGTGTTAGCATTGCCGAGACCGGGAGTTGAGTATTTGGTTTACACCGATGCGTCTTTACAAGGGCTTGGAGGTGTTTTGCAGCAGGAGAGACAGGCCATAGCTTATGCTTCCCGTAAGCTTAAGCCTCATGAGAAGAATTACCCCACACATGATTTGGAGTTGGCGGCAGTGGTATTTGCCTTACGGATTTGGAGGCACTATCTTTTGGGGGAGAAGTTTCAGCTGTTCACGGACCACAAGTCCCTATAGTATCTGTTCACGTAGAAGGAGTTGAACATGCGGCAGCGTAGGTGGCTTGAGTTTGTGAAGGACTACCAGTTCGACATCCAGTACCACCCGGGTAAGGCTAACGTGGTAGCAGACGCGTTGAGCCGCAGGCCAGCAGATGAGGTGGCAGAGGTGTGGAAGGCTAAGTGGAAGGAATTGGGACACCAGGATGCAGTGGCCCGATCTTTCATGTCTGTGATGACCGTTACACCGCAGATTGTCACGAAGGTAGTACGGGCACAGGCCGATGACTCGTTCTGTCAGGATCAGATAGTTCGATTACTAGCAGAGGGAGCCGAGTCCTATACCGTTAGCTTAGACGGGGGATTGCGCTTCAAGGGGAGATTAGTAGTTCCGGAAGGGGAAGAATTGCGACACGATGTTATGGCTGAGTCGCACGGCTCACGGTTCGCGGTACATCCCGGAGGGGACAAAATGTACCAAGACATGAGACGGCAATATTGGTGGAGCGGTATGAAGAAAGATATCGCTGAGTTTATCTCGAAATGCGCCACTTGTCAGCTTGTAAAAGTGGACCATCAGAGACCAGCAGGATTGCTACAGCCGTTGGAGGTTCCGGTGTGGATGTGGGAGAGCATATCCATGGATTTTGTCACGGGGTTTCCTACGTCGCAGAGGGGTCACGACTCCGTTTGGGTAATTGTGGACAGGTTGTCCAAGGTCGCTCACTTCTTACCCGTAAGGACTAACTACACTACGGGACAGTATGCCCAGCTTTTCATTTCAGAGATTGTGAGACTTCACGGTGTGCCCCTGAATATCGTGTCTGACAGAGACAAGATATTTGTTTCGAGGTTTTGGGAGAGTTTCCAGGAGGCCATGGGCACGGAATTGCGGTTGAGTACGGCTTATCACCCACAGACCGATGGGCAGACAGAGCGCACCAACCAGATGTTGGAGGACATGCTACGCATGTGCATTATTGACTTCGGGGGTGGATGGGAGCAGTACCTTCCACTGGTGGAGTTTGCTTACAACAACTCCTATCAGTTCACGATTGGCATGGCTCCATTTGAGGCATTGTACGGCAGGCCTTGTCGTTCCCCAGCATGTTGGTTGGAGGTGGGGGACAACAAACTACTTGGGCCAGAAGTGATCCAGGATACTTCGGCAAGGATTGAGTTGATTCGGAGTCGCATTCGGGTAGCTCAAGACAGGCAGAAGAGTTATGCTGATGCGAAGAGATTTTTCAGGGAGTTCCAAGTGGGGGACCAGGTTTTGCTCAGGGTATCTCCGATGAAGGGGATTATGCGATTCGGGAAGAAGGGGAAGTTGGCACCGAGGTATGTGGGGCCGTTTCCTATTATTGAGCGGATCGGACCCGTTGCGTATAGACTTATACTACCGGAGCACTTGCATCGGATTCACGACGTGTTCCATATTTCCTCGCTGAGGAAATACCTTAGGGACAATTTAACTCATTCTCACATTGCTGTGGAGGACATTGATCTCCAGCCGGATAGCTCCTACGAGGAGGGGCCAATTGCTATTTTGGACCAAAGCGAGAGGAAACTGCGGTCAAAGATAGTCCCGTTAGTGCGTGTTCAGTGGCGACATCACAATGTCGAGGAGTCCACATGGGAGCGCGAGGATGAGATGCGCGAACGTTATCCAGAGCTGTTTTTAGCAGGTACTTTCTAGTTTCGAATTTCGGGACGAAATTCAGTTATTAGGGGGGAAGTATGTAATACCCCGTACTTTTGACTATAATTATTTTTGGGATTAATTAATGAATTAGCGTATTAATTGGAAATGAATCCGGGTTATAAATACTAATGAGATGCGAATTGGTATTTGATTATGTGCATATATGATTATATATGTATCTGGTACTATAAAATTTGTCGTGAGATTTATATACGGCATTTTAGAAATTTTGTTGAGACGCGTGGGACCGCCTCGTCACGGTATAATATATTGATGATAAAAGTGAATTTAAAATATATAATTCGTATGGTCGTTTTGAGTGCGCCAACGCATCCGGAAGGGTCGAGATAGTCAGAAAACACTAGCCGGGGGTATAGTTTGGGTCTCGGGGTATTTTTAGGCCATACCGGTAACTTAAAGGGTATTTTAGTAATTTGGTATTTTTGGGTAATTAAAAGTGACGAAAATTGAGAGTTGTAATCTGATAAGGAATTGACCCAACCAACCCTTTATTAACCCCATAAGCTACGTAGGTTATCATTTAGTCTTCCAACTCTCCCAAAGCAAACCCTAGCCACCATAGCCTTTTGGAGAAGAAAGCTTGGAGAAGGAGAGAGAGAGAGGAATTCTGCAGAGATTCTTCACCAAATCAACACCAAATCCGAAATCAAACCAAGGCAAGTGATTTATTCCATTTAAATTTCAAAGAATGATTCTTCCATGTTAGAATATTCAAAAACTTTGTATGTTCTTGGAAGATAATGAAAAACCCATAAGATTGGAGTTATTAGTTTGAATTTTGGGATATAGGTTGCATGTAGAATGTTACTGGACGATCATACTAAGAGATTTACTGTCTTTTGTGATATCAAAAACGGATTTAAGATGAAGTTTATGAATGTTCTTGAGATAAAATCAGAAAAACTAGGTTTTTGATGAAGATTGATCCATATGTAGCCTATAGTTGTTGAAATATTGATTTATGGACGTTAGTAATATTGTAGGATTGTTATATGACATTACTATAACGTTATATTTGAGAATCACACGTTAGAAATAAGTTTTGGGACGTTTTCAAATCTGCAGAACGAAGCAGTCCGTAGCCATACCTGTTCGATCAATCGATCGACATTCATCAGTCGATCGATCGACTAGATCGATCGATCGATATTCATAGGTCGATCGATCGACCTTCCCAGAATGAGTAAAATTTTCCTTAATTTGATTTTAATGGCGGAAACCCTCGGAGAATATGTTTGGAGAACTTATGAATACCCTCACCCTTAAGGAAGACCAGTAGGTGTGATTATTATAGTGGACTTTAATTAGAATGCAATTCGGGGAATTATTCTAGGTTATTAAAATTCGTTAGAGAGGTAACGTTTGGGTTAATAGTGCAAAATTGTGTAATTCGATGAAATAAGGTTTAGAGCAGAAGTAAAGACCTTAGGAATAAAGATGTTATATTTGGGAATAATCGGAACCTAATAATCTATTATAGATAGGTTTAAGGTTAAGGGACTACGACGTGAGACGTGTTGGTAATTTAACTTTATATTAACGGGAGACTTGAAATACATAGGTTTGGAATAATGGTATTATGATGTAGCCTATACCTTATTAAAATGGTGATATCTAAGATGTGTGAATGCTTAGTATATAGTTTATGTGTATGACATACCTACCATACTTGCTATCACGGGAGGTTACGTTCGCTTAGGACCCTCTAATCCTTGTGTGCCTACGGGGGGGATATAGACTGGTACCTTGATGAACATAGGTCATAGAAAGACTTATTGTGATATTAATAAGTCCGCTGACCATGGGAGCGTAGGTATGTGCGTGACCCATGTGATGGTGACTGTGTTCGCCTCCACTATTTGTGATTTGTGTTATCTGAACTATTCCTGAGAGATTTGGAATATGTGATCCTTATGTACGTGATGTACCGGGATGGATAGCAGAGTATGTGTGCACCATAGCTTAGATTTGCGGGGTGCTTGTATCGTATATTTATGATGTGAATAATATACATTAAATTAATGGAAATCCTCATGTTAATGTTGTAAAAATATTACGATATTGTTTCGAGTTATATTATGAGTTAGCTGATAGTTATATCAATGGCATAGTTAGTAACTGAGTTTACGTTAAACCTCTATTAAATTACGAGCGTTGTTATGTTAAATTAACCGAGTAAAATGGGTAGAACCTTTGGTTGTCTAGCTAGTTACGTTGTCACTTAGCTAGTGGAAAGGGTAGTTATAGATGGGTACTTACGTTAGGAGTGCACAGTTAGTCGAGAGGTGAGAATTTAATGTGAGTGCACGTCCTAACATGTACTTTGCATTTAATGTTTTAAATGTTTTTAAAGCACTTGCAGGTTTTTAAAAATGATTTCCACTTTCGGGCTCTGACCCATTTGCTTTCAAATATATTTTCTTGTAAAACCATTTTAGGTGCCCAGCCACAAGGACACCAAGCATAGGATTCTCATCCAGGTGACGAGCTGTAGCTGTTTGTGGAAGCTACAGGGAATTGCATGTAGACGCTTCTCTCATTTGGATTCCAGTCTCAGCATCTATCAGTCGTAGGGCATGTTGCCCAATTCTATTAGACATTTTTTACATTTCAGTTTTCAGACTCTAGCATGTATTGCTCAGTATTCAGTTTTAGTTATTTATTTCAGTTTACTTATCAGTTGTGGGATTTGTATTGAGGAGTTTTTCCTCCAGAGTTTATTTACATTTTGTGATGGTTATTCGTTTTACTTCAGTATGGTGAATGGTGTTATTTAGTTATTCAGTACTCTTGTTGCATGTTAATCAGATTTAATAAAAAAATTGGCACTTACTTTTTAAATACTAGGTGGTTAGTAATAATAAAACGTTTTCGACAGTGATGCTATTAACTGAGTCAACTTGGCATTTTGAATTAATTTTATAAAGGAGTAGCTACCCGGTGTTTAATTAGTCGGGGTGTCACATTATACATCTCTTTGACTGCCATGGTTTTTACTGTTTGAGCTCATTATCACTTATCCGGTGGTGCTAAATCTCAGCATCATCACATACTCTGCTATCGAGTCCATGTACCTCACGTACCAAATTGAGGACTACCAGTTCAAAATCACTCTCGAACCATAAATCAAATAAGCACATAATGGAGGCGAACAAAGTCCTAAACCTTTGGGTTACGCACATACCTAACGCACCCAAATGACCGGTCACACTATCGTACACTCAAATAGTGGTCAAGCCCTAAGTTCTTTGTTCTGGGGAACACATCCAGACCTTGCTGGCATCGCCAAGGTGGGATCGCCCACTGCGCATGACCTCCCGTGATAGCAGGCAGCACATGTATGCTTATACACATAAAAAGCACATAATAGATATACACACAACTTATAAATATAACCAAAACGTTTTAAGTATGTCTCGAACACCCAACGTACAATGATTCACACTTCATACTTTTTCTTGATTTTCCGAGTATCACTCACTACCCGAAGGGTCCTAGTTACCCCTCACATAATTTCAGTAGTTAATACATCACTAATCTACTGGTATCAATTTTGGGTTATCATCTACGCTTCTCGCAACCCGTTTTTAAGTTCCCGATATTCAATATAATAGTTTAACTTCATAGGCCCTAGTCTCATTTTAACCTCATTATGACTAAGCTGAAGCTTTAACAATAAGTCTACAGTAATTCTCAAGTCCTCATAAAGTTCATAAACCATTACCAAAGTCCCCCATAATTATTGGTAAAGAAAACTACATAAATAAGCAAAGATCCCATTTCCAGTAATCATCAATTGATCGACAAAGTCGCTCGTTCGATACCTGCTTTGATCGTTATCTCCAGATTCGTGTTTCTCCCATTGTTACAAAACTCAACCTCCGTGGAGCTCATCGAAAAGCCCACCCAAACTAACCAGACTTCATATAGGAATGTTAAACATAATCATATCCTCAAATCATCATTAATTCCACAATAAGATTAAATTCTCACTTTATTCATATATACCCTAGGTTTACTTTTCTTGCATGTTCATCCTCAAGAACTCATATTTTTATCATCCTTTTAAACCCAAATCTCAGATTTCATGTTACATTAAAAGGAGATTGATTTCTAAGATGTCATTCCAACAAATCATGAATCAAATCTCAATATACATTCCAAAAATCATGTTTTCATGCAATATTATCCCTACATTATCATGGGTATTATAAGTGCTCAAAAGAATTGCAAGTTTAAACACTTTCCTATGGGTTGAGTGGTCTGATTTTCATTGCTAGATGATGGAGGCGTCTTCTCCTTGCTCTGTTCTTGATTTCGCCAATGACGGTGGTGAAAAATGGGGTAGGTTGGCATAAGAACCCTTCTCTTACTCTCTCATATGGCCTCTCTTCTCTCCTAAGTATTGTAACCCTAGCCTCTACACTCATGTGTCTGATATATAACTATAAAATTCAGAGTTTTGCCACTAAAATCCCAAATGACCAAAACGCCCTTACACAGTGCCGCGTTGATCTAAAAATGCCATGGGACCCAATTAATACGCCATGGTACTCATTTTCGCCTATTTCGGCCTAGTCGGAATCAATCGTGATCTCAGAATCGCCATCCGAGTCACTCTACATAAATATCCTATCTCGACCTTAACATAGCCTACCCATGACTCTCGGTTCAGATATAACATAGTACCATCGATATTACTCACTACGGCGTATAATAATTATCACCTGTTATTAACTACACACTTTGTAAATTTATTCCGTAAATATTATTCATAATCTCTTTCTCGATCAATATTTAATAAAAACACAATTTTGTATTTTAATTAAATTACTGCACACGTGTAATTTAAAAATGCCCGAATTAATTAAATTATAAATGTTCAAAACGTGGTGTTACATTCAAATTCATGATGATTTAGGATGTGTATACTCGACGTCGGGGGAGGATGGGAGCAATACCTTCCATTGGTGGAGTTTGCTTATAATAACTCCTACCAATTCACCATTGGCACAACACCATTTGAGGCAATGTATGGACGGTCTTGTCGTTCGCCCGCTTGCTGGATAGAGGTGGGGAACAAAAAAATATTACGACCGGAGATGATTCAGAATACTACTGCTAAGATTGAGCTTATTCGGTGGCGTATTCGTATAGCTCAGGGTAGGCAGAAGAGTTACGCAGACGCAGACATGAGGCACATAGAGATGTAGATTGGTGACCAGGTTTTGGTACGGGTGTCTCCTATGAAGCGAGTCTTGAGGTTCGAAAAGAAAACGAAGTTAGCACCGAGGTATGTGGGACTTTTTTTCAATTATCGAGAGGGTGGGACCAGTTGCATATAGGTTGGGCTTACCAGAGCACTTACAGCGAATTCATGGTGTGTTCCACGTGTCGTCGTTAAAGAGGTACCGGATGAGCTAGAGGGCTTATTGGCACGGTCCATTAAAGGAGATAGACTTGCAACCAGATATCTCCTACGACAACAGACTAGTTGCTATACTTGATCGTAGTGAGCGTAAGTTGCGCTCTAAGTTGGTGCCCTTGGTTCGAGTTCAGTGAGGGCACCATAATATAGATGAGTCGACGTGGGAGCGAGAGGATGATATGCGAGAGTAGTATCGAGAATTATTTTTCGAAGGTACGTCCAAATTTTGGGCAGGAAATTCCTTTATAAGGGGGGATAACACCCCATATTTTGGAACATTTAGAATTTAATTAATTCGGACATTTTTAAATTACACGTGTTCAGTAATTTAATTAAAACACAATATTGTGTGTTTATTAAATATTGATCGAAAGAGAGATTATGAATAATATATATCGAATAAATTTACTAAGTGTGTAGTAAATAACATGTGATAATTACTATAGATCACAGTGAGTAATATCGAGGGGACTACATTATATCTCAATGGGGAGTCGTGTGTAGGCTATGTTAAGGTCGAGATAGGAAATTTATGTAGAGTAATTAGGATGGTGATTCTGAGGTCATGGTTGATTCTGATGGGCCGATTTAGGCAGAATAGAGTACTCGGGATTATTTATTAGGTCCCGGGGCAATTTTAGATCAATCCGGCACAACCAAAGAGTGTTTTGGTCATTTGGGAGTTTAGGGTTGGCAAAATTCCGAATTTCATATTTATATATCAACCACCTAAGTGTAGAGGCTAGGGTTACAATACTTGGGAGAGAAGAGAGAACATAAGAGAGAGTAGGAGAAGGGTTCTGAAGCCAACCGACACCATTTTTCACTACCGTTGTCGTCGAAATCAAGAATTGAACAAGGAGAAGATGCCTCCATCATCTAGCAACAAAAACAACACTCAACCTTAAGGCAAGTATTTAAACTTGCAATTATTTTGAACACTTATAATACCCATGACAGTGTAGGGCTAATATTGCATGAAAACATGATTTTTAGAATATATATTAAGATTTGATTCATGATTTATTGGAATATCATCTTACAAATCAACCCCCTGTTAATGTAACAAGAAATTTGATATTTGGGTTTAAAAGGATGATAAAAATCTTAGTTCTTGGAGATGAACATGCAAAAAAAGTAAACCTAGGGTATATATGAATAAAGTGAGAATTTAATCTTGTTTAACATGGAATTCATTATGATTTGAGCATACGATTACGTTGGAAACTGTTTAAACATTCCTATATGAACTCCCGCTAGTTTAGGTGGGCGTTTGGATGAATTCCATGGAGGTTTGGTTGTGTAACAATGGGAGATACACGAATCAGGAGAAGATGATCAAAGCAGATATCGATTGACGTCGATCGATCAATGAGTGCTAGAAATGGGATCTTTGTTTATTTATGTAGTTTTCTTTACCAATAATTATGTGGGACTTTGGTAATGGTTTATGAACTATATGACGACTTGGGAATTAGAGTAGACCTATAGTTAAAGGTTTGACTTAGTCATAATCAGGGTAAAATGAGACAAGGGCCTACGAGGTTAAACGATTATGTTGAATATCGAGAACCTAAAAACGGGTTGGCGGAAGCGTAGATGATAACCCAAAATTGACACCAGTAAAGTAATGATGTATTAACTACTGAAATTAATTAAGGGGTAACTAGGGTGAGTGATACTCGGGAAAATAAGAGTTCGAATCATTAGTATGTTGGGTATTTGGGACAAACGTAAAACATACTTGTTATATTTATAGGTTGTGTGTATACCTATTATGTGCATTTTATGTGTATAACCATATCTATGCTACCTGCCATCACGGGAGGTCACGCGTAGTGGACGATTCCACCTTGGCGGTGCCAGCAAGGTCTGGATGCGTGCCTCAAAACATAGTAACTTAGGGCTTGACCATTATTTGAGTGTACGAAAGTGTGTGACTGGTCATTTGGGAACGTTAGGTATGCGCGTAGCCCAAAGGCTTAGGACTATCTTTGCCTCCATTATGTGTTTGTTTTATTTATGGTTCACGGGTGATTCCAAACCGGTAGTCCTTGATTTGGTATATAAGGTACATGGACTCGATAGCAGAGTATGCGTGCATCGCGGTTCTCGTTGCAAATTTATCGTCGTGCCATCGGCACGAGCACACACTAGTGTTTATATATATATATACACGTGTGATTTTTTCTACTCTTGTGTGGTAGTTGAAGATATATATAGTGTATACCTAAAGTAACTTAAGTAAGAGAATTAATTAAAAGTTCAAATACAATATTCGGCTAATATTGATTATGGTTTTCCGGTATCTTATCGTATGGGCAGTACGGGTGCGCTAGGAGTATTAGTGGTTAGATAGATGCTTATTGTGACTAGTTAGACTGGGTAGCATAACTAGGTGGGTTTAGAAGGATACATTAAGTTTGCACCATAATTGAGAGGTGAGGAACTCTAGGGAGGGTGCGTGAAGCTAACGTGTGTATAATAATTGCTCTTACTGCATTTTAAATACTTGCTAAATATTTTTGAAGATTTTGGTCTCTGGCCCGGATCAAATCTATTTTCAAAATTTTTAGGTGTTGAGCTACAGGGACGCCAGACATGATGTTTTAATCGAGGGATGTGCAGTTGCAGCGCTTGTGGAGGCATAAAGGTACAAAAAAAATGAAGGAAGATTGGTCTAGTGGGAAGGGCGTCATCATGGTCGGTCACTCAAACAACGACCCTAGTCGTTCAAGCGACAAACCCAGTTACTCAAACGACGATCCCAGTTGCTCAAGCGACGTAGATGGCCGATCGGATTACTGTGCTTGTCGACTGCTTATTCGTCAGGGTCACTACCGGTTAACCTTGGGCGGTGTAACCTTTCTGCAGATGGAGACTTTAATAAAAGATCTTGTGGTCTTTGGAATTTGGAATTTGGGTAAAACGCTGGGTACGAGGAGAGAATTGTGGTACTGCAAATCGTGTTGTCTCCAAACCAACCATTGGATCACTTATGAATAGTGTGCTATCGAATTGGGAAAATCTTCATACCTTATATAGTAACTATTGTAGGGATGAAATTTCTATTTCTGGTGTCCAATCCCTTCGATTGGACTATAAGAGAGGGATGTGAGGACAGTTCGCCACACAAAATCCACCCACTTCATTTCCCTCAACACTTTTCTCTCACTCGAAAGACATAAACCACAAATTTTCCCCAATGTAGTAAACATACTGACACCAAATATTCATCTCCTCCACTATTGACATATGAGCTATGAAAAATATACAGGAATTATTGTTGTTGGGGCTTTGATGTGTAATTTGTGTTTAGTGTTTGAGGAGTTATTTTTAGAAGAAGATGGAAATGTTATTGGGAGTATTTTGAAGAGGGTTTTAATGGAGGTTCTTGGAGACCAAGCTGGTAGTGTTAGATAACCCCTTTAAGGCCACCTTAGGAGGTGGGGGGTTGTCATCTTCATTGATTCTTCCATGCCTTCCACTGTTTGGACTTCTTTGAGGTGGGATAACCTACTCTTGTTGAGAGTCTATTTTGATAAATATCTTAGTCTTGTTGTGTGTATAATTAAAAGTAAGATTAGCATGAATTAATATTGGGTTTCTAATAAATCTGAAATAGACATTTCTATGGGATAAAAATGGGTAGAAAATATTATTTGTGTATATTTTTTATTAGATCTGTAAATGGACATTTTTCATGGAATAAAAAATGTGTAGAAAATATTATTTATGTATATTTTCTATTAAATCAGAAAATGGACATTTTTATGGGATAAAAATGTGTGGAAATTATTATTTGTGTTTATTTTCCATTAAATCTGAAAATGGACATTTTTTTTGGATAAAAAATGTGTAGAAAGTACTATTTGTGTATATTTCCTATTAAATTTGAAAATGGACATTTTTATTGAATAAAATATATGAAATTGTCATTCTAGCATATTTTCTAGTAATAGACAAATGATGGACATTTTTTTAGGTAAAATGTGTGACGATATTATTCGGATGTGTTTTTCTAGTAGAACTAATAATGGGCATTTTTATGGAATAAAAATGTAGGGGATGTCATTTTGGTATATTTTTAGTGAACAAGAAACAATAAACATTTTGTGAAATGAAATGTTGAATGATGATTCATGTCGTTAAAATATTTATGGAATAAATATTTTAAGTTTCATGTAAAATGGAGGCTTTATGAATAAAAGGTAAAATTGGGAGTTTAAAGTGTAAAGGGTATCATTCATGTGTTAAAGTGACAAGGATGAAAATTGACCAAAAAGTGTGATATTAAACAAGTGTCAAAATGACTTCAAATGTTAAGTTGGAAGCTTAATAACCATTTTGAGAAAAATACACTTGTTAAGGGATTAAAGCGCAAGTTTGGCAAACAAAAGGGTAAATTAGTAATTTACTTAAGGTCGAACATTTTTAGGGAATAAAAATGTTAAAGAATACCTTTATGCTAATGTGTGTGTGAAATTGAATTAAGTCCTAAGCATGAATAAATTTGGTATAAATCACGTGTATGCGAATAAGGGATTTAGAGAAGAAAAGAAATGATTTTCCAAGTGTAATGGAAAAACGGACGGTTAAGTCTGCGTTTTGGCTACGACCGGGTAAAAGTAAGGAAACGGAATAATGTGGACATTTGTAAAATGTTAAAACACATAAAAAGGACTCGGATGATACCGGGATAAAGCAAGAAGGGCTCGGAGCCCTTGGGGAAAAGCCCTAAATCACTCACCAGCGCATATGGTGCACATAGCCAGCGGTGTGGAGCCCGTTAAAGTATGTGGTTAATTGGAAGATTTCGAGAAAAGATAAAGTAAACATGGAACATGTCAAGACATGGGCTGTGTGGTAATGTGTTAATACAGCCTAACTTGAATGGATAAATAAATGTTCCGTTAAAGGGTAAATGGACAAGTAAATGCGTAAATCAATTAATGTCCATAAGATAAGGTTTAATGGGATAAAGTAAGTATTTTCTAACACGATGAATGCGTGAGTTGAAATGGCAATTTTCAAAGAAAATACTAAAGTGTACAAGCGGGTTCAAAGGAGTAATTCCGGTAAAGGAATGTATTTGGGTAAGTCCAGTAAAATGGTTTCAAGTGTTGAACCGGGTGTGTCTAATAGCATGGAAAATGATAAGTATGAACTAAGAAAGTATTTTACAAGAATAAGGTAAATCTGGGCAAGTAAGGTTTTCGAAAGTAAACGGTTAATGCATTGAACATGTATTCTCAAAGGTATATATATGTAGATACATATCTATTTTTGCATATATGTGTTGTAGCGTGTGAGTATTCCTTTTCGCCATTCGTTTCTATACTGATTGTTATATTCCCACTGGGCATTGGCTCACACCCTCGTTTTGTTATGGCAGGTTGGGTGCGGGTTCATATTTTGAGGGAGTTATACAAGTAAGTGTGCTTTATTTATTTTACGTTAATCAGCTCTGTTTACTTAGACCTTAGGGTATTCCCCTTGGGTCCCACACGTAGCTTACCTTGAAACATGAACCGCATGCTAAAGTGGAATGTTAACTAAAATAAAACCGGACTAGAAACATTATTTAGGTTGTTTCATTGCACTTCACACATAACGACTCGATTCGAATCGGATCGGGTTGACTCATGGGTAAGTGGTAACCCATAAATCCAGGATGGGGAGTTACAGATTGGGTAATGGTGATTATTGTATGATGAAAGTATTTTATGGATGGAATCCATGTCTCGGTATAGAAATTGGTGATACCCCCTTGAGATGCTTAGAAGTTTTGTATGTGTCAAACCCAACAGCTCGATTATGTTAATCCGACACTATAATGAAGTTAAGTTGGATCACTCAAGGACTTAAAGAAGTTAATCAAATAAATTATCAGTAATTTATTTTATTAACGGGTATGAGGAGCTCGAAATATAATTTTGAGTTAAAGGAGTGGAGTTGAAATTATAACTATTTAGTGGTATTAATTATAATTAAGGGACTAAGATTAGGATTCGAGAAGGATTAGGTTTTCTCGGGCCCATTAGGAGCCACATCCTTATCTCTCTTTAGGGTCCTTATTGTAGCCTGTATATATATGCACCTAAGGTTCATTCTTTCTTAAGCTAGTCGTCACTCTTTGATACTCAAAAGACCCAAATTCGGACTTGTGAGAAAGAGAGACAACAAAAGAGTAAAGAGGGGAAGAAAAGGTGGTCATGAAGTAAGAGCCCATACTCTACTCATGACTGTCCATATCAGGAATACAGTAGAAGACTGTGATGTGCATCGGGCATGCGTTCTTAATAAACTGTCATCACATATGGTTTGAGCCAAGAAGAGATCAAATTAAAGAGATCTCGAAGGTAACTCCTTATTCCGCTTTATGGGATTTTGCGTATGTGTAATATTTTTTTTGTAGTTCAATCAATACGCGTATGTGTAATGTTCCGCTTTATAGGATTTTGAGCATTACAAGCAATGCTAAAATATCTAGCGAAGAAAATGAATTAGGCCTGATTGAGTGAAAAGGAGCAAAATCAGATTAGCTAGTAGATATGCATCGAAGATACACCCTAATTCATTTTGGTGTATGTGTGAGCAAAATGGGATACTTTAGACACGGGTCTATTTTACGAGACTGCGGTGAACGCTGTAAAATAGTCAAGTGAGATTAGAATGAAATCAATATCACGTTACGAGATTTGTGAAACTAAAAATATGGGCAGTGACTAAAAGATGGGTTATAAGACTAACATAACAATGTATCGTTCCAAACATCCCAAATAAAATTATTTTAGGGTTTTTGAAAAGACAAATAATATTGCAAATATTTTTGGGTTTTTCAAAATGAAGAGTATAAAAGTATATAAATATTTTCGACTGAAAATAAAAATTGAAAAAATAAAAGCAAGAAGAAATATGTTACACGAGTTCAATAGACGATTTATATGTAGGAACGACCGGAATGAATCAAGAGATAAAAGATCCTAATCTAGAATACGACGACATCCAAATCTATAGAGTGCACCCCAATGGACTTCTTAAGGTTCTCGAACCTAAATGAGTCGACGGATTCGGTGACGATATGAGCGTATAGAACATCTGTCTGAGTATAAGTAATGAAAATTACATTTTCCTCAACCAAACTTCGAATGAAATTATGAAGAATAATGGTGTGCTTAGTGCGAGAGTGATCATGGGATTTTGAAATGTTTATAGCACTTGTATTATCACAATATATAATCATCATCTCTTGATCTATTGCATAATCACAAAGCATTTCTTTCATCCAGATAAGTTACACCTGACTGCAGCTATATACTCGGCCTTAGCAGTCTACAAATAAAATTAAATTTTATTTAATTCTTTGCCAAGACACAAGTGGACTACCTAGACCAAAAAAAATTAGAAAAACTTGAAAGGCCACAAAAAAAAATCAACTAAAATAAAAATTAAGGAAAATACAATTTCACATAATTCAGAAAAACGAAAGTCATTAGCATTAAATTTTACTTTGATGACTTGCAACACCACACAATGAGTCACGAAAAATAGATGATTGACGTATATTTTATCCACTCATGAGCACATAGTCTAAATGGTAAGCAAGATGTTAATTCCCATAGTGAATAAAAATTCAACTCTTTCGGGTTCAAAACGATGCAACGTTTTTCGAATCCGTTAACAATTCAAAAAGACTAGAATACAAAAAAAAAATCACATACTACACGAGACATTGCAAACCATTGGTCTTCAACTTATATCTCCCTCAAAACGCTCTTGTTTTTTATTTTTTGCTATTTTTTTAACAATGTTTTTTTAAGGAGCACATAATAGAAAATTTTACCAATGGAGCTTTCACCTAGCTTAGGGCAGCACTTTCCATTGCCTTTCTCATAATTTTTTATAAGAATCTTCACAAGCAATGGTTCTTACATGCAATGCTAAAAAAAGTAGCGACGAAAATGTATTAGACCCGATTGAGTGAAAATAAGCAAAATCAGACTGACAAGTAAATATGCATCAAAGATACACCCTAATTCATTTTGGAGTACGTGTGCACAAAATGGGGCACTTTAGACACGGGTTTATTTTACGAGACTGTGGTGAACGCTATAAAATAGTCAAGTAGATAAGAATGAAATCAATAACACATTACGAGTGCGTAAAACTAAGTAGATAGGCAGTGACCAGAGGATGGGTTATAAGACTCATATAGCAACATAGCGTTCCAGACATCCAAAATACAAATATTTTAGTGTTTTCAAAAAGACAAATAAAATTGCAAAATAATTTTGAGTTTTTCAAAATAAAGATTATAAAAGTATATAACTATTTCCGAACTGAGAATAAAAATTAAAAAAATAAAAGTAAGAAGAAATGTATTACAAGAGTTCAATAGACGATTTATATTTAGGAACAACCGGAATGACTAAAGAGATAATAGATCCTAATCTAGAATACAAGAACATCCTAATCTATGGAGCAAACCCCGATGGACTTCCTAAGGTTCCCGAACCTAAATGAGTCGAGGGGTTCGGGGACGATATCAGCATATTAAACATCTGTCTCACCATAACTACTGGAAATTACATTTTCCTCAACCAAATCTCGGATGAAATGATGAAGAATACCAGAGTGCTTAATGCGAGAGTGTTCATGGGATTTTTGTAATCTTTATAACACTTGTATTATCACAATATATAGTCATCGTCTCTTGATCTATTGCATAATCACAAAGCATTTGTTTCATCCAGATAAGTTGTTCGAAGTAACAACTAACTGCAGCTATGTACTCGGCCTCGGAAGTCTACAATTAAAATTAAATTTTGTTTCTTTCTATGCCAAGACACAAGTGCATTGCCAAGATAAAAATAGCCAGTCTTTTTTCCACCGGACATCTCCGACCCAATTGCCATCGGAATAGGCAAAAAAGGAAGCATACGTATTGAAAGAGTACAAAATTCCATAATCGAGGGTCCCACCCACATACTTAATATCTCTCTGAACTACTAACGAGTGGAATTCATTCGAACATGATTGAAAATAGGTGCATACACCAACACTATATGCTATATCAAGACAACTAGCGATGAGATATAATAGGCTACCTATCATACCCCTATAGAGTGTCCGAAATAATATGGATGGGACTCTCGATTATAGAATTTTGTACTCTTTTAACATGCATGCTTCTTCCCTATATGCTTACTCCAATGGAAATTGATTAGAAAAAAAATATTACATAGACGAACAACATGGGAGGAGAATAGAGATGCAATAGAGGTTTGGAGAGGAAAAAATAGCACATCCCTCTTAGGGTTTTGGAGAGAATTAACTGGAAAAGGAAAAAGTGTTGGGTTCTAAAAATTAAAAGAATACAAGCGTGTGAAGAACAAAAGGACAAATTTTATTTGTGTTTTCAAAAACCCTAAAATATTTTTATTTCGGATGTCTGGAGCGCTATGTTGTTATATGAGCCTTATAACTCATCTTCTGGTCACTGCCCATCTTCTAAGTTTTACTTCTCTCGTAATGTGATATTGATTTCATTTTAATCTCACCACAGTCCAGTAAAATAAACCCGTGTCTAAAGTATCCCATTTTGTGCACATGTACACCAAAATGAATAAGGGTGTATCTTGGATGCATATCTACTAGCCAATCTGATTTTGCTCGTTTTCCCTCAATCGGGCCTATTACAATTTCTTCGCTATATTTTTTAGCATAGCGAGCAAGAACCATTGCTTACGGGAATTCTCATAAAAAATGATGAGAGATGAATGGGACACCCCGTCTTTTTTAATCACCAGTGATCAGACCTTTGACAAAATAAACGGAAATCTCATTTGATTCATTCTTAGCATCACCGTCGACAACTTTTTAAGTCACTAACCACCTAAGTTAAAATAAGCTAGTGCCAAATTTTATTTTTTATTAAACACCATCCACAACAATCAGTGAGACTAAAATAATATATACCATTCACACAATAACTGAAGTCCAGAAAATCACAGGATTAAATAAATAAATGCCGAATAAACCTTCGGCTCCAAATTCAACTTCCAAATCATAGATCTAACTGAAATGAAATAAATATAAATACAAAGTTTGATACTGAAAGGAATAAATTCAACTAAATGTCTGAACTGAATGGCCAACACGCCCTACTAAAATAACTGAATATGAATCCTAGACTAGAAATGATCTGACTAAAGCGACTACTCAAATCCTGCATGCCTCCACAAGCGCGACAACTACACATTCGGGAATGAAACATCATGCCTGACGCCCATGTAGCTGAACACCTAAAAATTTTGAAATGAGTTGTCTCACATTCGGGTCGCATTAGAGGATATTGATTTACAGCCAGATATTTCATACGAGGAGAGGCCCTTTGCTATTCTAGACCATAATGAGAGGAGATTGAGGTCGAAGGTAGTTCCACTTGTACATGTTCAGTGGGGGCATCATAATGCCGATGAGTCAATTTGGGAGAGATAGGATAAGATGTGCGACAAATATCCAGAGTAATTTATTCCAGGAATTTTCCGAATTTCGAGACAAAATTCAGTTATTAGGGGAAATACATGTAACATCCCGTATTTTTAATGATTTTTATATTGAGATTAATTAAATTAAATTGGAAAATTAATCCCAATTAAATGAATATTAAATTAACGTGACAAGGGTTAATATTTATTTGTACGAATCATATTGAGTATTACTTAGTGAGCAAGTGACAAATTATTAAGGAAGCATTATAATTATCGCGGGAGAAAAAATACGGCAGTTACAATAATTTAGTCGAAACGCGAGTGTCAGTCGTGTCGGGACTTAATTTTATGAGATAAAAGGTAATTTATTTATGGGTTATCTAATTGGTCATTTCGAGTGCGCCAGTGTGTCCGAAAGGATTGAAATAGTCAGGAAAGTGTACTTGGGGGTTTAGTTTGGGTCCTCAGACATTTTTAGGCCAAACCGGCACCCCAGGAGGGCATTTTAGTCATTTGACTTTTTAGAGAATAAAGACCCACGAAATTCCCAAGGGTGCGTTTGATTGCAAACACGGAAAATGCGTGGAAAATAGTTCATTTGAATGAGAAGTTGGAAAATGAGCGAGAAAATGTTAGTTCTTGGTCTTACTTTTTTATTTTCCATGGAAATCAATTCTTTGGTTGGTGGGCAAGAAATATTTTCCAATAAAAATGAGGTTTGAGATGGAGCACTTATTACATGAATGAGTGTTGTTCTTGTATAAAGTGTTTGCAATCAAGGTACTACGAGGGCAAAAAATGAGTCCAGACAATGATTTTCCATGAAAATTTTTCAATGTCAATCAAACATACCCTAAATGTATATCATCTTGTAGGTTAAGGGAGTTAGGATTAGAAGTTACCAAAACTAAGCGAGGCCACATGAGGAGGAAGAAGAGAAGTTTCAAGGGTTCCTACACCATTCTTGCACCACCACCGTTGCGTAGATCGGGAGGAGAGAAACACAACCATACCACTAATCTGCAAAAGTTCAGACCTACATCTAGAGGCAAGTAGTTATCTTGCTGAATTTTGAAAAGATATACCATCCATGTTAGTGTAGGATTATTTATATCAGGAATATATGAATATTGGTGCTGATTTGGATGATTTAACTCATGATCTTGGGTAGAATCCATGTTATGCTTAATCTCTTATACATGTAGAACGAATCTGGTGGATTAGCATTATAAACTTGTTGAGAAATCTGAGTTCTTGAGTAAAAATGATAATCTAGGGTTTTTTCTGAAATTCAATGTTGAGTTAATACTATTTGAAGGGTTTTAATGACGATTTAAAGATTAATTTACGTTAGAAATCACTGATATATGTTAGTATAATGGTTGGTGTATTTGGTTTGGAGTTTGGGGTTAGATCATGGAGGTTTTGTCGATTAACAATGGTGGAAAATCTTAACAGCGAGGAAGATGAAGTCCCGGGCACCTCGAACCGGTCTTCCCTACCCTTCAAATCGGTTCGAAGGTGTATCCAAACCGATTTGCCTGTACATCCGAACCGGTTCGGCGGACCTGACGGTTCTGGCTTTATTTTTTCTTAAATTTCAAAAGGTTCGAGTTGGAATTTTCTCCCGAATGAAGAGAATTAAGGTTAGAAATCATGGGGTATATTTTAATACTGATGGACATCGCAAGAATTAGGATGGACCAAGGGAAATACGAGTGAACCATGGGGTTTATTTAGTATTAAATGATATCACGAGAACTAAACATGGGTCACGGAGAGTACAAGCGAATCAAATACCAAACCAGCAGCAGAGGGATAATATAAATACTGAAAACACTTGAGAAAATACGAAGAGTAGCATAATGGTAATTTGATGATACGTAGGATATTCGAGAGTTGTTTATATACTACGTACGGGGTATACTATAGGTTGTGTGTATACAAATACTGAATATATAAATGTAGGTTGTGTGAATATGTATTGTTTGATTTATTATGTGTGATGAACATACTTCCGTTGCTCGCTATCACGGGAGGTTTTATGTCATGAATGGACTTATCCTGATGAGCCATTCTTGGGGGATTTTAGACTGGTACCTCAGAACATAGAACTTAGGGATTGAACACTACTTATGATAGTGTGACCAGTCAATTGGGTGCGTTAGGGGTGTGCGTAGCCCAAAGACTTAGAACTATGTTGGCCTCCAAAATTATGTGAATTATATCTTTATAGTTGGAGAGTGATTCCGAATCGGAAGTCCTTTACTTACTAGTGATGTACTAGGACTCAATAGCAGAGTACTCATGCATCGTAGGTCTCAGCCTAGGGATGTCGTATTCGTATATATGATAAAAGTAGAATATAAATATATGTGTGAATTATTTTACTGTGTGTATTAGTAGATGAGATAAATAGTGACATCCAAGATAACTTATGTGGAAACTTAACCTTTAATGGGCAATTCATAATTAGCTAAATGACATTCAGAATTTTGGGTAACGTATTGTGTGGGCAATACAGGTGGGAACCATGAGATAACATGTAGGAAGAGACTTGGTTCGAACTAGTTAGGCGGGGTAACATAACTAGGACGGTTAAGAAGTATACATTAGGCATGCACAATAGTTGAGAGGTGAGGATCTCAAGTGAGGGCACGTGGAATTAACATGTATACAATATCTGCACTTATTGCATTTTAAATTTTTGCAAATATTTTCAATTGTTTTTACTCGGGCTCTGACCCATTGCAAATCTATTTTTTATAAAAACCTTTTAGGTGCCGAGCCAGAGGGACACCCAGCTTAGGAGTTCTTTCTTATTTGACGTGCTGCAGCTGCTGTAGAAATTGCAGGGCCTCGGTAGTAGACGCTTCCACTTCTATCAACTCCTTGATCATTTACTTATTTTAGTCGGGCATGTCGCCCATCTTTAGTAATCAGTTATTTATTTCAGAGACATTCTACTTCCACTTATTTTAGTTCTTGGAATTGGATTATTTATGGCTTTTTGTATTTGGCTTTCAGTATGGAGAGTTTATTCCAGTCACTTCATTTATTCAGATGTTATATTATTTATTATGTTGTTATTTGGAATGGTGAATGGGGTTTAGTAATTTATAATCCTGCATGTTAATAAAAAGATTAAAATTTTGACACCGTCTTAATTAACTAATAGGTGATTAGTAATTAATATGGTTTTCGATAATGATGCTAAGAATGAACCAAATGAGAAACCTCTTTTAATTAATAAAGTACTGATCACCCGGTATTTAATTGGTCGGGGTGTCACAATTTGTGAAATATTAATTTGTTGTGTGGGAGAGATATGATTAACAATATAAAGATTATCAACTATTGTATCAGAACAAATAAAAAAAATATTTTTCTTAGTTTATTAAAAAAAACTGAATCTCCATAAAAGGCTAAACAAGAAACTAAAATCAAATTCCTTCTCATGGAAGATGCATAAAGACAATCTTTCAAAAGTAAACTCCTACCATTATTAACGCTTAAATGAACATCTCCCATAGCAACTACTGCTACTCTCATAGCATCTCCCATAGTCAGATAAATCTCTCCATCACTTAGTCTCTTGGTTTCCTTGAACCCGACAGTACGAACCACAAAACATGATTCAACGATAAATAAATGGAATTTACCTACGTTGTTCTGTTTATTGCGAAAAACCGAACAATTGTTCTTCGAGTGTCCTAACTGCTTAAAGTGAAAACACTTTCCCTTTCGCTTTTTCACACCGCCCTGAGGCCAACGAGCTGTCTGAGGAACCATAACCTGTTTTTGAGTCTTCTTGTTCTTTTTATTCTTGCCCATAGGCTTAAAATTATAACCTTTCTCAGCAACAAAAGTACTTACTAACTTCTTGATGAAACCCTCAGCTGCTTGTAGTTTTATAAGTAGTTCCGCTAAAGAGTAAGAAAGTTTGTTCATGTGGTAATTTAAGCGGAACTACTTATAGAACTTAGGCAGCGACTGGAGAACAATATCGATATGGGTTTCCCCATCGATTTTCGCTCCAAAGTTTTAAAGCTCATTGAGAATAGACATCATCTTTAAAACATGTTCCCTCACTGGGGTCCCTTCAGCCATGTTTGTGTTCATGAGTTCTTTCATGGCAACCTGCCTTGCAGAGCGATTCTGATCCCCAAACATATCTTTGAGGTTCACCATCATGTCATAGGAATGGTCCATCGACTGATGCTGATGTTGCAGAAAATTGGACATAGATGCTAAAATGTAATACCACGCCATCTCATCAGCCTTGATCCATTTCTAGTAATCTTGGGTTTCCTTTTCGGTCGCCCCTTTACCAGGCTTCTCAGGACAGATCTCATAGAGTACAAACTTGTACCCTTCAACAGTTAACACAATATCCAAATGCCTTTTCTAGTCAAAGTAATTAGGTCCAGTTAATTTGTTTTCCTTGAGAATGACAACAAATAGATTGAAACAACTTCTCATCTTAATACTGAGAATCAAATAATAAAATGAATTATTACAGGGCAAAAAACTTTTTGAATTCTAAATTAAAATTAACGTTCCACCTATTAATTTTAAAAGAATTCGTCGGCATCCCGATTACCGTTTGAATAGTATTCCTCTTTAGAGAACCAACTTTCCAAAAAAAAATTAGGCAGGATTATTCCTTTTAATTTTATTATCTAGACAAAACCTGTGTCAAATAAAATTAAATAACCGACACGTTGGTCCACAAAATCATAGCATTTCTCTTTGGAGAACCTACCGCTATAAGTGTATACCATCAACTAACTTTAGATTATCTCATATCACATGGACTCCTTTGGAGGACCACAATAATTTGCATTCCACGTTGGAGGACTTATTTATTATTGAAAGTCTACAAATCGTTGATGGAGACCATGGGATTTTCTCTTGGAAAATTCCTTCTCCCATAGTAATTTAAAAAACTTGGTGAGGGTTAAAAAAAATGTCTCTAATTTTTAATTAATTTGAAAAATCTAGGACATTTGATATAATTTCAAAAATACTCGGATATCCCTGTTTTGATAAATAAAAAATTTCAAATACCCTTGATCATTAAAATAGTATTTTTTTTATTCTCTAATCACATATATTAATGTCCACAATTCAAAATAATTATTAATTATTCACATGTAGCATCTACATGATTTAAGTCCGATCAGTATACCATGTTGTCCATAATTCTAAGGCCTGTCAACACATATTAACATTGCAAGAATTAAAACATGAATAATAAATACATAAATCAACATAAATAAAAAAAGGAGATAAATAAGGATTCCCGACTATTATGGTCAAGATACAACTCTGTCGTAGATTGGAGTTCTCAACAGTCATCCTTGAACTGGGACGGCACGGGTTCCACCTGCCATGTCAGTTTCAATAGTGCTAAACAGTGCTTGGAGACGGGGGCGCTGCCCCTAGACCCCCGCAAGGGCGCCGCCCTGAACCCCGCCACCGGTCCGGGGAGGTCAGGCCCATTAAGAAACACATCCTTATCTCTCCTTGGGATCCCTACTCTAGCCTATATATACGCACCTAAGGCTCATTCTTTCTTAAGCTAACCGTCACTCTATGATACTCAAAAGACCCAAATCCGAATTTGTGAGAAAGAGAGACTAAAAAAAAGAGGAAAAAAGAGAAGAAAAGGTGGTCACGAAGGAAGAGTCCGCACTCTGCTCATGACTGTCCATATCAGGAACACAGTAGAAAACCGTGCGGTGCATAGAGACAGCGTTCTTGATCAACTGTCAGCACATACCATTTTTGCTAAGACGAGATCAAATCAAAGAGATCTCGAAGGTAAATTCTTATTCCGCTTTATAGGATTTTCGTATGTGTAATTTTTTTTATAGTTCAATCCATACGCGTTTTCAGTAGTGCACTTGGCCACTTGTGTCTTGGCGTAGATTGCACTTGTGTCTTGGGACGGCACGGGGTTCCACCTGCTCGGTCAGTTTTGACAGTGTTAAGCACTGCTTGTAGACGGGGGCGCAACCCCCTAGACCCCTGAGAGGGCGGCCCCTCTCGACCCGTCCACCTGAACGCGGGGGTCGAGCCCATTAGGAGCCACATCCTTATCTCACCTTAGGATCCCTAATGTAGCCTACATAATGTGACACCCTGCTTAATTAAATATCGGGTGATCAGTCCTTTATAAAATTTAAAACAGAATGTTCGGTTGCTTCATTCTTAGCAACACTGTCGAAAACGCAATAACTTATTTAATCACCTAATATAATTAGGCTAAGTGTCAAAATATTTTTCTTATTAATTAAAAACCATTTATTTATAAAACCAAGTTATTTAATGTAAAACATCCATGCACAATTAATTAATACAAATACTGAATCAGAATCGCATGCTGAAATAAATAAGATTGGATAAAACATCCCAGTTCAAAACTCTAGATCAAAATAATAGTAGCCATCAATCCAAATGAACATGAACGAGAAATAGAGTAATATAATCTCTGAAACTGTCTAAAGAAGGGGCGACACATGCCCTAATGAAAATGTCATAATGGATAGAAATGAAATAATCGAAGCGTCTAAACAAAGTCCTGTAGCCCCCACAACAGCTACAGCATGCCACGCAATCCGAATCTCTAAGCGTTGTGTCCCTGTGGCTGAGCACCTGATATAATACATATATTCAGCAAGAGAGAGAGAAGATGCAAGAAATGGGTCAGAGCCCGATGTGTAAAAATATTTGTTTAAGCAAGTATTTAAAATTTGCAGTAAAGCAAGTATCAAGTACATGTTAGTTCGAACTCTCTCTTGAGATTCTCACCCCTCTTCTATTGTGCACGCCTAACGCGTATCTAAATTTTCTCCTTAGCTATACCTCCCAATATAACTAGTCTCAATCCATCCTAATAGTATTTACCCTCACTATTAGTCCACCCGTATCGCCCATACAATACGTTATCCAATTAGCCCATGAAGAAAAGCTAATTAATACATTTTCCATTTTCGTAATAATTCAAGTATACGATTAAAATCCTCTTAACAAGTTTTCATACCCACATTCATTATTATACACATTAGATTGATTCACAACTCTCATACATATATACATATAGTCACATCTGCCCTATATAGATATATATAACATGATACTACACCCTCGGGCTACATCCCATTAGTGCACCTAATCAACATAATGTACCCCCGAGTTATCACCCTTTAGTACACTTATTTAAATAATTTTGTACCCCCGGGTTATCACCCATTAGTACACTTACAATACATTTTTGTACCCCCGGGTTATCACCCATTAGTACACTTATAATAATAAGATTCTCACACCCCCGGGTTATCACCCATTGGTGCTTTTAATAATAATAATACATAAAAGGCATACACACGTCCTATTATAATAAATAGGTATTTCCCTCACCTACATATATGCTTCGCTTACGCATTTTAATTTCAACATTTCGTAATAGTTATTAGGATTACTATCCCTCTCGTAATCTTCACGGCATATCCTCTCCGTACCTAATTCATTAAAGTATTTAGCTCCTCATACTTCTTTCGAAATTCTGCCTTACTTAAGTTTATTATTAGAAAATATATTTCTCATTTCTGAACTACTAAACTTAAAACTGGGCCCTAAAAGAAATTATCAAAACTTCACTCTGTCGCTTGAACGAGGTGGCAAGTCGTTTGAACGAATGCCACATGTCGCTCGAATGGCTTCGCGCGAGATTGCAATCTCGCTCGAACGACTTCGCGCGAGAATGCGTTGTTCGTCCCCTGCCCAAATTTTCCAACGTTTTCCACCATTTTTAACCTCAAATCTTCTCATTCAACACTCCAAACTCCAAGTAAACAGTTCAACATCGAACCCCATCAATAACATATGAATTCTAACATCCTAGAATCATCAATTCATTATGAATCATTCATAAACTGTGAAATCCCCAATTTAAATTTATCAAAACCCTAGTTCTTCCAATACATGTTCAAGAAGCCATAATTTCCAGATTTGTTCTACATATAAATTCCTTAAAGCGTGATTTCCAGTCTACATACATTAAGGGTTTCAATCTAAATAATCACAGAATTGATTTACACATGCAAATTCCTCAATTTCACCATTTTTATAACCTATAACATAATCCTAACAATCCTACACTAACATGAATCAAATCAATACCGAAATACAACAAGTTATAAACACTTGCCTTGAGTGGGTAGTCTGATTTCTCGATGTTGTTGGTATGGGTATGTTCCCCTCGTCCCGATCTACACGGTGGTGGTGGTGGTTGTGCAAGGTGATGTCGATTTGACCCTCTTCTCTTGGCAAAAGCTCTCCCTCACACTTCCTATGGCCGTTCTTACTTTCTCCAGCTTTCTAACCCTAAAGCAATTGTTTTGGCTGATAAATTAACTCCTAATTTTCGTCCATTAATTAGGCCTAAAAATCCAATTTACCATAATGCCCTTTTTGGGTGCCGGTTAGGCCTAAAATTGCCCCGGGATGCAAACTAAACACTCGAGTATACTATTTCGACTATTTCGACCCTTCCGGACTCAACGGTACACTCGAAATCATCATACGAGTTACTAAAAATAATTGATATATTTATTCCATCAATTTAGTCCCGACACGACTCACGCGCGTCTGACTTAATTCATTAAATTATCGTATTATTATCTCTCGACAATTTATTACAATGCATAGTTCCATATTACATATCGCACAGTAATGTTAAACTAATAAGTATTAACCCTTAGCACGCTACTTAATATATATTTTCATTAGATCCGGATTAATTAACAATTTAATTCTTCACATTTAAATTCAATTAATCCCTCTGTAATAAATAATCCCTTAATTATTTAAATCATAAAAATGTGGGGTATTACACATATATGAACCTAAGGCTCATTCTTTCTTAAGCTAGATGTCACTATTTGATACTTAAAGCACCCAAATTCAGACTTGTGAGAAAAAGAGACGGTAAAGAGTAAAAAAGAGACGAAAAGGTGATCACTCGCACTCTGCTCGTGACTGTCCATATCAGGAATACACTAGAAGACCGTGAGGTGCATCGAGCCTGCATTCTTGATCAACTGTCACCACATACGGTTTGTTCTAAGACGAGATCAAATCAAACAGATCTCGAAGGTAAATCCTTATTCCACTTTATAAGATTGTGTATGTGTAATTTTTTTGTAGTCCAATCTATACGCGTTTTCAATAGTGCACTTGTGCTCGTGACTTGGCGTAGATTTCACTTGTGTCTTGCAACGACAAGGGGTTCCACCTGCCCGATCAGTTTTAACATTGTTAAGAAATGCTCGAAGGCGGGGGCTCCGCCACTTAGAACCCGCGAGGGCGCCGCCACTTAGAACCCGCGAGGGCGGCCACCCTCGACCCCACCACCTGACCGGGCAGGTGGAACCCCGTGTCATCGCAGTTCAAGGATGACTGTTGAGAACTCCAATCTACGACAGAGTTGTATCTTGACAATAATAGTCGGGAATCCTTATTTATCTCATTTTTTATTTATGTTGATATATGTCTTTATTATTCCTGTTATAATTGTTGGGTTGTTAATATGTGTTAACGATTCCCTTAGAATTATGGACAACATGGTATACCGATCAGACTTAAATAATGTAGATGCTAAATGTGAATAATTCATAATTATAATGAATTGATGACATTAATATGTGTGGTTAGAGAATAAAAAAAATTGAGTATTTTTTTTAACGATCAAGGGTATTTGAAATTTTTTATTTATGAGACATTTACTTGATATATTAAAATAGGGATATCCCGGTATTTTTTGAAAATATATCAAAAGTCCTAGATTTTTCAAATTAATTAAAAATTGGACACATTTTTTTTAACCCTCAAAAAGTTTTTAAAATTACTAAGTGGGAGAGGGAATTTTTACAAGAGAATCCCATGGTCTCCATCAATGATTTTTAGACTATCAATAATAAGTAGGTCCTCCAACGAGGAATGCAAATTATTGTGGTAGTCGGTATAAATTACCTTAAGGGTAATTTTAAATTCATTATTCACAAATGCGGCCCCCAAAGAAGGAGTCTACGTGATATGAGATAATCTAAAGTTAGTTGATGGTATACACTTAAACATAAAATAATGGTAGATTCTCCAAAGAAGAATGCTATGATTTTGTGGGACCAAAGCGTCGGTTATTTAATTTTATTTGACATAGGTTTTGTCTAGCTAATAAAATTAAAAGGAATAAGCCTGCCTAATTTCTTTTTTGGAAAGTAGGTTCTCTAAAGACGAATACTATTCAAATGGTAATCGGGATGCCGTATATATGGAACATTAATTTTCGTTTAGAATTCAAAAAATTTCATGCCCTATAAATATTCATTTTATAATTTGATTCTCAGTATTAAGATGGGAATCTCTTTCAATCCACTTGCAGTCATTCTCAAGTAAAACAAATTAACTGGACCTAATTACATTAACTGGAAAAGGAATTTGGATAATGTGTTAACTGCTAAAGGGTACAAATTTGTGCTCTATGAGATCTGTCCTAAGAAACCTGGTGAAAGGGCGACCGAAAAGGAAACCCGGGATCCCCAGAAATGGATCAATGCTGACGAGATGGCGCGGTGTTATATTTTGGCATCTATGTCAAATGTTCTCCAACATGAGCATCAGTCGATGGACCATGCCTATGACATGATGCTGAACCTCAAAGATATGTTTGGGGATCAAAATCGTGCTGCAAGGCAGTTTGCCATGAAAGAACTCATGAACACAAACATGGCTCAAGGGACCCCAGTGAGGGAACATGTTTTAAGGATGATGTCTCTTCTCAATGAGATTGAAATCCTTAGAGCGAAAATTGATGGGGAAACCCAAGTCGATAATGTTCTCCAGTCTCTACCTGAGTCCTTTAAGTAGTTCCGACTAAATTACAATATGAACAAACATTCTTACTCCTTAGTGGAACTACTTAAAGAACAACAAGAACAAGAAGACTCAAAAATAGGTTATGGTCCCTCAGGCAGCTTGTGGGCCCCAGGGAGGTGTGAAAAATCCCGAGGGCAAGTGTTTCCACTGTAAGAAGTCAAGGCACTATAAGAACAATTGTCTGGTTATCCGCAATAAACAGAACGATGCGGGTAAATTCCATTTATTTGTCGTTGAATCACGTTTTGTGGTTCGTACTACCGGTACCTAGTGTGTAACCACTAATCATGTATGCAATTCTTTCCAGGGGTTCCAAGAAACCAAGAGACTAAGTGATTGAGAGATTTATCTAACTATGGGAAATGCTACGAGAGTAGCGGTAATTGTTGTGGGAGATGTTCATTTAAGCTTTAATAATGATAGAAGGAGTTTACTTTTAAAAGATTGTCTTTATGCATCTTCCATTAGGAAGAATTTGATTTCAGTTTCTTGTTTAGCCTTTTATGGATATTCAGTTTCTTTTAATAAACTCGTGGTTATTAAGAAAAATAAATCTTTTATTTGTTTTGGTATATTAGTTGATAATTTTATATTGTTAATCTTATCTCTCCAACACAACAAATTAATATTTTGCATAATTAAATTGGACCAAATTTAAAGAGAAAGGAACCCTCCTTAGTGAACCAAACGTATCTTTGACACTTACGTCTGGGTCATATTAATCTAAAAAGGATTCGTAGAGTGGTAGGAAGTGGGCAATTGAGCTCACTAGAAGTGGAGGCACTTCCAGTCTGTGAATCCTGTTTAGCAGGTAAAATTACCAAGTGTTTCCATTGTAAGCAGTCTGGACACTGGAAGAATAATTGTTCGATTTTCCGCAATAAACAGAATAACGCAGGTAAATTCCATTTATTTATCATTGAATGATGTTTTGTGTTTTGTACTACCGGTACTTGGTGTGTAGATTCGGGAGCCACTAATCATGTATGAAATTTTGTCCAGGGGTTCCAGGAAACCAAGAGACTAAGTGATGGAGAGATTTATTTGACTATGGGAAATGCTACGAGAGTAGCGGTAATTGTTGTGGGAGACGTTCATTTAAGCTTTAATAATGATAGGAGTTTACTTTTAAAAGATTGTCTTTATGCACCTTCCATTAGAAAGAATTTGATTTCAGTTTCTTGTTTAGCCTTTTAAGGATATTCAGTTTCTTTTAATAAACTCGTTGTTATTAAGAAATATAAATCTTTTATTTGTTCTGGTACATTAGTTGATAATTTTATATGGTTAATCTTATCTCTCCAACACAACAAATTAATATTTTTCATAATTCAATTGGACCCAGTGTTTTTAAGGCGCAAGGTGCACCCAAGCGCAAAGGTGTCTCTGGAGCCTAGGCACAAGGCGAGGCGCGCGCCTGATTGAAGCTAGGTGCACTTTTTGAAAAAAAAAATATTTATTCATATTTCAAGCAATATATTGATGTTGTAATATCATGACATCAATGATAAACTTAATGGGATAAGTAAGATTCCAAAATATAACATATTAACATGTAAAGCTAAACTTTAACCAACAAAATATTAACATGTTAAGACACAAAATTAAATGTCTTATATTTAAATTTTTTGTTATATTGTATTTCAACTGATATTTTTTCCCCATGTAAAACAGCAAAACAGTAAAATATATAAAATAGTAAAACATTAAAACAGTAATTTCAGCAAATGGTGTTGTATTGTATTTAAATGGTGTCCTATTGTATTTAAAATTTTCATTGTATTATATTTCAACTGATATTTTTTTTCCTCACAGCAAACAATAAGAAAGGAAAAAGGAAGAAAAAGGAGGCAGAAAAGAAAGGTAGAAAAAAGAAGAAAGAAAACAAAATGCAGAAAAAAGGGCTGAAAAAAGAAAAAAAGAAAAAAAAAAGACAGAAAACGGCCATTCGAGAAAGAATTTGGCAGCAAAAACAAAAGTCTGAGAAGAAAACAGGATGAAATAGGCTGAAAAAAGGAAAAACGACGAAAAAAAGAGAGCAGAAAAGTAGGAAAAAAAAGCAGCGCGCCTAGTCCCACGATTGGTGCCTGAGTGAGCCTCGCGCCTAGTGCCTTCAGGCGCGTGCCTTTTGAATTGCGCCTCCCCCACCCTTCCTCTAGGCGCCTCACCTGCGCCTTAGTGCGCCTAGGCGCACCTTTAACAACTATGATTGGACCAAATTTAAAGAGAAAGGAACCCTCCTTAGTGAACCAAACATATCTTTGACACTTACGCCTGGGTCATATTAATCTAAAAAGGATTTGTAGACTAGTAGGAAGTGGGAAATTCAGCTCACTAGAAGTGGAGGCACTTCCAGTTTGTGAATCTTGTTTAGAAGGTATAATGACCAAGTGTTTCCACTGTAAGCAGTCAGGACACCGGAAGAACAATTGTCTGGTTTTCCCTAATAAACAGAATAACGCAGGTAAATTCCATTTATTTATCGTTGAATCATGTTTTGTGTTTCGTACTACCGGTACCTGGTGTGTAGATTCGGGAGCCACTAATCCTGTATGCAATTCTTTCCAGGGGTTACAGGAACCACGCGATTAAGTGATGGATAGATTAATCGAATAATGGGAAATGCTACGAGAGTAGCGGTAATTGTTGTGCGAGACGTTCATTTAAGCTTTAGTAATGATAGGAGTTTACTTTTAAAAGATTGTCTTTATGCACCTTCCATTAGAAAGAATTTGATTTCAGTTTCTTATTTAGCCTTTTATGAATATTCATTTTCTTTTAATAAACTCGTGGTTATTAATAAAAATAAAACTTTTATTTGTTTCAGTACATTAGTTGATAATCTTTATATTGTTAATCTTTTCTCTCCCAAACAACAAATCAATATTTTGCATAATTCAATTCAACCAAATTTAAAAGAATGGAACCCTCCTTACCAAACGTATCTTTGTCACTTACGCCTAAGCCATATTAATCTAAAAGGGATTCGTAGACTGGTAGCAAGTGGGAAATTGAGCTCACTAGAAGTGGATGCACTTCTAGTTTGTGAATCCTGTTTAGAAGGTAAAATGACCAAGAGACCTTTCTCGACCAAGGGCTATAAAGAAAGCCAAAGAACTGTTGGAATTGGTTCGTTCTGATCCATGTAGACCGATGATAACCCGAGCAAGAGAGCTTTGAGTATTTTATGACTTTCATAGATCATACTGAAGGTATGGGTACGTTTACCTAAAGCACCATAAGTCCGAAGCCTTTGAGAAATTCAAAGTTTATAGGGCAGAAGTGGAGAAGCATCAAGGTAAAAGTATCCAAACACTACAATCTGATCGTGGTGGCGAGTACCTCTTAGGGGAGTTTAGGCAATATCTAGAAAAATCAAGGGATCACATCCCAATTGTCTGCACCTGGTATGCCTCAGAAAAATGGTGTGGCATGATTAAGTCCATGTTGAGTTACACAGATCTCCCAGATTACTTTTGGGGACATGCTTTAGAAATGACCACTTATTTGTTGAACTTGGTACCTTCAAAGGCGGTCTCTACTACACCCAAGGAATTGTGGATTGGGCGCAAGCCTAGTATGAAACATATTCGAATCTGGGGTAGTCCAGCACATGTGTTGAAGAGAGTTCATAGTAAGTTGGAATCAAGATCAGAAGTTTGTTTCTTTATAGGATATCCTAAGGAAACTAAGGGTTATTTATTCTATGATCATTGTTAGCACCAATGCCCGATTCTTGGAAGAGAATTATGATGGATTATAAACCCGGAAGTAAAGTTGTTCTTGAAGAGTTGCGAGGGATCCAACAAGATCCTTCAACACCACCAATACAGGATGAAATAACACGACGAGCTAACACTAGTACACCAACACAGGGACTACCTCATTGCAGTGGGAGGGTTATACGTCAACCTGAACAGTTTATGTTCTTGGGAGAGAGTTATGACAAGGTCCCTGATGAACTTGAAGCCGATCCCTGTAACTACAACGAGGCTATCCAAGATAAAGATGCAAAACTTTGGCTTAAAACTATGAATTCTGAGCTAGAATCTATATATTCTAATTTAGGTATGGAGTCTTGTAGATCCATCCGAAGGGATAAAACCAATAGGATGGAAGTGGGTCTATAAGAGAGAAAAGGGGTGGACGGCAAGGTTGAGACCATTAAGGCACAACTTGTTACAAAAGGATTTACTAAGAAAGAGGGTATCGATTATGAGGAAACCTTCTCGCCGGTAGCAGTGATTAAGTTTATCCGAATATTCTTATCCATTGCGGGGCATTTTGATTATGAAATTTGGCAAATGGACATCAAGATAACATTTCTTAATGAGAATCTTGACGAGTGTATCTATCTGGTGTAGCCAGACGGTTTTATTGCCCAAGGCCAAGAGCATAAATTATGTAAGCTTAAGAAGTTCATTTATGGATTTAAGCAAACATCTAGAACTTGAAACATTTCTTTTGATCAGGCAATCAAATCTTTTGGTTTTAATCAATGTCCAGATGATTCTTGTTTGTACAAGAAATGCAACAGAAATGTAGTGGTGTTTTTAGTATTATATGTGGATGACATTCTTCTCATTGGAAATGATTTTGGAGTGTTGTCTTCAATTAGAGTGTGGTTGTCTAGCCAATTCGATATGAAAGACTTAGGAGAAGCTACCCGTGAGCCATAAGATACGTAAACACATCAAGCATAATTATCATCTCATTCGAGAATTTGGGTAGCGAGATGATGTCACAGTGATCAAGATTGCATCAGAGAACAACCTAGCAGACCCTTTCACGAAGAGCGTACCAGCCAAGACTTTTGATAGTCACATAGAGGAGATAGGAGTGAGATTCATTGCAGCATGACTTTGAGTCTAAGTGGGAGATTTGTTCGAGAAGTAGACTAAAACCATGCTTTATGTAATAGTTTTAGTTATGCATTTATTATTAAAATAAAATCATTTTTTCATGTTTTAGTGAGAACCATGTATGGACATAATGTTTGCATTACTTTATATATTGCCAATGTCTTTTATTATGCTCAGTATGTTTTCTGATGTCTAAGGTACGGCTTACACAAAGAGGATCAGATCACCCGTTCTTGTAGAATATAAGTTTTATCGTTCACAGTCTTAGATGGAACTAGACACACCAACAGTAGGGTTGTAGCTCAATTTTAAGTAGGTTTATCTTGATTACGGGAAACTGTATAGTTTCAACTTATTGTGCTAATACACTTTGTGTATTTAAAGGGACCACCTTGAGGTCATTGTCTTTATACTGATTCTATAAGATAATGTAAACCTCGTGATTATTAGGTTAACTTAAGGCTCTTAATCAGGGTATGATTGATGGACACATGCATTAGTTATGTATTGCTTTGACCTTTCGGGTGAGATTCATTTTTGGATCAATAATCTTGATAGATTGGGTAATGGTGATTATTGTATGGTGAAAGTCTTTTTATGGATGGAATCCACATCTCGGTATGGAGACTGGTGATACCCCCTTGAGATGCTTATAAGTTTTGTATGTGTCAAACCCTGCAGGTGGATTTTGTTACTCCGATACTACAAAGAAGTTAAGTCGGATCGATTAAGGACTTAAAGAAGTTAATCAAATAAATTAAATTATATTAACGGGTATCTTTAACCTTAATGTGGGGAGAATTAAGTAATTAATAATGAAGACCTCGAAATATAATTTTGAGTTAAGGAATGGAGTTTCAATTATAATTATTTAGTGGTATTAATTATAATTAAGGGACTGAGATTAGGATCCGAGAAGGATTAGGTTTTCTCGGGCCATTAGGAGCCACATTCTTATCTTTCCTTAGGGTCCCTACTGTAGCCTATGTATATATGCACCTAAGGCTCTAGCCGCCATTCTTTGATACTCAAAAGACCCAAATTCAGACTTGTGAGAAAGAGAGACATCAAAAGAGGAAAGAGGAAGAAAAGGTGGTCACGAAGGAAAAGCCCACACTCTGCTCGTGACTGTCCATATCAGGAATACAGTAGAAGACCGTAAGGTGCATCGGGCCTGTCTTCTTGATAAACTGTCATCACATACGGTTTCTGCTAAGACGAGATCAAATTAAAGAGATCTCGAAGGTAACTCCTTATTCCGCTTTATGGTAGTTTGCGTAAGTGTAATATTTTTTTTGAAGTTCAATCAATACGCGTATGTGTAATGTTCCGCTTAATAGATTTTGAGTACAGCACGCAATGCTAAAATATCTAGCAAAGAAAATGAATTAGGCCCGATTGAGTGAAAACGAGCAAAATCCGAAAAACTTGAAAGGCCATAAAAAAAATGAACTAAAATAAAAATTAAGGAAAATACAATTTCAAATAAAACAGACAAACGAAAGTCATTAGCTTTAAATTTTACTTTGATGACTTGCAACACCACACAACGAGTCACGAAAAATAGATGATTGACGTATATTTTATCCACTCACGAGCACGTAGTGTAAATGGTAAGAAACATGTTAATTCCCATAGTGAATAAAAGGTCAAATTTTTGGGTTCAAAATGTTAACAATTCAATAAGGCTAGAATAAAAAATAAAAAATCACATACTAGACGAGACATTGCAAACCCATTGGTCTTCAACTTATATCTCCCTCAAAATGCTCGTGTATTTAATTTTTTGCAATTTTTTTTAGAAATATTTTTTTAAGGAGCACATAATAGACAATTTTACCAGTGGAGCTTTCACATAGCTTAGGGCATCACTTTCCATTGCACCACTCATCATTTTTTATAAGAATCCCCACAAATAATGGTTTTTACATGCAATGTTAAAAAATCTAGCGAAGAAAATGTATTAGGCCCGATTGAGTGAACACAAGCAAAATCAGACTGGCAAGTAGATATGCATCGAAGATACACCCTAATTCATTTTGGTACGTGTGCGCAAAATGGGACACATTAAACACGGGTTTATTTTACTAGGCTGTGGTGAACGCTATAAATTAGTCAAGTGAGATAATAATGAAATCAATAACATGTTACAGGATGCGTAAAACTAAGTAGATGGATAGTGGCTAGAGGATGGGTTACAAGACGCATATAGCAACATAGTGTTTCAGACATTCAAAATACAAATATTATAGGGTTTTTGAAAAGATAAATAAAATTGCAAAGTATTTTTGGGTTTTTCAAAATAAATATTATAAAAGAACATAAATATTTCCGAACTGAGAATAAAAATAGAAAAAATAAAAGTAAGAAGAAATATATTACATGAGTTCAATAGATGATTTATATATAGGAACAATTGGAATGAATAAAGAGAATGGATCCTAATCTAGAATACAGGAACATCCTAATCTTTGGAGAAAACCCCGATCAACTTCCTAAGGTTCCCGAACCAAAATGAGTCGAGGGGTCCGGTGACGATATCAACATATTGAACATCTGTCTGAACATAACTGCCGGAAATTACATTTTCCTTAACCAAATCTCATATGAAATGATGAAGAATACCGGTGCGCTTAGTGCGAGAGTGTTCATGGGATTTTTGTAATCCTTAGAGCACTTGTATTATCACAATATATAGGCATCGTCCCTTGATCTATTGCATAATCAAAAAGCATTTGTTTCATCCAGATAAGTTGTTCGCAGCAACAACTAATTGCAGCTATGTACTCGGCCTCGACGGTCAACAATTAAAATTGAATTTTTTTTCTTTCTACGCCAAGACACAAGTGCACAACCAAGATAAAAACAACCACTATTTTTTCCATAGGACATCTTCGACCCAATTGCTTTCGGAGTAGGCATATAAGGAAGCATACGTATTAAAAGAGTACAAAATTTCATAATCGAGGGTCCCACTCACATACTTAACAACTCTCTTAACTTTTAACAAGTGGAATTCTTTCAGACATGCTTGAAAGCGGGTGCATACACCTACACTATATGCTATATCAGGACGACTAGCGATGAGATATAATAGCCTACCATCATACCCCTATAGAGTGTCCGAAATAATATGAATGGGACTCTCGATTATAGAATTTGTACTCTTTTAACACGCATTCTTCCTTATATGCTTACTCCAATGGCAATTAAGTAGAATTTTTTTTTACATGAATGAACAACATGGGAGGAGAATAGGGCTGCAATAAAGGTTTGGAGAGGAAAAAAGGGAACATCCCTCTTAGGATTTTGGAGAGAATGAACTGGTAAAGGAAAAAGTGTTGGGTTCTAAGAATTAAAAGGATACAAGCGTGTGGAGAAGAAAAGGACAAATTTTATTTGTCTTTTCAAAAACCCAGAAATATTTTTATTTCGGATGTCTCGAGCACTACGTTGCTATATCAGTCTTATAACCTATCTTGTGGTAACTTCCCATCTTCTAAGTTTTACCTTTCTCGTAATGTGATATTGATTTCATTCTGATCTCACCACTGTCTAGTAAAATAAACCCGTGTCTAAAGTATCCCATTTTGCGCACACGTACACCAAAATGAATAAGGGTGTATCTTCGATGCATATCTACTAGCAAGTCTGATTTTGCTCGTTTTCCCTCAATCGGGCCTAATACATTTTCTTCGCTAAATTTTGAGCTTTGCGTGCAAGAACCATTGCTTGCGAGGATTCTTATAAAAAATGAAGAGAGATGCATGGGACACCCCTCCTTTTTTTAATCACGGATGATCAGTCCTTTAACAAAATAAATTGAAATCTCATTTAGTTCAATCTTAGCATCATGGTCGACAACTTTTTAAATCCCTAACCAGTTAAGTTAAAATAAGTCAGTGCCAAATTTTATTTTTTATTATACAAATGCACCCACAACAATTAACAGGGCTATAATAATATATGCCATTCAGACAATAACTGAAGTCTAGAACATCCTAGGATTAAATAAATAAATGCCGAATAAACCTTCTGCTCCAAATCCAACAACCAAATCATAAATCTAACTAAAATGAAATAAATCTAAATACAAAGTCTGATACTGAAAGAAATAAATTCAACTAAATGTCTGAACTTAACGGACAACCTGTCCAACTATAATAACTGAATATGAATCCTAAACTAGAAATGAAATAACTGAAGCATCTACTCAAGTCCTGCATGCCTCCACAAGCGCTGCAGCTACACATTTCTGGAATGAAACATCATACCTGACGCCCTTGTGGATGGATACCTAAAAATTTTGAAAATAGTTTTGATACGGTTCTGAACCCAAAACCTTGGAAAATATTTAGCAAGTATTTAAAAAGCAGTAAGAGCAGTTATTATACACACGTTAGCTTCACGCACACTCCCTGGAGTTCCTCACCTCTCAATTATGGTGCAAACTTAATGTATCCTTCTAAACCCACTTAGTTATGCTACCCAGTCTAACTAGTCACAATAAGCATCTATCTAACCACTAATACTCTTAGCTAACCCGTACTGTCCATACGATACGCTACCTTAAAACCATAACCAATATCAGCTGAATATTATATTTGAACTATTAATTAAGTTTCTCTTTACTTTAGACATAATTATCTATATCTTCTTACTACCACACAAAAGTAGAACAAATCACACGAGTATATATATATATATATATACCACTACAGCATCCCTGGAACAAGAACCGCGACGCAAGCATACTCTGCTATCGAATTCATGTACCTCATGTACCAAATCGAGAACTACCGGTTCGGAATAACCCTTGAATCATAAATCAAATAAACACATAATGGAGGCGAACACAGTCCTAAAACTTTGCGCTACACACATACCAAACGCACCCAAATGAGGGGTGACACTATCGTGCACTCAAATAGTGGTCAAGCCCTAAGTTCTATGTTCCGGGGCACACATCTAGACCTTGTTGTGACCTCCCATGATAGCAGGCAGCGTAGATATGCTTATACACCTAAAATGCACATAATAGGTATACACACAACTTATAAATATAACCAGTACATTTTACGCATGTCTCGAATACCGAACGTACTAATGATTCACACTTCATATTATTTTCTTATTTTCTCGAGTATCACTCACTACCCAAAGGATCCTAGTTACCCGTTACATAATTTCAGTAGTTATTACATCATTAATCTACTGGTATCAATTTGGGGTTATCATTTACGCTTACCGCAGCTCGTTTTTAATTTCTCGATATTCAATATAATCGCTTAACCTCATAGGCCCTAGTCTCATTTTACCCTCATTATGACTTAGCCAAAGCTTTAAATATATGTCTACTGTAATTCCCAAGTCCTCATATGGTTCATAAACCATTACCAAAGTCCCCTTATATTTATTCATAAAGAAAACTACATAAATAAACAAAGATCCCATTTCCAGCAATCGTCGATCGATCGATTCATCGATCCATCGACATCAGTCAATACCTGCTTTGATCATCTTCTCCAGATTCGTGTTTTCCCCATTATAAAACAACGCAACCTCCATGGAACTACTCCAAACGCACACCCAAACTAACCGAACTTCATATAGGAATGCTTAAATAGTTTCTAACGTAATCATATCCTCAGATCATCATGAATTCCACAGTAAACAAGATGAAATTCTCACTTTATCCATATATACCCTACGTTTACTTTTCTTGCATGTTCATTCTTCAAGAACTCGGATTTTTATCATCCTTTTAAATCCAAATATCAGATTTCATGTTACATTGACAGGAGGTTGATTTTTAAGATGATATTCCAACAATTCATGAACCAAATCTCAATATACATTTCAAAAATTAATTTTTCATGCAATATTAATCGTACACTATCATAGGTATTATAAGTTCTCAAAAGAATTGCAAGTTTAAACACTTACCTTAGGGTTGAGTGGTCTGATTTTCGTTGCTAGCTAATAGAGGCGTCTTCTCATTGCTCCGTTCTTAAATCCAACAACGACGATGGTGCAAAATGGTGTAGGTAGGCTTAAGAATCCTTCTCCTACTCTCTGTTATGGCCTCTCTTCTCTCCCAGGTATTGTAACCATAGCCTCTAGACTCAGGTGGCTGATATATAACTATAAAATTCGGAGTTTTGCCAACCATAAACTCCTAAATGACCAAAACACCCTTACGTACTGCCGAGTTGATTAAAAAATTCCCCGGGACCCAAATAAAATGCCCGGGTACTCTATTTCGCCTATTTCGGCCCATTCGGAATCAACAATGACCTCAAAATTGCCATCCGAATCACCTTACATAAATTTCCTCTCTCAACCTTAACATAGCCTGAACACGATTCCCGATTGAGATATATAACGTAGTCTCGTCGATATTACTCACTACGACGTATAATAATTATCACTTGTTACTTACTACACACTTAGTAAATTTATTCGTTAATATTATTCATAACCTCTCTCTCGATCAATATTTAATAAACACATAATATTGAATTGTAATTCAATTACTGCACACGTGTAATTAAAAAATGCTCGAATTGATTAAATTCTAAATGTTCAAAAATACGGGGGGTTACATACAAATTCATGATGATTTATGAAGTCTATACTTGACGTCGGGGGAGGATGGGAGAAGTACCTTCCATTGGTAGGGTTTGATTATAATAAATCCTACCAGTTCACCATCTTCATGCCATCATTATAGCCCTTGTATGGACTTCCTTGTCGTTTGCTCGCTTGCTGGTTAGAGCTGGGGGACAAAAAACTGTTACGGCCGGAGATAATTCAGGATACTACTGCCACGATTGAACTTATTCGGGGGCGCATCCGTATAGCTCAGGACAGGCAGAAGAGTTATGCCGACGCAGACAGGAGGCACATAGAGATGGAGACTAGTGACCAAGTTCTGGTACGGGTGTCTCCTATGAAGGGAGTCTTGAGGTTAAAAAAAAAACAAAGTTAGCACCGAGGTATATATGGGACGTTTTTCCGATTATCGAGAGGGTGGGACCAGTTGCATATGGGATGGGCTTACCAGAGCACTTACAGCGGATTCACGATGTGTTCCACATGTCATCGCTGAAGAGGTACCGGAGGAGCGAGAGGGCTTATTGACACGTTCCAGTAGAGGAGATATATTTGCAACCAGATATCTCCTACGACGAGAGAACAGTTACTATACTTGATCGTAGTGAGCGTAAGCTGTGATCTAAGGTGGTGCCCTTAGTCCGAGTTCAGTGAGGGAACCATAATGTAGACGAGTCGAGGTGGAAGCGAGAGGACGATATGCGAGAGCAGTATCCAGAGTTATTTACTACAGGTACGTCCAAATTTCAGGGACGAAATTCTTTTGCAAGAGGGGAAATATGTAACACCTCGTATATTTTAACATTTAGAATTTAATCAATTTGGGCATTTTTAACTAACAAGTGTGCAGTAATTTAATTAAAACTCAATACTGTGTGTTTACTGAATATTAATCGCAAGAGAGATTATGAATAATATATATGGAATAAATTTACCAAGTGTGTAGTAAATAACAAGTGACTTATTACACATCGTAGTGAGTAATATCGAGGGGACTATGTTACATCTCAACAGGGAGTCGTGTGCAGGCTATGTTAAGGTTGAGATAAGAAATTTATGTAGAGTGGATCGGATGGCAATTTTGAGGTCACGGTTGATTCCGAATGGGCCGAAATAGACGGAATAGAGTACTCAGGCGCATTAATTGGGTCCCGAGACATTTTTAGATCAACCCGGCACTACGTAAGGGTGTTTTGGTCATTTGGGAGTCTAGGGTTGGCAAAACTCCGAATTTTATGGTTATATATCAGCCATCTGAGTGTAGAGGCTAGGGTTACAATACTTAGGAGAGAAGAGAGGTCATAAGAGGGAGTGGGAGAAGTGTTATTACGCCAACCTACACTATTTTTCACCACCGTGATCGCCGAAATTAAGAACGGAGCAAGGAGAAGACGCCTCCATCATCTAGCAACGAAAATCAGACCACTCAACCCTAAGGTAAGTATTAAAACTTGCAATTCTTTTGAGCACTTATAATACCCATGATATTGTAAGGTTAATATTGCATGAAAACATGATTCTTGGAATGTATATTGAGATTTAATTCATGATTTGATGGAATATCATATTAGAAATCAACCTCCTGATAATGTAAAACGAAATCTGAGATTTGGTTTAAAGGATGATAAAAATCTTAGCTCTTAGAGATGAACACGTAAGAAAAGTAAACCTAGGGCATATATGAATAAAGTGAGAATTTAATCTTGTTTAATGTGGAACTCATGATGATTTGTGGATAGGATTACGTTAGAATGGGAGAAACAATGGGTGGGCGTTTGGATGAGTTCCTATATGAAGTCTGGTTAGTTTGGATGGGCATTTGGTTGAGTTTCATGGAGGTTGGGTTGTGTAACAATGGGAGAAACATGAATCTGGAGAAGATGATCACAGCAACGATCGATCATTGATCGATCGACGATTTCTGGAAATGGGATCTTTGTTTATTGATTTAATTTTCTTACCAATAAATATGGGGGACTTGGTAATGGTTTATGAACTATATGATGACTTGGGATATAGTAAACCTATAGTTAAAGCTACGACTTAGTTATAAAAAGGGTAAAATGAGACAAGGACATATGAGGTTAAACGATTATGTTGAATATCGAGAACTTAAAAATGGGTTGCGAGAAGAGTAGATGATAACCCAAAATTGACACCAATAGCGTAATGATGTATTAACTACTGAAATTAATTAAGGGGTAACTAGGGTGAGTGATACTCAGGAAAACAAGAGTCTAAATCATTAGTACATTAGGTATTCGGGACATACGTAAAATGTACTGGTTATATTTTTAGGTTGTGTGTATACCTATTATGTGCATTTTATGTGTATAAGCATACCTACATTGCCTGCTATAATGGGAGGTCACGCGTAGTGGACGATCCCACATTGGCGATGCTGGTAAAGTCTGAATGTGTGACCCAGAACATAGAACTTAGGGCTTGACCATTATTTGAGTGTATGATAGTGTGTGACCGGTCATTTGGGAACGTTAAGTACATGCGTAGCCATAAGGTTTAGGACTATGTTCGCCTCCATTATGTGTTTATTTGATTTATGGTTCGAGTGTGATTCCGAACCTGTAGCCCTTGATTTGGTACGTGAGGTACATTGACTCGATAACAGAGTATGCATGCATCGCGGTTCTCGTGGTATATATAAATAGTGTGATATATATACTTGTGTGATTTGTTCTACTCTTTTGTGGTAGTAGAAGTTATAGATAGTGTAAACCTAAAGTAACTTAAGTAAGAGAAAATTAATTAATAGTTCAAAATATAATATTCGAGTAATATTGATTATGGTTTTACACGTATGGACGATACGGGTGAGCTAAGAGTATTAGTGGTTTAATAGATGCTTATTGTAACTAGTTAGGCTAGATAGCATAACTAGGTGGGTTTAGTAGGAGACGTTATGTGTGCACTATAGTTGAGAGGTGAAGAACTCCAGGGAGTGCATGTGAAAGGAACGTGTGTATAATAACTTCCCTTACTGCATTTTAAATACTTGTTAAATATTTTTCAAAGTTTTGGGCTCTGATCCGTATCAAATCTATTTTCCAAATTTTTAGGTGTCTAGCCACAGGGACGCAAGGCATTATATTTCATTCTAAGGATACGTAGCTGCAGCGCTTGTGGATGTGATTGGGCATAAATATTGTATATTTATCCCCCTAATTTCAGTACTTTTGTGAACCCGAATGATGTAACATATATGGATTTGATTCAATTTTATGCTTCTAACCTTCTTGGCGAGTATTTCGTGTTTTGTGCTTCTCCTATTGGTTTTACAGGTTAATTATGCAAGCAGTGCAAAGGAGGAAGCAAGACAGTGCAAGAAAAGCTAGGAAGGCAAGTTCAAGGGCATTTTCGTAATTTTTCAGCCTTAGTCCGGAAGTGGGTCCAACTAGAAAGTTTAAGATCTTTCAATTACAAGAACACCATAAAAAACGGCACCTCAATCCGAGCTACGATGAAAGAGTTATGACCCCTTGAAGTTGCGGAAAAATCATAGAAGAAAGGCTAGGAAGGCAAGTTCAAGGGCATTTTCGTAATTTTACAGCCCGATTCTGGAGGTGGGGCCTTCTGGAAAGTTGAAGATCTCGGAACAACGAGCACACTGGAAAACACGGCACCCAAATCCGAGCTACGGTTGAAAAGTTATGCTCAGTTGAAGTTGAAGAAAAATCCAAGAAAAGAAGAAAAAAACCAGAAAAAAATCTAAGTGCTGAGAGCAAGATCAGGCTGGTACATGCGAACCGGTTCGCTGTACCTGCGAACCGGTTCGCTGTACCTGACACGCGAATTTTGTCTTTCATTTGGATTGGTCTCCAAGTCTCCTAATAGGTTTTAAACACCCCAAACTTGTGGGGAACGAAGGTATTAACCTAGGAGCAGCTTTTAGGGTTATTTTGAGAGAGTTTTTGATAGAGAAAAAGGAGAGAAACATCTAGGAATATCAAAGGCACAATTTACTTCAAGAATTCATTGTTTCGGGTTTGTTTTTACCAGTTTTAATTCAAGATTCTTGTTCCTCATTATTGTTCTTGCATGCTTAGTTTTCCTGATTGATTCAACTTGTTTTTGCATTTCCAATACGTAGTTACATGTTTATAGCTAGTTTCATCATGAATTCTTACTCATGCAACGTCATTATTTCATGCGTTAGTCAAGTTAACATGTCCGGCTAGGTTTTTCAAGGTTGGGATGCATGAACCCAACCTGATGTGTTAGTGCGTGTGTATAACGTCGATCCGCTGAATTTAATGATTAATTTAAATCGTATCGCGTAATTTCTTAAGAATTGTAGATCTTTATATCTCGTTTGCCTCTGGGTACTCGTGATGATTTAGAGTACAATTTGAATGTAATTACCGCGATGCCGATTTACTCATCCTCAGATTAGGTATGACGCGGGCTTGAACCTCGTATACATAATGCTTGGGAGTACTAAATTCCGGGTTTGAATTAATCGGATAAATTTATGATCAACGTTGTCGCTGCATTACACTAGGGTTGGGGGATTGTATTCCCATCCTGTCTTCTCATCATTTAGTTAAAAGTTTCAAATTAATCCTTCATTCTTAATCTAGATAATTTAGTTAGTTGCATTTTTCATTATATTTTCACAATTGCATTTAGTTTAACCATTCCCAAAAAGCCAAATCAATCTTTTTCTTTTCTTCTTAGAGTCATCGCTAGGATTCCTCAATCTTATCCCGTCGTCACAACTCCGTTGTCCTTTTTCCCTGAGGATCGATACCCGACTTGTCGGATTATTACTTGAACGATAGGCTTGCACTTGAGCCTAGAGAGCACACACTTTAGATACACATTCTGAGTCGTGTCAAGTTTTTGGCGCCGTTGCCGGGGAATTAGGTAGACTTAGGTATAGATTGAGTTAATCTAAAACTTTGACCAAAAATAAAAAATAAAAAATAAAAAAATATTTGATGAGTATTACGAGGGAGATGCTGGATGAGAGCGAATGGCAAGATACAATAGATGAATTTCTTCATAATGACCAACCATCCACATCACAGAAGTCTTCAGAAGAGAGTGAACGAAATTGTTCAAAACACACTCGAGAGAGAGAATTAGGAGATATAAGTCTTGAAGACTTTGAAAAAGAATTCGGTCCGGTGGATGAGAGCCTGGATGAGAGCCTTAACGACGAAGTCCAAGCTCTATTGGATTCATTTCGTCACCTAGAAGAAAGCGAATGGGAAGCTAAAATTGATAAATTCCTTCTTTGTGACCATCCACCCATACCACTAGAGGTCCCGAAGGCAAATGAGGAGAAAAGTTGTGGTCTATACAACTTAGAGCCCGACCCATGTGTCTTAAAAATTGAAAGAAACTTAGGTGTTCCCTCCGAGTCAGCGCACGCAGACCACGCTTTGAGTCAGGATCATGAGGATCCCTTTCCAATTAGTCACGATGAGTCTCCCGATCTATCCTTTATCTATGGGCGAGGTCCCAACTTATTCCGGTTGTTAGTATATGATAGGAAGACGGGGGTGATAAGGAGAGCATCATTCCCCGTGCAAGGGGTCGGGTGAGTTTATGGAGAGATGAGAGGTCGTCGCGCCCCCGACGCGTATGGGGTGATTTTTGTTGTATTTTTGAGTCATGCATGAGGGGTCATATAGTGTCTTGTTGCATTTTTCACATTTGTTTGTTTTATTTTTCCGCACTTTTCATTCGCCTTGAATTAGATTTTAGTCCTTTTTGCTTGAGGACAATGCAAAAGTCTAAGTTAGGGGGGGTCACAAGTGCGTATTTCTAAAACTTCACAAATTTTCAAAAATGCCCAAAAATTTCCAAAAAAATCATAAAATTTTGAAAAAGCCAAAAATATTTTTGTTCAAAATAAATAAAAATTGGAATTCAAATTTTTCAAAAATATCATTAAAAGTCAGTTTAAAGTCTCAAATTGTAAACATTCAACATACACAAAGCCGAAATTGACCAAAGATGGAAATTGTGCGAAAATTGACGACTTAACGAATAAATGTGGAGATTAACAAAACCCGGTGAGATTCGAGCCTATCACGTTTTGCGAGATTTTAAATCAATCCGAGTTAATTGTTAACTCAAAGTTCTTTTTAGCGCTTAATAAGTTGTCAAGGATCTCAAATTTTTTTCATTTGATCGGTTTTGAAAAATGTGTGCAATATTGCCTTGAAAATCGTGCCAAATTAGTCTCTAAACTTAAATTCACCTCGAAACGCATATGGTAACACAATTGGTATTTTGGACAATGAAGTAGGCCCTCGTTTGTCACCCAAAAATATTGGCCAGAAAAAAAGTAGCGAAAAATTATCCCTTTTGTAACCCAAATTGAGCCGAATAATTTTTCCTTTCGTTTGACAACCCGAAAAACCCAAAATAGCCCGGAATTGCAAAAAATGAAAAAACAAAAAATCAGAATTTAAGTCCGAAAAGTGCAACAAAAAGGGGGCAAGAAAAAAAAAATAGAAGAATGCTCAACAAAAATAGCAACAAAGAAAAAAAGAAAAGAAAAAAAAAAAGAAAAAGAAGAAAAAAAAATAGAGCAATAGCCCGGAAAATGCACAAATGGACATCACGAATGACTTTTCCAATTCCAACCTTTCCTACCATTTTCATTTTACCCAATACAACCTTTAACCCGAAAAAGTCCTAACCGAGTCCAAATTGCGAAAATTGAGTACCGCGTGGAGAGTTAATACACCAAAAGATAATATAAGAGGATAAATGCGCGAAATAGAGGCGATGTTCCCGTTTTTAAAACCGTAATCCATTGAAGAGATCCCTTCACCATAAAATTTCCATCTTTCTAATTGCATGCGTGTATTTGCTTCCATTACATTTACTCCTTATATCACGCATGCCGAGAGAATAGCCATAATCCGAGAGATTCGTTTGTGAGTGCATTCCGTGAGAAATTGAAATCAAAACGAATTTTCGGATAAGTAACGTAATGATCAATCGATGAAAATTGGCGGTTATATTTCCGGCTTCGCACACACACACTACGATTTGAGACTTGTAAATATGACTTGATGATGACTATTTTATGGAAAAGTTTGAATTGTACAATTTTTGCGTATTTTGAATTTTCTTTGAGTCGAATTTTGTGGGTATATTCACTGCAAACCCTCACGAGACACAACTCGTCCTACTAGGGTAACCTAGAGGTTTAAAGGCTTGTTGCATATGCTAAATGCAATCGCTTGCCCGCGAAAGTGGCATTCTATCCCAATAAAGTCCTTGAAGTGTCCTTAACTCTTACTTTCATTCTTTTACATTGCTCGGGACGCGCAAAGTTCTAAGTTAGGGGGGTTTGATTGGGCATAAATATTGTATATTTATCCCCCTAATTTCAGTACTTTTGTGAACCCGAATGATGTAACATATATGAATTTGATTCAATTTTATGCTTCTAACCTTCTTGGCGAGTATTTCGTGTTTTGTGCTTCTCCTATTGGTTTTACAGGTTAATTATGCAAGCAGTGCAAAGGAGGAAGCAAGACAGTGCAAGAAAAGCTAGGAAGGCAAGTTCAAGGGCATTTTCGTAATTTTTCAGCCTTAGTCCGGAAGTGGGTCCAACTAGAAAGTTTAAGATCTTTCAATTACAAGAACACCATAAAAAACGGCACCTCAATCCGAGCTACGATGAAAGAGTTATGACCCCTTGAAGTTGCGGAAAAATCATAGAAGAAAGGCTAGGAAGGCAAGTTCAAGGGCATTTTCGTAATTTTACAGCCCGATTCTGGAGGTGGGGCCTTCTGGAAAGTTGAAGATCTCGGAACAACGAGCACACTGGAAAACACGGCACCCAAATCCGAGCTACGGTTGAAAAGTTATGCTCAGTTGAAGTTGAAGAAAAATCCAAGAAAAGAAGAAAAAAACCAGAAAAAAATCTAAGTGCTGAGAGCAAGATCAGGCTGGTACATGCGAACCGGTTCGCTGTACCTGCGAACCGGTTCGCTGTACCTGACACGCGAATTTTGTCTTTCATTTGGATTGGTCTCCAAGTCTCCTAATAGGTTTTAAACACCCCAAACTTGTGGGGAACGAAGGTATTAACCTAGGAGCAGCTTTTAGGGTTATTTTGAGAGAGTTTTTGATAGAGAAAAAGGAGAGAAACATCTAGGAATATCAAAGGCACAATTTACTTCAAGAATTCATTGTTTCGGGTTTGTTTTTACCAGTTTTAATTCAAGATTCTTGTTCCTCATTATTGTTCTTGCATGCTTAGTTTTCCTGATTGATTCAACTTGTTTTTGCATTTCCAATACGTAGTTACATGTTTATAGCTAGTTTCATCATGAATTCTTACTCATGCAACGTCATTATTTCATGCGTTAGTCAAGTTAACATGTCCGGCTAGGTTTTTCAAGGTTGGGATGCATGAACCCAACCTGATGTGTTAGTGCGTGTGTATAACGTCGATCCGCTGAATTTAATGATTAATTTAAATCGTATCGCGTAATTTCTTAAGAATTGTAGATCTTTATATCTCGTTTGCCTCTGGGTACTCGTGATGATTTAGAGTACAATTTGAATGTAATTACCGCGATGCCGATTTACTCATCCTCAGATTAGGTATGACGCGGGCTTGAACCTCGTATACATAATGCTTGGGAGTACTAAATTCCGGGTTTGAATTAATCGGATAAATTTATGATCAACGTTGTCGCTGCATTACACTAGGGTTGGGGGATTGTATTCCCATCCTGTCTTCTCATCATTTAGTTAAAAGTTTCAAATTAATCCTTCATTCTTAATCTAGATAATTTAGTTAGTTGCATTTTTCATTATATTTTCACAATTGCATTTAGTTTAACCATTCCCAAAAAGCCAAATCAATCTTTTTCTTTTCTTCTTAGAGTCATCGCTAGGATTCCTCAATCTTATCCCGTCGTCACAACTCCGTTGTCCTTTTTCCCTGAGGATCGATACCCGACTTGTCGGATTATTACTTGAACGATAGGCTTGCACTTGAGCCTAGAGAGCACACACTTTAGATACACATTCTGAGTCGTGTCAGGATGCATGCATAACTTAAGTAAATGCTTGAGTCATTTCATTTCTAGTTTAGGATTCATATTCAGTTATTTCAGTTGGTCATATTGGTTGTTCAATTCACACATTTAGTTAAATTTATTACTTTCAGTATCAGACTTTTTTATTTAAATTTATTTCATTTCAGTTAGATTTATGATTTGGATGTGGGATTTGGAGCCGATGCTTTATTCGGCATTTATTTATTTAATCATGTGATGATCTACACTTTAGTTATTGTGTGAATGGTATATATTATGTTAGTTTCGCTAATTGTTAAGGGTGGTGTTGTTTAGTAAAAAGATAAAATTTGGCACTGGCTTATTTTAACTTAGGTGGTTAGTGATTTCAAAAGTTGTCGATGGTGTCACATGCATATCTCATCAATTTTTATAAGAATCCTAGCAAAATGGTTCTTGCACGCAATGCTAAAAAATCTAGCGAAGAAAATGTATTAGGCCCGATTGAGTCAGAACGAGCAAAATCAAACTGGCTAGTAGATATGCATCGAAGATACACTTAATTCATTTTGGTGTACATGTGTGAAAAATGGGATACTTTAGACACGGGTTTATTTTACTAGAGTGTGGTGAACGCAATAAAATAATCAAGTGATATTAGAATGCAATCAATATCACGTTACGAGATGCGTGAAACTAAGATGGGCAGTGACTGGAAGACAGGTAATAAGACTCATATAACAACGTAGAGTTCCAAACCTCTGAAATAAAAATATTTTAGGCTTTTTGAAAAGACAAATAAAATTGCAAAATATTTTTGGGTTTTTCGAAATGAAGATTATAAAAGTATATAAATATTTCGGGACTGAGAATAAAAATTGAAAAAATAAAAGCAAGAAGAAATATGTTACATAAGGTCAATAGATGATTTATATATAGGAGCAACTGGAATGAATCAAGAGATAATAGATCCTAATCTAAAATATGGCGACATCCTAATGTATGGATCGCACCCTGATGGACTTCATTATTATCTCGAACCTAAACGAGTCGAGGGGTTCGATGACGATATCAACGTATTGAACATCTGTCTGAGCATAACTAATGGAAATTACATTTTTCTCAACCAAATCTCGAATGATATGATGAAGAATACTGGTGTGCTTAGTGCGAGAGTGTTCATGGGATTATTGAAATATTTATAGCACTTGTATTATCACAATATATAGTCATCTCTTTATCTATTGCATAATCACAAAGCATTTATTTCATCCAGATAAGTTGAGTGCACCACCTAACTGCAGCTATGTACTCGGCCCTAGGAGTCGACAATTAAAATCGAATTTCGTTTCTTTCTAAGCCAACACACAAGTGCACTACCGAGATAAAAACAATTTAGAAAAACATGAAAGGTCGCCAAAAAAGATCAACTAAAATAAAAATTAAAGAAAATACAACTTCATATAAAACAAAAAAATAAAAGTTAATGTCATTAACTTTTACTTTAACGTCTTGCAACACCACGCGAGTCACGAAAAATGGATGATTGTCATATATTCGATCGAGTGAAAATCTCTCATTTCATCCACACACGAGCACCTAGTCTAAATGGTAAGCAACGTGTTAATTCCCATAGTGAATAAAAGTTCAAATGTTTCGGGTTTTAAACGATGCGATCTAAAGCATTTTTTGAATCCGTTAACAATGCAATAAGTCAGAATACAAAAGAAATCACATATTAGACGAGACATTGCAAACACATTGGTCTTCAACTTATATCCCCCTCAAAATGCTCTTGTTTTTTTATTTTTTTGCTATTTTTTTAACAATATTTTTTTAAGGATCACATAATAGACAATTTTTCCAATGCAACTTTCACCTCGCTTAGGGCACAACTTCAAATTGTATCTCTCATCATTTCTTATAAGAATCCTCACAAGCAATGGTTGTTACATGCAATGCTCAAAAATCTAGCAAAGAAAGTGTATCAAGCCCGATTGAGTGAAAACTAGCAAAATTAGACTGGCTAGTAGATATGCATCGAAGATACACCCTAATTCATTTGTGTGTACGTGCGTGCAAAATGGGATACTTTAGACACGGGTTTATTTGACTAGATTGTGGTAAACACTATAAAATAGTCAAGTGAAATTAGAATGAAATCTATCACGTTACGAGATACGTAAAACTAAGAAGATGGGCAGTGACTAGAAGATGGGTAATAAGACTCATATAATAGCGTAGAGTTCCAGACTTTCGAAATAAAAATATTTTAGGGTTTTTGAAAAGACAAATAAAATTGAAAAATATTTTTGGGTTTTTCAAAATAAAGAATATAAAGATATATAAATATTTCCGAACTGAGAAAAAAAGTAGAAAAAATAAAAGTAAGAAGAAATATGTTACACGAGTTCAATAAATGATTTATATATAGGATAACTTGAATGAATCAAGAGATAATGTATCCTAATCTAGAATACGACGACGTCCTAATCTATAGAGCACACCCCGATGAACTTCCTAAAGTTCTCGAACCTAAATGAGTCGAGGGGTTCGGTGACGATATCAGCATATTGAATATCTATCTCAACATAACTAATGGAAATTACATTTTCCTCAACCAAATCTCGGATGAAATGATGAAGAATACTGGTGTGCTTAGTGCGAGAGTGTTCATGGGATTTTTGAAATGTTTGTAGCACTTGTATTATCACGATATATAGTCATTGTCTCTTGATCTATTGCATAATCACAAAGCATTTGTTTCATCCAGATAAGTTGTGTGCAACAACTAACTGCAGCTATGTACTCGGGCTACGCAGTCAATAATTAAAATTGAATTTTGTTTCTTTTTACGCCAAGACACAAGTGCATTACCTAGATAAAAATAACCACTCTTTTGTCCATCAGACATCTTCGACCCAATCGCCATCGGAGTAGGCATACAATAAAGCATGCATATTGAAAGAGTACAAAATTCCATAATCGAGACTCGAGAGTCCCACTTACATACTTAATAACTCTCTTAACTACTAACAAGTGGGATTCTTCCGGACGTGCTTGAAAACGGGTGCATACACCTACACTATATGCTATATCAGGTCAACTAACGGTGAGATATAATAATATGCTAACTATCATACCCCTATAGAGTGTCTAGAATAATGTGCATGGGACTCTCGTTTATAGAATTTGGTACTCTTTCAACATGCACGCTTCCTTATATGGTTACTCCAATGGTGATTGTTTAGAAAAAAAAATTACCTGGACGAACAAGATGGGAGGAGAATGGAACTACAACGGGGGTTTGGAGAGGAAAAAACAGTATATCCCTCTTAGGGTAATATTAAAGGGATACATGCGTGTGGAGAAAAAAAGGATATGCTTACCCCCGCTGCACACCCGCGCTTGCGGGAGTTATCATCGCAACCACGATCGGGGGACATACGCGGGCAAAGCGCGGTCAAGGGTGCGTGTTACAAAAAAAAATAGTTAATCGGACAGAAAATTCCAATTTTAGAAAATCTTGAAAGGCCACCAAAAAAAATCAACTAAAACAAAATGAATCACGGAAAACAGATGATTGACGTATATTCGATCGAGTGGAAATCTGTCATTTAATCCACACACGAGCACGTAATCTAAATGGTAGATAACATGTTAATTCCCATAGTGAATAAAAGGTAAAATGTTTCAGGTTCAAAACGATGTGAACTAGAGCGTTTTCGTTAACAATTCAATAAGGTCAAAATACAAAAAAAAAATCACATCCTAGACGAGACATTGCAAATCCATCGGTCTTGAACTTAGATAAGAGTGCTTCTATTGGACGTAGATGAGACCCCACCACTCCGTTGACACAAACAATGGGCATATATATAGTCATAGAACATAAATTTTCTGACCGTTTTGAAAACATATTTGTTTCAACATAACCTTGTTTCAGTGTTGATTCATTTAGACATAAGCAACTCTCAACTTTGAGAAAAAGTTTGATATAGTTTACCGATTGAAAAAACAATTCTAGTATCCCATATAGAAAAACCAAGACAACCCCTCGAAATTGCATCAAAAAGCCATGCTAAACCAACGCAAAAAAACTTAATAGATATTCGGGAGATCCTAAATTAATCTCGTTGGTTGTGTTAGGGAGCCACAACTTCAAACCTTGGAATTGGAATATTTTTAGTTCAAATGTTGAAATTTTTTAACACAAAATATTCAAATTTCAATTCGAAGGCATTGAATTGGGGTTACCAAACACATCATAGTCATGATCTTCATAATCAAAAGATCCTTAATTTAGTCACAAAATATTAGTTTTCGCGACAAAATATATATCAACAACTAATAAAAATAAAAAGAGTAAATAAACCCTTAAAAAAGATCAACTATTTATATGTCAAACACTAAGAAAATATATAAACCTTACAGCAAAGTGAAAGAGTCATTTTGTGTACCTACTATAGTAGATTGATTATATTTTACTGTATTTGATCATAGATTTACATATGGTAAAAGGTATGAAGAAAATCTCTTATCTTCATAATCAAAAGATCTTTCGATTGATAAAAAAATATTAGTTTTAACCACAAAAAATATATCAAGAAGAAGTCAAAATGAAAAGAGTAAACAAATCCTTGAAAAGATCAATTATTTACATATCAAATAGTAACAAAAAATGTCAAAACTTAAAACCAAGAATTGGTACAGACCATATTTTCATAAACCTTACAATTATGACAATCACTTGATCCAAAAAAAGTGACTAATTTTTGTTTTCAATCATAATAAAATTAACATAGTATTGTCAAAACGATATGGATATACTTGAATATAAATATATTAAAGGGTAATTTAAGGTTGGCTCCCATTATTGTTTTGTAATCAAGCTTAGCACCCATAAATAGGGTGTCGGATTGCTAGGAAACGACGTCGGACCGGGTGAAGCGTTTCAAACACTTTTTGTGATGTATTTATGAGGTAAAATGTGTGGGGAAATAATAATGATTAATTCACTGAATTAATTAGAGAGGGGGTGCGAGATTGGGATGTCTACACCAAACACACCCTCACTGATTCTATAGTAGCGTATAGTATTAGATAATTGTGCAACTAATATACTGAAAATTATGGAAGTGGTATTTTCATACATACCTGATATAAAAGATGATGGAACATTCCAATCGAGTAAGAATTGGTACAGACCTATTATAGAAATGTTAAAGTCGTCACTTCCACCTGCTCAGGTCATCCCAAAGTCGAATAGTACAATGAATGGATGATAGAATTACAAATCCATACATTGCTTCAAGCCCGGGAAGCTTTGCATAAGACCTTGACTGGTCATACAAAACAAAATAGTCAAACAAATTAGTAAATGTAGAAAAATCAATTTAATAAATTAACTTCAATCAACACTAAAACCACAATCTGGTAATGATATGAGTGATCAGTAAGGTATTTCAAAAATCAAATAATTGAGCCAGAGAAACAAATATGAAAATACGGAATTAAAAACATAAGCCAACCAATCATCAATAATTAAAGTGTTTAAACCACAAAAATTATAGAGAAAAAAATTAACACAGCAAAACTAGATTCAGGCTAAATGCGTATAAATAACGAAAGTCGGAGGAGCTCCTAAGTATGGTTAATATCTCAAAAGGTACATATGGAATAATTAAAACACGTATGAATCTAAAAAAAGCATCTTCCAATCATTCCTAATAATAATCATAATACACCAAATATGAATTCCAATTCGGATTAGGCTCTAGACAAAGGGGCATACGTAAGCATTAGAACTTAAAACCAAGATATGGAGCAAGCATCATTCTGTACTCTACAATGTACCTTACTACAACAAATTGAACCTAATTTATTGAATTTGAGCATAGGGCAACGTATGGGGGTTTATAACATGTAATTTCTAAATGAATACAATTACGTATGAATAAAAATTAGGCTCAAACGGATCTCAAACCACAAACCTAAAGCCCAAGAATAGTAGTTACCAATTTAGGGTTTTAATTTCATATTAGCTTGCAATATACTAATCTAATTATAACATGTGATTTTAAGGTACATGTTTTGAGTATAACAAGTATTGCGCATGACTATCTAATTCATATTATTGAAACTATGCCCTTGCTATTAGCATCAGGGAAGATGATGTAGGTGGGCCTTCCTCTCTCTCTCTCTCTCTCTCTCTCTCTCTCTCTCGAGAGAGAGAGAGAAAGAGTCAGGCTCATGTGTACACTAAGTTTGCACATCATTTTTCTAAAATAGTAAAAAAAATATTTTTCAGTTGATTTTTTTTGTGTGACATTAAACATTTCAACCGACCTATGTAAAAAAAATCAGCTCAAAAAATTTTTTTTTACTATTTTTAAAAAATCGGTTAAACTTTTGCTACTTTTAAACACTTTAAAAGTTGCGAAAGTTTGACCGATTTTTTAAAAATAGTAAAAAAAAAAATTTTGAGCTGATTTTTTTTTACGTGGGTCCGTTGAAATGTTTAAATCTCAATAAAAAAAACTCAAAAATATTTTTTTTCATGCTTTAAAAAAATTGGTCTGCGACAGCGTTGTGCAAACTTAGTGTGTACAGGAGCCTGCCTCTATATATATAAACCCAAGCCAAGCTCCAACCAATACCCAAAACCCACCAGCTCCTACCTGTAATACCCCGTATTTTTATGCTATATTTAACTTGGGGATTTATTAAATTTAATGTGATGATTTATTTAATAAAAATCCGAAAATTAATTATGTTATAATTATTAACGTGACTAGAGTTAGTAATTATGGTAAACTTGTTGAATATTACTAATGAGCATAGTAATATATTATATTGGCTATATTGAATGTCATAAGTGAATTAAATGACTATTTCGGAAATTTAAGTCAGGACGTGCCCGTGCCACGTCGGGACTAATTATGTTAATTAAAAAGTGAATATTTTATAAGTTGTCCGTATGGTCGTTTTGAGTGCGCCAATGCGTCCGGAAAGGTCGAGATAGTCAGAAAAGTGTACCCGGGGGTTTAGTTTGGGTCTCGGGATGTTTTTAGGCTTAATTAGTGACCCGGGAGGGCATTTTGGTCATTTTACAAAATAGGGTAATTAAACCCACGAATTTCAGCCATCCTTAGCAGCCTTTTAAGTCAGCCTTTTAGGGTTAGAACATTCAGAACCCTAGAACGGCCATTGGAGAAGAGAGGAGAGAGCTCTCAAGGTGATTCAAGGCCCAAAACACCACCGATTTCACCGCCGTCACCACCAACGCGTAGATCGCGAGGAGGAGAACGCAACCACACCAATATCAGTAGGAAAGCAAACCTCTGAAATCTCAGGCAAGTGTTTAACTTGCGTATTTTCGTTGGTGCAATAATCATATTAGTGTAGGAATGATTAGGAGTATAATTAAAGGAAGAAAACCCCAATTTTTGATAGGTATATGCATGTAGAAATCGTTATAACCATATTCTGGAAATAATATGTGAAGTAGATGATTAACCCACGAATTTGTAATGACTTGTTAGAAGGAAATTCTGGAGAAAAACTGATTAGAACAAAAGTTAAGAAAACTTAGGGTTCTTGATGATTAAATGAGATTTTAGGTTGTTTAATCATGTTTAATGATGGTTATATGCATGCTTAACGTTAGAAACATCTGGAAATATATTACCATGATTGTAATATAAGTTTTGGGACGATTAGTGTTGGAAATTATGGATTTGAATGAAGAATATTAGTAAAACCCGTAACTGCACTTCTGCAGAAATCGATATACCTGTTTGATCGATCGATCGAACCTAGAGCGTCGATCGATCGAAGGTTCGATCGATCGAGCCCCAGACGTCGATCGATCGACCCCTCCTGGCAAACTCTTTTTCCCCTTGTTTAATTAGTTGAATTAATTTACCGTGGAATATTTCTTGGGCATTATAAATAAAAGGATTTGGGAGATATTGAGGACCAGTAGGGTATAGGGATAAATGTTAGAACCTTTAATCTTCAACGAGAAGGGTAATTATGGGATATTTACTTTAGGTTGAATTTATGAAACTTAAGGGTGAGGTGCGTAAGAGAGTTACGTTGGAATCATATAAAGTCACTTACTGAATTTTAGATTGGTAAGGATATGACCCATGAGTATTAGGTAATGAGTAAGAAAACTCTTCGAGTTAAGGTTAGAGACGAAACCTTATACGTAATCATAATAATGAGAAATTAAAGATAAATGTTGTAATTATGGGTAAGGAGAGTGACCTATATTAACATAATGAAATTGGTATATTTATATGATTGTGTGCATATATTATATACATGTGAAAAACTTACCCGCGCTACTTGCTATCCCTGAGGTTACCGCGCTGGGACGATCTTATCCTGTGTTGCTTTATGGGGGATATTGATTCGTACCCTAGAAGATAGAGATCCTAGGTACGGACTATCAGATTGATAGTCGGATGGTCCTAAGAGACGTGTGGGTATGTACTGACCTCTTGGACTTGGAATCTATGCTTCGCCTCAACGTTGTTTTATATATGTTAATACAGTTCGAGAGTGATTCCGAACTTGTATTTCCCTTTGTGTGAGCGATACGGGGATTGGATAGCAGAGTATGCCCGCACCATAGTTTAGTTGGGGTGCTGTTATATATATATATATATTATACGAGTAGATAATATATATATGAGGTTATAAACTTTAAACTGCCTACTGTAATTTGATAAGTAGAACATGGTTGTTGACTCAATTATTAAATACTTGTTTTGTGAAAGTATGAGAAGACACTGGGAAACCTTATAATTTAAGGAAGCTAAAACGAGAGGAGTACTACATATTGAAAGTAACCTTTTTAAAACATTGACATCGTTCGGTTTTGAAAATATATGCGTAAGCTAAGATAAACGAATCGTTGGGTAGGTTAGTGCGATAGGAGTGCACATTAGAAGAGAGGTGAGTATTTCTCAAGAGAGAGACGAACTAATATGATGTTGCATTGGCCTGTATCATTTTAAATACTTGCTTAACGTATTTTTTTAAAATCAAACACACTTTCGGGCCCTGACCCGTTTCTTTCTCTCTCTCTCTCCCTTGTGTATATATATGTATATTTTCAGGTGCCCAGCCACAGGGGCGTCTTGCTTAGGATCCTTTGAGAAGAACGAGCTGCAGCTTAGGTGGAAGTTGCAGGTCACTTGAGTAGACGGCTTCTGTTATTGACTCCACTCTTATTACTCTCACTTATTGGGCACGTGTCGCCCCTTTCAGCATTTCATTTATTGTTGGGATTTTATATTTTTGTTATTCCAGTATTGTTTATGGGATTTATTCAGGATGGTTTATGATTTTTAGTTTTATATTGTTGACATTCGATTGGTGAATGTATGGTTTTATTTTAGTTCATCTTGGTGTGATTCTATTGTAGATAGGTTGTTTTGAATTAATAAATCTTTTCTTTAATTAAAATTTGGAAGTTGTATGAAAAATGGTTTTGACACTTAGCTTAATTATTTAGGGTGTTAAATTGAAAAATTATTTTTATCGACAGTGATGCTGAGAATGAACCAACTGGTTACCTTGATTTAATTTAATAAAGGAGTGATCGCCCGGTATTTAATTAGGCGGGGTGTCACACTACCCAATTCCTAATCCAATACCCACAACTCATAACCACCCTCTCCAACCAATACCCCCAACCCACAAACTCCAACCCATTTCCTAAACCAATACCCAAAAACCTATAATCACCCTCTCCAACCAATACCCATAACCCACTAGCTCCTGCGCATTTCCTTAACAATATTTTAAATTAGAATTATAATCATTTTTACATATTTTAAAATTAAAAACAAATTGAAGATTTTAAGTAGAAAACCCAGAACCCCCACCACCACCACGTGACCCACCCATATCCCCCACCATAAAAAATATATCAAGAAGAAGTCGAAATGAAAAAAGTAAGCAAATCCTTGAAAAGATCAATTATTTAAATTTCAAACACTAACAAAAAATGTTAAAACTTAAAACCAAGAATTGGTACGGACCATATTTTCATAAACCTTACAATTATGACAACCACTTGATCCCAAAAAGTGACTAATTTTTGTTTTCAATCATAATAAAATTAACATAGTATTGTGAAAACGATATGGATATACTTGAATATAAATATATTAAAGGGTAATTTAAGGTTGACTCCCATTATTGTTTTGTAATCAAGCTAAGCACCCATAAATAGGGTGTGGGATTGCTAGGAAACGACGTCGGACCGGGTGACACGTTTCAAACACTTTTTGTGATGTATTAATGAGGTATAATATGTGGGGAAATAATAATGATTAATTCAGGCAATTTAAAATGACGCATATATGATCCGGGAACCGAATTAATTAGAGAGGGGGTGCGAGATTGGGATGTCTACACCAAACACACCCTCACTGATTCTATAGTAGCGTTTAGTATTAGATAATTGTGCAACTAATATACTGAAATTATGGAAGTGGTATCTTCATACATACCTGAGAGAAAGATGATGGAACATTCCAATCGTATATAGGTCGAGTACGAATTAGTACATACCTATTATAGCAACATTAAAGTCGTCACTTCCCCCTGCTCAGGTCATCCCAAAGTAGAATAATATAATGACTGGATGATAGAATTACAAAGTCCATACATTGCTTTAAGCCCGGAAAGCTTTGCATAAGACCTTGACTGGTCATACAAAACAAAATAGTCAAACAAACTAGTAAATGTAGAAAAATCAATTTCATAAGTTAGCTTCAATCAACACTAAAACAACAATCTGGTAATGATATGAGTGATCAGTAAGGTATTTCACAGATCAAATAATTGAGCCAGAGGAACAAATATGAAAATACGGAATTAAAAACATAAGCCAACCAATCATCACTAATTAAAGTGTTTAAACCACAAAAATTATAGAGGAAAAAGATTAACACAACAAAACTAGATTCAGGCTAAATGCGTATAAATAGCGAAAATTGGAGGAGCTTGGAAGAGTAAAAAAGTGCCAACCAACACTTTAACCTTATTTATAAAACATAACGCAGGGCTCCTAAGTATGGTTAATATCTCAAAAGGTAAATATGGAATAATTAAAACACATCTGAATCTAAAAAAAGCATTTTCCAATCATTCCTAATAATAATCCTAATACACCCACCCCTAAATATGAATTCCAATTCGGATTAGGCTCCGGACAAAGGGGCCTACGTAAGCATGAGAACTTAAAACAAAGCATCATTCTTAATCATATATATATACTAGTATATGCCCGTGCCTGAAGGCACAGTGAAAATTTTCCAAAATACCTAATCGCAAAAAAAGAAAAAAGCTTCAAAATAGGTAATCACAGAATGGCAAAAAAAAATCAAAGTAAATAATTGCAAATTAGCGAAAATTCCGTTCCCCGACAAAACATAGTGCAATCTAAAGTATTTGATGGTGGGAACTGGGCATGAGAAGTTAACTTGATGGTGGGAACTGGGCATGAGAAGTTTTCCAATAAATGTTAAAAAGTATGAAGTTGCATGTATTATATGGCTTTCTACAAACTGATGTAGTCATATCTTCACATTATTCTAGTATATATAAGTAACTTCCTAAGAAATAATTAGGAAACCATATGACTAATATTAAAATTGAATCTAATTATTCTAAATCACAACCTCAAAACACTCATTTGTATATAATATTGATATGCATTATCCTTCTCAACTTAAACTCAAATATATCATTAAGTGTTGACTTCACTGTTGATTTCAATCACCAAAGTTCGTACAACATTTTAAGAACAAAAGATAGAGCTTTGTTTTAAAGATAGAGCCCATCGCGGTTTTAAAGTAAAAAAACTGATTTTATAAAGTCAGAAAACTAAGTTGTGTTTTAAATACCATAACATATCACTGTTGGGGGATGCAGGTAGAATAAGACTCCACTATTTTAAATCCCATGTCATATCTCCTGATCTTTCGGCAACCATAGAAGCAAATACGAAGTTCTATGTTCCCTAAAAAAGAAATTCTGGATAATTAGAACTTAGCACCGCTCTGATCCTAACTTTTAAGTTAGAAGTTAGCCCAAGTCAGCAAGGAGCAGAGAAACATGTGACGGGAATATAAAACTTTCTTCTTTGAGGTATAGAAACAAAAAAATATACTCACCATTCAAGTCTCACCAAAAAAATATACGCACCAAAAAAAAATGTGACAGAACAACCTATTCAAACATTGCATTCAATATACAAAAAAATTATCCCCTATTACATATAAATTTAGACTCGATGATGAATGAAGGAGTAATATAATAACATAAACCCATACCATGTTTTTGGTACATCATTTTTCTAAAAACTGCAAAATAATTAAAAAAATATATAAATAAGAAAGCTTGGAAATAAGCTTTATAAAAAAACTAAGGTACAGTCAAATAAAAATTAATATATACCATATGAATTGGTAGATAAATTTAATAGAACTATAATGAATAAGTAATATAAACTGTACCTTTCATAATGCTTGAAGGATAATCGATGTAAGTTTGACGTAAAGGTACATGGCTCGAGCGGCCTCATCAAGGGCATGATGCCTTAAAAAAACTATTACCAGCGCAATAACTACTGCATAGAAAAGCCTTGTTGTCCACTTTGGTCGTTCTTCGTCATCTTTCTTAGGCTAAAAATGAAATAATTCCCCCAGTGTTGCTTCATTCGCAAGGATGTTTTCCACAGGGGCTTTCGTTTGACAAATGTCCATGCGAAAAACGCATCATTTTCACTAAACATCTGATCAGGGAATATCTCTAAATGCGCTGGCCGGTTGATAATTTTCTCTTCCCATGCCGTACAATTTTCACCACACGATCACATCCCACTAAGAGGTTCTTCTCTATTTTTCCCGGTTTCTTCATCTCTTAGTTTTCTTCTTTGCCCCTCCTGGTTTATTCATCTTTTACTTTTCTCACTTTGATCCCAAACTCTATGATACTCTGCTGCCCGATCCAATTTCGAGATGGATCCTGCTTTTTCTGCTTACCCATCACCACTCTTAAAATATATATTATACACAACATAATAGATATTGGAGATCTACAAAAAAATACTGAGTTGTAAAGTTGACCCTATCGGGTTATGAACTCCATCCATATAGTTGAAAATAAAACCTGCAAAAAAAGCCCCAAACAAAACACATTAGCCTGGAAATTGTATATAAAATAGTCCATACACAAATCAAGGAACATAATAGAAAAATATGGCCATTGAACATTAAATCTAAAACACAGTGGCATCCACTACTGCTCAGTGCTCTATATGGAGCAATTCATCAGGTGGTGTTAGTCTCTACTTCCATTAGATGGAGAAATTCACCACTGTTTTGTACCAAGCTGGTGTGGTTACAATGGAACTAATCTGCAATGACAGTAACCAAAATTTCATTAAAGTGGGTCGCGGTTACAATAATGCTCCGGTGCATCAAATGCACAATATATGTGATGTATACTCGGGATTGTAATCAACTAACTTAAGAAAACAATCGTCACAAAACCAACAACAAAGCTGCACTAGATATGGTTGAAGTGTCCTGTATTGTATTCTTTCTTTGTTGTGTCTTTTATATTAAATTGATATGGGAATACTGATCTCAATAAATGATAATATATGAAAGCTGCACTGGATATGGGCATACATAATAATCTATTCATCTTGCTTTATCTGTTGATCAATTCGAACTCCATCAAGATCCCTTTTCATCATCATAATACGTGAAAGTTGAACACGAAATTCACAAAAATAAAATCATTACAAATAAGAGTAGAGATAATAATACATGTTTTTGCACATGAAGCTCACAAAGTATATCACTGTTATATCTTTCATACTAAATTACAACTAATGTATGCTATGTGCCGAATCGTTCAAGTGATGATATATTCTAGTTCCTATACTAAACTGAAATAATAAAGCACATAGGGTTGTAGAAGTACCAGTTGGCGGGTTTCAGCTGCTGCATTTCCTACAACTGTTGCTACTGCATTTCCTACCTAAAATGTGATTGCAAATTAAATTAGTTTGATGTTGCCGTAAATAAAGGGACCAAGTAAAAGTTTTAGTATATAAATTAGTCTAATATAGCATAGTTTGTTCTTATTAGTAAAATAAATCTCGAGGCCTCGAGTGGAGAAAATATGAAACAACTGAGTATATATACAAATTATACATACATACATACATACATACATACATACATACATAAATCTATCAGACCTTGGTTTTAAATGGTGGTAGCGATCGAAAAGAAGATATCAGATCTGAAAAATGGATATTTAGATCTGTTAGATTCCAGAAAAAATAGGATTCGTTTAGAGATATTGAAGAGTAAAATGACAGAATAAATCAAAACAAAATATAGAGAAGCTGAATTCAGAATATAAAAATATTCAGCGACTGAAAAAAATGATGAAATGAATGTAGGTGAACAGATAAAACCTTTTAATTTCATTTCTCTAACGGTCATGATTCGGTGGCCTTAGAGTCCTTGTTGTACCAGATTACTATATATAGGGCTCCGATTAAGCGCCTGTTCACCTGGACAGTGCCTTTGGGGGTCGACAGTCGCTCACTTTGGCTGTCATATAATGGCACTATTAGCTTCTCTCGTCCGATTGAAGAATACATTGATTTCCTTAACTAAATCAACAAACACCATTTTAAACTTTCACAATGATTGCTTAGTTTTAATATACCCTGCTGTGAAGTTCAAATTCTGAATACATTTCATAGTTTTAATATATTCTGAATCTTTTATACAAATACAATATATGACTAACTCTACTCTAACTAATTCTAGATTTATAACTGTAACCAACTCTACTCTACTATAACATATTATAACTAATTCTGAATAAACATATCCAAAGCATGTTTACATATAATATTATAACATGTTATAACTGGAAACAAACAGTGACAACATGTTATAACTGGTTTACTACCGAGGGAGAGCACCCCATGGTGCTCGAAGTGATTGGGTAATGCATGAATACAGGTTGGAGAAGAGAGAATGTGAAACTGCTGTGACACCCCGACTAATTAAATACCGGGTAGCTACTCCTTTATTAAATTAAATCAAAATGCCAAGTTGGCCCAGTTAATAGCATCACTGTCGAAAACATTTTATTATTACTAACCACCTAGTATTTAAAAAGTAAGTTGTCAAATTTTAATTAAAGTCTGATTAACATGCAACAAGTGTAATGAAGAATAATAACACCATTCACCATAACGAAAGTAAATAGGATAACCATCACATAATGTAAATAAGTCTGGAGGAAAACTCCTCTCTACAATTCCACAAACTGAAATAACTAAACTGAATACTGAATCAATACATGCCAAAGTCTAAAAAAAAAACTGAAATGGAAAGATGTCTCTAATAGAAATGGACAACATGCCCTACAACTGAAGAATACTGAATATGGAATCCAAATGGTAGAAGCGTCTAAAAGCAAATCCCTGTAGCTTCCACAAACAGCTACAGCTCGTCACCTGAATGAGTATCCTATGCATGGTGTCCTTGTGGCTGGGCACCAAAAATGGTTTTACAAAAAAATAGATTTGAAAGCAAACGGGTCAGAGCCCGAATGTGGAGATATTTTAAAAACCTGCAAGTGCTTTAAAAACATTTACAACAGTATATGCAAAATACATGTTAGGACGTGCTCTCACATGAGATGCTCACCTCTCGTCTAACTGTGCACTCCTAACGTTCCTGTACCCATTCATGTGTTATCTCATAACTATCTAATTCTGAATAGTTTATAACACTACTACTCGGTTCACGTTTAATTTCCAACCTTAACAATTAAATAGAGAGTTCTACTTTAATTCTCGGATTCCCAATTATTAACAAAACCATTTATTGATATAAGTTCCCTTTTTATCTTTTCATAACATGACCATAACTATACTCACAATTTAACATAGTAAATTCCTTCTCATATAACCGTATATTTTCACATCATAAATATACAATACAAGCACCCAAAGGCTAAGCTGCGGTGCACACATACTCTGCTATCCATCCCGGTACATCACGTACATAAGGATCACGCATTCCGAATCTCTCAGGAATCGTTCAGATAACAACATCACAAATAGTGGAGGCGAACACAGTCACATCACATGGGTCACGCACATACCTACGCTCCCACGATCAGCAAACTTATTAATATCCCAATAAGTCCTTCTATGACCTATGTTCATCGAGATGACCAATCTAAATCCGGGCAACACAAGGATAAGAAGGCCCTAAGCGAACGTAAACCTCCCGTGATAGCAAGTATGGTAGGTATGTCATACACATAAAATTATATACTAAGCATTCACACATCTTAGATATCTCGATATTAATAAAGGTATACTCTACATCTTTATACCATTATTCCCACTTCATATATTTCAAGTATCCCGATAATATAGAAATTTAATTTGTCGACACGTCTCACGTCGTAGTTTCTTAAACTTAAAACCTATCTCAAATAAACTATTAAGTTCCTATTATTCCCCCATATAACATCTTTACACCTAAGGTCTTTACTTCTGCCCCAAACCTTATATCATCAAATTATTCAAATTTACACTATTAACCCAAATATTATCTCAATTATCGAATTTCATTAATTTAGAATAATTCCTCAAATTGAATTTCAATTAAGGTCCAATCTCATAATCATGCCTACTGGTCTTCCTTAAGGTTAAGGGTATTCATAAGGTCTCTAATAATATCATTCAAGGATTAACACCATTAAAATTTAATTAGGGAAAAACTTTACTCATTCTGGGAAGGTCGATCGATCGACCTTTACCTTCGATTGATCGATGGTGGTCGATCGATCGACTGAAGAACATCGATCGATCGAACGCACCAGGTATGGTTACGGACTGCTTCGTTTTGCAGTTACCAATTCGTCCCAAAACACCATTTACAAGCATGAAACTCTAAGACAAGGTTACAATATCATCATACTATCATCCTACAACAGTATTAACATTCGAAATCCCATAATTCATCATTCAAAGGCTTTGTTTAGATCAATTATTCATCAAAATTTCCAGATTTCTTCTTCATTCAAGAACATAACTAAACTTCTTCTAAACTCCATTTTTAGATCATCAATGGTTCTGTTTAGAACATATAATTCGTCTAGAATATTACTACATGCAATCGCTAACATAATTCATAGCTTTTATCTTCCAATTTATGGGTCTAAATCATCTTCCAAGATAAATTTCGAAAATTCCTAAACATGGAAAAGAATAGCTTGAATCAAATGAATTTAAACCACTTGCCTTAATCTTTCTCTGAATTTGGTGTTGAATCTTGAAAGCTGAGTTGTTCTTGCTCTCTCTTTCTGCATAATTCTCTTCCTTCTCTCTCTCTCTACAAGTTTCTCTAAGGATGATGACAATGGAGGTGTGGTTGGTTTTTGGTAAGTTGGGAATATAACTTAACTTCTCCCGTAGCCCCTTAAGTACCTTAGTGTAGTTAGTGGGTTTAGTGGATGGAGATTAAGTCAGATTTCTATTTCTAATTTTCATCACTTTTAATTCCCAAAAATACAAAATTTCCAAAATACCCTTTATGATGCCGGTATGGCCTAAAAACACCCCGGGACCCAAACTAAACTCCCGACTAGTGTTTTCTGACTATCTCGACCCTTCCGGACGCGTTGGCGCACTCAAAATGACCATACGGGTGATAAAATAAAATTCACTTTTTAATTCAAATAATTATATTCCTGACGCGACTGTCACGCGCGTCCCAACAAAGTTTCTCAAATTTCCGTATTTTAATCTCGTGACAATTTCAATATTTCCAATATTCATATAATGCCAAGTATACACATTATAATAAAATACTAACTCACATCTCGTTAATATTTTTATCCAGATTAATTTCCAATTAATAACATTTAATTCAATTAATCCCCAAAAATAACTATCACAGAAAATACGGGGAATTACAACTGCCTCAGGCTTGCAGGTGCAACATTAACTCTGTCTTACTATTCTTTTCTTTTCATTAGATTTTTACCAATTGTGCTTTTATATACGTTGAAGTTACCCCTAAAATAAAAAAGAAATAAATAAAAATCTGAGTTAAAGCAAAACTCATTTGGTGATTGATTGATTAACATGCTACCTTTGAACAAAATAAAGTTGCAGGATGATTATGCAACGTGCCGCATTTTCAAGAAGAGTTTGAATGGCACAAAGACTGTAGATCAAAATAATTATGGGACCACAACTTCAGTTAGTGATCATTCATTCTGAGGGGACAAAGATTGTAGATCAAGAAGAGTTTGAATGGCACAAATATTGTAGATCAAGAAGAGATTTACCTGTAGTATGGACCTTTATTCTGAGGGGAGAAGTGAAGATATGGAGAGCTCTGATTATCCAATGCCATTAGCAGCAACTTCTTCACCCAATATCAATACTTCCACTTTTCGGAAGACCCATTTAGCTTTACAAATCCAACACTTCCCAATAAAACATCTAAAAAATTATGCTCAATTTTTAATTTCAAAACTTCAAATTCCAAAATAGATAAAATACAATTGCAATATAGAGGCAATTTGTTATTAGTGGCGCCATTTAAATATAATGTTCAAATATCTTTTCTCCTCTTCCACGTAAAAAGAGAACTGTTGGTGTTGTATTTGAGGTTGGCTTTGAAGGGCTGGCTTAGAATTATTACCTCATCAGTTGATTAGGTTATCGAACTTTAAGATGTCTTTGTATATAGCAAATAGAGGCAAGTCCTTGATGCGAAGGGCGCTAGGAGTGGTCTTTCTCCATTTAAATAGGATGACACATGAACTGCTCGATCAAGTGTGTTCTTAAAGACCTCAATCAGACCTGCTCGATCCAGAAATAAATAGATCAAATATGTGTAAGTTCATAATAGACCTACTCGAACAGACCTACTCCAAGCCAAAAAAAAAGAAAAGGAAACACTGTTGCTGGCATTTCAGATCTGCTATACCTCGAATAAAGAAGATTTTGTATAAAACAACAATAAATGTCTTGAACATTGTCTTTAACCATATATAAGAGTAGGAAAGCCTAAACTCAACCCAAAACTAATTGAACATATAAAACTCGACTTAACAAATTTCAAATGGCACCCTATAGCTTATGTTTAATGCTGATTACATCTTCGTCGACCACAAACTAATAGTGGCGAATTGAAAAAATAACACGGGATTATTTGATCCCCTGCCTATCATGAGGAATTTATATTATTAAAAGTGGTTCATATAACATAGTAAATCACTGGACAAAGGTGATGCAGATAACACGGGGGATTATCTGATCCCCTACCTATCATTAGCTTTTGATTGCTTCAATGGTTATCTCAGTAAAAGATCAAGCAAAGTAGTCGCACAAATTTTAACAAAAGAAAGAACTAATTTCCAGTGTTTCAATAAATAAAGAACTAAGAGTGAGCATATATCTAAAAAAGAATGAATCAGTGTAATCATAATCAATGTTTAATGACAAAGAACTAATCAAACTAATGGCAAAAGTTCGGCTCTAATTGATATCTAACAAAATTAGAAGTCTGGGATATGAGCTCAGAAATATAGAACTATATAAACTAATGGAAAAAGTTTAGTTCTAATGATATGAACTAAAAAATATAGACCGATGATACACAATTTGTCTGCCTAAGATGAGAATTATATCATCGAATAAGTCATATGTTTCGGTGCAGGACGGAGGAGTGAGATCACAGCTATCCCTTTAAGAAAGTTACACCAAGCGGCCAAGTAAATGTTTGCAACCATTAAGAAAGTTACACCAAGCGGAGAAAAATATCATTTCACCTCAAGGCGAAGACACTCCCCCCATGTCATGGTAAACAAAATTGTCACTCACAATTATCACACAATTTTTAAAAAATTCCTAACAATACAGATGCTTGGAAAAGGCGATAACAAACTGTGATACTGTAAATAGAGAAACCTATTGGGTTTTATAAAACAAATTATAATACCATAAATAAAATGAGTTAATAGACAACAAAACAAACAAATAAGCCACAATAGGGAATGTGGCATCTCCCAAAACATACCTTGTATACCGAATGTTCGCCTTAAGAGATGTCATTTCTTTTCGAATGTGGATTTTATCAGATCGGAATTGCATAGCATGCTTACGGATACCATTGGTGTAATAGTATTCCATCTGAAAATAAAGACACGTGTCAACACATAATCAAAGAATCATCATAATCGCGCTCATGCTTCAACCAAGTAATGAAGTCATAAATTTATTGGAACCCAATATGAGAACACAAAGCCCTGTCTATATGCGTTGATACATTGATGCCTTCAAACAAAAAAACTATAAAGATAATGGAAAGGCAACTCAACAATATATATAGTAAAACATCCCCAATATCTAATTGATTAACATAATAAGTGAATAAATGGAACAACAAAAAATTTCACAAACATGTAACTCACAACTTTAAACTCGGGATTGAGTCTCCGATTATATTTAATAAAAAATGAAATAATGATAAAATCAAACAAACTAAAGTAAGCATTGACGCATCATCCTTCCAAATTATGCTCAAAGACCCCTCTGACCCCAGACTTTCTTCATGAGAATGGCCTTATAATATTGCGTGCAACATCTTGTGTTCGAATCTTGCACTGCCCTCCAATACATATATTAATTCCCACGAAAATGAAAAAAATGATAGTAGAAGAAAAATAAAGAAATCCAAAAATAATAAATGGAATATACTGTCCTTGTGAAGTATATTAGTTGTTAGTCCTAAAATCAAACACTGATATAAAGTAATTTGCACCTTGAAACCAAACTTATTTTCCCCAAACTAATTTCCCTAAACTAATTTGCACCCTAAAACCAAACCAAACAATTTTTATTCGAGTTATAAAAATGAAGTTAGAAATCGTAAATCAAACCTCAGAAGTAAAAAAAAGTGTTAATACCGTAGAATTAAAATCCATGAAGTCGAGCGGTCTCCACATGTTAAATTCCCATCATTGTATGCATATTCACAAATTAATGTCGAAACCGCATTGATATATACATAAAAGAAACAAAGAACCCAAAATCAGAAAAAAAAAACCTAATTTTGAAACAAATCAAAAGCCCCTTTGAATCCTAAATCGAAACCACACACATATATATTCATAAATGCAGAACATGTACAAAAAACCCTAAAAAACAAATCAACATTAGAAAACTTCAAAATCGAAACCATATATTAGATCCAATATTGAGAATGTAGTCATAAATGCAGAGCATGTACGAAAAACCCTAAAAAACAAATCAACATTAGAAAACTTCAAAATCAAAACCATATATTAGATCCAATTTGCACCAAAAAATCTACAATATTGAGAATGAGATGCCATATTAGATTCGAAGTACCCAAAGTTAGATCTGCAAACAAAAAACAGGGAGAGAATGAGCTGTAGTGTGTAAGGTGCGGGGGAGGACGTATGGCGAGTGCGGCGCAGGGAGGAGATGGGAGGAGAGGATGCGTGGAGGAGAGAGGTAGGGTATGGAAAAGAATCGAATTGACTAAGGGAGAGAATGAGCGGCGGTGTAGGGTTTGGGGGTCCATAGGCGATTTGTATCAACCCCAGATTTTGTACACGTGGCAAAATGTAGACCTTTTGATTACTTTGATAAACATAAACATAAACATAAACATAAACATAAGATGAATAGTAAATTCAGATGAAATCGAATTCTTTAGTTAAAAACGAAGCATGTCTAAAAATATATGTCCCAAGCACAGTGGTAACACTCAGTTGATAAGAATGTTTGAAATTACCTGATTGACTATTTTTTTATAAATTAATCCTGCAAAAAAGAATTCAAAACAATATTTAACTAATGGTGATAACCAACAAACTAAGTATATGTGCGAAAATCTTTAGATAAGGTGAAAAGTTAGAGCCCAAATAAAAAGTGTTTTCAATATTTAAAGAATTCCCATTCCATAACCCTAAAAAATCTCAACAGATACCAAAAACCAATTAAATAGAAACAAACATGTAAAACTAAAAAAAATGTCAAGAAATACAACCCTAGATCTGAATGTAAGAAACACATACCTTTGGCTGTGGCTCATGTTCACACTTCAAGATCGCAAATCGATTTTGTGTTACCTAAAAACATCAGATCTGTAAACAAAACAAAACCCCACATCTACAAACATCAGATCTGCAAAGAAAACCCCAAATCTGTGTGTGCGTGTGTATGTGTGCATGTGTATGTGTAGAGAGAAATTACCTGAAGATAGTAGAGCTGGAAGAGTGCGACGGTGGTGGAAGCGGCCGGAGTGGAAGCGGCGACGGATAGGGTTAGGGGGACGGGTAGAGAATGAGGGGAGGGGAGAGAATGAAGGCTAAGGGGAGAGACGAAATTAGAGAGACGGGGGTAGGGTTTGGGATATGCGTGTGTTGTGAGGGGGTGTGTTGTGAGACCCATTTTGGTTTCCTAACAACCATTAGATTGTACACGTGGCAAAATGTAGACCCTTTAATTTTTTTGAGAAGATAAGATAAGATGACACTATTCATAACACCATTGTCCCATATATATATATATATATATATATATATATAAACCCAAGCCAAGCTCCAACCAATACCCAAAACCCACCAGCTCCTACCCATTTCCAAATCCAATACCCAGAACCCGTAACCACCCTCTCCAACCAATACCCACAACCCACAAACTCCAACCCATTTCCTAAACCAATACCCAGAACCTATAATCACCCTCTCCAACCAATACCCATAACCTACTAGCTCCTGCCCATTTTCTTAACAATATTTTAAATTAAAATAATAATTTTTTTTACATATTTTAAATTAAAAATAAATTGAAGATTTTAAGTAGAAACCCAAAACCCCCACCGCCACCACATGACCCTCCCATATCCCCCATCCCCCCAAACGGACTCGGAAAATATATCATTTGTAGTACGAGGGTTAAAATGGTAATAAGAGGGTGAATCCATCCACCCCACCAGAATTAGCATTTGGTGGTGGCACTTGGGTACAAATAAAAAAAAGGGCTTTGTAAATTTAGGACATATTGTAATATGTATTTTAAAAATAGGACAACAAATATTTTATTTATGGTTTTAGCCCCTATTTTTAAATAAAACCGCTGGCGCGGACCCATATTCATAAAACGTTAACCAATCACTGCATGCCACGTGTCCCTTTAATTTGAAAATAGGGACTAAAAATAAAAACGAAATGTTTATTGTCCTATATCCATAATCAATATTATTTTAAGTCCTAAAATTACATAATCTATAAAAAAAAAAATGAAATGATGGGTGTTGAAGAAATTAGAAAAATTAATAAAGATGTGAACATAACATTCATCTGATCATAGGGCTCGGAGATTTGTTTGAATTTGGCCTTTTTGTTGTAAGGGCTTTTGGCGGTGTTTTGTTTCCACTCTTCCTATCTATCTGTGTGTGTTTGTTTTTGTTGGTGGGGGAGGAGTGAGATGGGCCTGGCCTGGTACAGGGGGTCTGGGATTCTTCAAGTTATAATGTTTGGGACAGACAGAGCACACGGCTGATGGTAACTGTATTTATGTATATATGTATACTCAGTTTCAGAGAGAGCGTTGATTGATGATGAAGAGTTTTGATTTAGAGAGGAAAGAAACTATGTACCAACAACACCTTCCCCATGGACTATGCGCTGACTTCTTCGGCAATGAATTCTAACTCCCTATTATTTATTATTTATTATTTAAAAATTAGAAAAGAGAGAATGTAGATAGTAAGAAAGTGCTCACACCAACGAAGAAGTCATGTAAATGAAGTCTAATGAGACTTGCAGCAATTCTTAGATCAGATTGCAAAGCTTGTTGAACGACATTATTCACTATGGTTATGGTAGAAATATTTGGGCCTGTCATGGAGTAAAATATAGTGTTCACCTTTCAGACGTAGAATGATGCAACCCTTGAAGATGGGAATAACCGCACCATTTTTTTTAGCAGAGAGAGAGAGAGGTTGGTTGGTCCTCTTTGAGCGAATGCTTTAATAAATTCCAATATTTATTTAATTTTTAGTTGTTAATATTTTATTATATTATTGGTATTTTATTTTGAACATAGTTTGGATTTTAATTTATAAGGTAGAAACATGAGCAAATGGGTGTGAAAGATATGAGAGTGCTCAAAATCTCATATTATCCCACATTGGAAGAATACTACAAAAAGTAGTGGTATATCAACTAAAGGACAACTAAGATTCTTAGTTGACAAGTCAAATAAGACGCTATGATCCTACGCATCGCGGTGGTACTTAAGCACCACCAATCGCGACACGCGTAAGCGGAGTTCCAGACCTCTGTTTTGGACAACGAAAATTGCTACTTTCTCCTCTCTCCGTCCTCTATACTTTGGCATTATCAAGATACAAATTCAGAGTGTTCTCGATTTGATCAAACAGTACATAGTTTGAATCAAAAAACTGTTCATACACTGCATTGTATCCTGAAGGCATTATCTATAAAACCCATAGTGTACTCGCTGTTCTGGTTCTGTCTCAACTGGATTGGGAGAAATTTTGTCAAAAAGAAAGCGTTCCAAGAACGTGCCTTGCAGAAATTAATTAATATATTCCGTTCTTTCCATACAAAACTCCAACAGTTTTAGGCAAAATATTGTTCTTATTACTCCACTCAAATGGAAGGAACTGTGGCACCATCTATCCAAGTCATGACTCAAGACTTAATCCGACTCGACCGTTTTGATGGCGGAAATTTCACCGGTTGGCAAGAGAAAGTTATGTTCTTCCTCACATCACTAAAGCTTGCATACATTCTAGATGATACCCTTGAACAAATTCCCGAGCCCACACCCGAAGACACCGAAGAAACAAAGCAAAACCGTGTAAAGAGGAAAGAAGACGAATTTATGTGTCGAGGACACATCCTCAATGCTTTGTCTCAAACTGTTTATAACGCTCATCGAATAATTCCGATGGCAAAGGAATTATGGAAGGCTTTGGAGACAAAGTATCAAAACGAGGAAGCGAGCAATCGTAAGTTTCTAATTTCAAACTATATGAATTTTAGAATGAATAATGATAAATCTGTCGTTGCACAAGCCCATGAACTCCAACAAATTGTTGGTGACCTTAAAGCCGCTGGTATTAATCTTCAAGATGAATTTCAAGTAGGGGTGATTGTTTCAAAACTTCCATCCTCTTGGAATGGCTTTAAGAAGAAAATTAATCATGATGAAAAGACTTATACTGTGGAATCCCTTCTTCGTCACCTTCGTATTGAAGATGATACTCGTATTCGAGAAAAGAAGGATGAACAAGGTGAGGGTCATTCAAAAGCTAATATGGTTGAGGATCAAAAATCCAAGATTACCAAAGACTCAAAATTTAAAGCAAAGAATGATTCAAAATTCAAGAACCAAGGTGCAAATAAGAAAAAAAAGGGAAAATATTTCTTCTGTGACAAATCGGGCCATAATTCTCGAGAATGCCGTCTTAAAAAGAAGGCATTTAAGGAAAAACAAGGGTCGAAGGAAACCAACAATGTTGAAGATCTTATTGCTACTGTTTGCGAAGCAAATTCAATTGATAATGAAAGTGGATGGTAGATGGATACCGGCGCAACGGTCCACATATGCAAAGACCGCTCTTCATTCAAAACATATCAAGAAATTGATGGAAAAGAAGTGAAGATGGCAAATAATCTTCGCACCAATGTAGTTGGAAAAGGCACAATGGAATTAAAGCTAACTTCTGGAAAGACACTTACTCTAATTGATGTACTTCATGTACCTGATATGTGTAAAAATCTTGTGTCTGGGGACCTTCTCAATAAGAGAGGTTTCAAACTAGTGTATGAGTCTGATAAGTTTGTTTTGTCCTAGAATGGCCAATTTATTGGCAAAGGGAACTCTTGTAACGGCATGATCAAAATTAATGTAATCAATGATATTAGTTCTGCTTATATGGTTGAGTCTATTTCTTTATGGCATAGTAGATTAGGTCATGTGAATTATAGAAGTATACAAAATATCACTAATCTCGGCTTAATCTCGGATTGTAAATTTGATAATCTTTCTAAATGTGAAATTTGTGCTCAATCGAAGATAACTAGAAAGTCGTTCAAATCTGTTGAGAGGAAATCCGAAATGCTTGATCTTATTCATAGTGATGTATGTGATATGAAGAGTAATATGACTCGTGGTGGAAATAAATATTTCTTAACTTTCATTGATGATTACTCTAAGTATGCATATACATATTTACTTAAAAGTAAAGATGAAGTTTTCGAGAAATTCCTAATTTTTAAAGCAGAAGTTGAAACTCAACAAACTCGGAAAATTAAAGTCCTACGATCCGATAGGGGTGGTGAATATTACCCGAGTGAGTTTATACAATTTTGTAATACTCGTGGGATAATCCATCAAGTTACGGCGCCATATACGCCACAACAAAATGGAACGGCAAAAAGGAAAAATAGGACTTTAGTTGAAATGATAAATTCAATGTTAATCAGTTCTGGTTTACCTTTGTCGATGTGGGGAGAAGCGGTTTTATCCGCATGTTATATTTTAAATAGAGTTCCATTGAAAAACAAGGATATTACACCATATAAATTATGGTTTAATCGTAAGCCTAATCTTAGACGTCTTAAAGTTTGGGGATGTCTTGCTTATGTAAGTAAACCCGAACCTAAAAGGCCTAAACTAGGAAATAGGGCTTACAAATGTGTTTTTATGTGATACTCTAGTAACAGTACGACTTATAGATTTTTAAACCTTGAAACTCAAGAAATCATTGAGTTGGTAGATGTGCAATTCTTTGAACATCTAACATAGTTTAGTACTTTGAATCAAGGTTTAGAAAATAATAATCCGACTGTTGACTCCTCAAATTTAGAAGAAAATTCACAACCTATATCTTCTTCGGAAACAACGAATGACGTTGAACCACGAAGGAGTAAAAGACAAAGAACTGAAAAAACATTTGAGCCTGACTTTGTTATTTATTTAGTTGAAGGGGATTTAAATGAGACTAAGAACAAAACTAAATTTGTTCTTAATGTAGAAGATGGACCGACCACATTTCATGAAGCAGTAACATGTAGGGATGCTGTCTTTTGGAAAGAAGCAATAAATGATGAAATGAACTCAATTTTATCAAATCAAACTTGGATTATTTCCGATCTTCCCCCCGGGGCTAAACCTATTGGGTGCAAATGGATATTTAAAAGAAAATTAAATCCGGATGGTTCTATAAATAAATTTAAGGCAAGACTAGTTGCTAAAGGCTATAAGCAAAAATATGGAATTGATTACTTTGATACATATGCTCCTGTTGCTCGAATCACTTCCATTAGGATATTGATATCTTTTGCTTCTATTCACAACTTAGTTATTCATCAAATGGATGTTAAAACTGCATTTTTAAATGGTGATTTAGAAGAAGATATTTACATGGAACAACCCGAAGGGTTTGTTTTGCGTGGCCAAGAAAAGAAAGTGTGTAAATTGGTTAAATCTCTTTATGGCCTTAAACAAGTTCCTATGCAATGGCATGAGAAGTTTAATAATATTGTTATATCCCATGGATATAAAGTTAATGATGCCGACAAATGTATATATAGTAAATTTGAAAATGGTGTTGGTGCTATTATTTGCTTATATGTGGATGACATGTTAATATTTGGGTCTAATCTCAAATATGTTGAAGAAACCAAAAGGTTTCTTTCATCAAAATTTGATATGAAAGATCTTGGAGAAGCTGATGTGATTTTAGGAATCAAAATTGTGAGAAAGGATAATTCTTTAGCGTTATCTCAATCTCATTATATAGAAAAAGATCTAAAAAGATATAATCATTTTGAACTTAAGCCAGCTGCTACACCAGTGGATCCTAGCATCAACTTAAATATGCTAGTATTATTGGGAGTCTAATGTATGCCATGCATTGCACTAGACCAGACATTGCTTATGCAGTGAGTGTATTGTGTAGATTTACAAATAATCCAGGACAAGAGCACTGGAATGAAATTTCTAGGGTGCTTAGATACCTGAAGAGGACTTTGGATTATGGCTTACATTATGTAGGATATCCATCTGTTTTAGAAGGATATAGTGATTCAAGTTGGAATAATCTTGAATCAAAATCCAAGTCAACTACTGGTTGGATTTTTACGCTAGGAGGAGCAGCTATCTCTTGGGATCCAAGAAACAAACATGTGTATCAGATTCAACAATGCAATCTGAATTTATAGCCCTAGCAGATGCATGTAAAGAAGCAGAATGGCTTAAAAATGTGTTGTATGATATTCCTTTATGGAAAAAGCCATCACCTTCTATTATGATAAGTTGTGATAACCAAGCCACAATTTATAAAGTTTCGAACAAAATTTAATAATTTTCTTAATAAAATGATGTTTTTTAATTTTATACAATAGTTCTTTTTAATTATATAAAAAGTTTTTTATTTATAAAAAAAATTTAAAATTTATTTCATAAGAAAATAGTTTTTAAACAATTTTCTATATGTTATAAAACAACTTTGTTTTTAGTTTTATAAAACAATTTTTATATAAAATAATTTTCTTAATGAAATGATTTTTTATACGTTATAATTTTTATTTTTATTTTATAAAATAATTTTCATATAAAATATGGTTTTAATTTTATACAACAGTTTTTTTTAGTTTAATTAAAATTATTTTTCATTTTTTCTAAAATAATTAAAAAATATCTTTTATTAGTATTTATGTATTTATAAATATATGGGTGAAGAAGTGGGTTTGGGGGTTTAGGTGTGAGGAGTGTAAGGAGTTTCTCATTCACAAGTAGCTCCTTTTATTTGATGGTTTTTTTTGTGTGGATGATCTCATCATTACCTAGAGCGTGGTCGTCTGGGTTTTTATCGTGTTTAAACCTTTGAATTTTTTATCGTGCGGAAAAACCATATTCAAGACCGACCCATTACCTTAACGTGTTGTGTTGTGTTCGCCCGTTATTAATCATCAAGATAATAATTCATTTAAATCGTATATGGGTTGACACATTAGCCCAATATTAAGCACAATTTGATCCATTAAATTAATATTAACTATACAAATTCTTCAAAAGACACAATAATATTTCTTATTTAATTAAATGAATGGATTTTAAAAGATTTTTAATGAAATTTAACAAGTGAAGTTAACACCAAATTCGACCAATTAATTATCGTATTTTATGGATTTGATATTGATATGACTCGGAAGTATTAAAAGTCACTCATTAACTAATAACTTTTTATTGATTAGTGTCATGTTATCTTGTTGAATGTCAATTTGCCAAATCTAATATATTAGCATAAATATTGTGTCAATTGAGATTTATGCACAAAACAAACTTAAGAAGACTAAAGTTTTTTTTTTCAATGTAGAAGTCCCCAAAGCCACATAGAAGGAAAGACTATTATTACGCAGATTTATATTAAGACGTTCATTTCAACCCTCCTTAAATAGTTAAAACACATAACCTTCTTCAATGATAGCTTTGCAGGTAGTAAAAGAGTGATTACAATAGTAGGAAATCGCATTTGGATTGATTTCTCATTTGGTGTGTCTGAATCTAATTAACATTGTGACAATTAATGACGAAATTAACTATGAACTTTTGTGGCATCCAGCGAAATCTCATAGTGCAATATTTTTATAAATTTATAATAAATTGTAGTATGAGTTTCGTCGGGACATACAATACTTTATTGTTATTTGGGAGATAATTTGAAGGATTTTTTTTAGATTCATAACCCTGCTCTAGAAATAAACATATTTTTTCAGATTAAAACTTTAGACATTCAAATGAAAAAATAAACGCAATAAAATTTGTCATTCGCGGCTTAGACTATATATATATAGAGAGAGAGTGAGAGAGAGAGAGAGAGAGAGAGAGAGAGAGAGAGAGAGAGAGAGAGAGAGAGAGAGAGAGAGAGAGAGAGAGTGTAATTTATGTCAATTTTTAAGCTAGGTAAAATAATCTTCTACTTTTGTGAATAATATGCGGACAATCTTTTAATTGAAGAATGTTCAGCAATTTGCACATGAACAATAATGCCATCTCATGGGATAGAAATTTGATGTCTTTGAGACATCAAACTATTTGATGTTTTGGATTTTGATTGATTAATGCCGCTGGTGCGGACCCATTTTCATAAATGATGTAAGTTCCCACCAATATTATTGACCAATCAGAATTCAAGACATCAAAAAGTTTGATGTCTCAAAGATATCAAACTTTTTCCCCATCTCATGTGCATCATATGTTTAGAAGGACACCCTGATGAGAGGAAATGGGTGATTCTACGTGAGCTTCATATCATCGAGATGACCCAAGACTTCTCGAGTTTTTTGTTTAAGTCTTGAAAGGGTGTCGTCAAAGGAAGGCTTTGCAGCCAATGCAGCATTCACAATGTAGTGCATCAATGTGAAAAGAAGTAAAAAGAAACCCAATTCAATATTAGCCCTAAGGGTGGAAACGTAGCATGAGATGAGGGAGAAGAGATAAAAAATATCAATCAATATAATTGATAAAAGTGCAAAGGAGAATGCAAGCAAAAGTCCCATCAAGATGATGAACATAAAAAGAAGGACAACACTAGAGATAAATGAGCCATGGAGAAGTGTGAGGAGGACTAAGTCTAGGTTGGGAACCATTTTGTGGAGAGGTTTTGAGGGGTAGGTATAGAATCATAGATAGATAACACCAATCAGGAGGTTCTTGCCTCATGGGTGGGGAAAGTAGTATTCCAAAAAGGAGGGAAGAATGAAGTGACTCTCACTCATTCTATCCAACAAAACTTCACAATATACACATAATACATTAATATACATTTTAATACATGACCAAAATGAATCAAATCGATCTCAACATACACGTAATTAGGCCCTTGTTTCGGTCGGATTGGATCGAAAAATGTCTCTTCAAAAAACTTTTTCGATTTTTTTAGAAATAAAATAATTATTCCGATTTTCGATCTGATTTTTTCGGAAAATTAAACAAAAAATCCGAATTTGGAAAAATCGGAAAATCGGCAAAAATCGAAAATTCAGAAAATATATTAAAAATCCAGAAACTTTGAAAAATCCAAAATTTCAAAAGAAATCAATTTAGGATTTTTGATTACTCGAAATTCTCATTTTAAAGAAACAAAGAAAAGGAATCCAACATATAAATACATGATGATTTGACTCATATTTTCATTTGTGTAGAAGTTAAGAGGATAATCTCCTTTTATAGAGCACACTTTGGAGCCCTCATCCTCTACCAATCGATAAAAGATATGAGAAAGTTTCAAAAAATAGGGAAAAAAATCAAAAAAATAAAAAATCGGAACATAATTCGAAAAAAATCCAGAAAAATCAGATCGGCATAGCTTCGAAAAAATCGGATTGGAAAAATCGAATATTCAGAATGATTTCTGATTTTCGATCCAATTTTTTTCAAAAAAATCGAAAATAAACAAATTTAAATTTCATTTCAAATTCGGAAAAAAATCGGATCGGAAATCGAAAAAAATAAAAGTTCACAGGAAAAAACACAGCCCCTACACGTTACACATAATACATTAATCGATATGTTAAGAGGTAATTTGAAGCAATGGTAAGATTGCCCCATTATGAAAGGTCACAGGTTCGAATTACGGAAACACCCTCTCTGTCTATATAGGGGTAAGGCTGTGTACATTACCCCCCCAGGGAGCATTGTGCATTGGGTTAACCCTTTTGCATTATTCAACATTTCGGGGCAAAACAAAAAGATGATTTTAGTTTGAAGGGAAAATTGTCATCACTAAATATAATGTTGGAATTTGAAAAATGATATCTTTGGGCACAATTAATTTCACCATGTTTTTTTAATCTATATTCTCATTGCGTGTTGATTCATCGTTCAAATTTCCTAAAGAAGAAAGATCATCAATGAGACTATTTTAATTATAACTACATGTTCGGGATGAATTAAAACTAAGTGTTTAGTTTAATAAAACATTTACTCAATAACGCGAACAAAACATATTTTTGGTTTTAATTAATCAAATGTTCGTGATACAATATGAGTTTGACATGTATGGGAAATAGGTCACGAACATATCCAATTATGAAACCAATACTTTTCTTTGTGCAAAAATATCATGTTCTTATTGATGTTAAGCAATAATACGTGGTACCCAAGGATGGAGCAAAAAAAATTCAAGAGCATGGGCTAACTTAATGTTGTTGTTCGGGAATTCAGGGGCGGGAGCCCCCAAGCCGATTATTTAAGTTATTTTCGAGCATTTATCAAAGAATTATTGAAGATAACCAAATTAATTACAAATTTTAGACCCTAAAAAACGGAAGCACAAATGAAATTTTAATTTGTAATTAAACCAACAATTTCTAAAATTAATCCTAACATCAACCCTAAATTAACCCTTACAAACATTAGCTCTATATGCATTTAGTATAAAGCCTGATTATTTATATATATTTCACATATAATTTTAAAAATTATATTTTTACATCTATATTTTTGACAAAGTTTGTGTATGTTTTTTTCAAAAAAGTTGTGAGAGCTTTAGCCTCCATCCGTCCCCATGTCCCTTCATGTTGGTGGTACCCTCAATATTTTTCATTAGAATAATGTTAGGCTACCCGGGTGTTAACCCGGGGTAGCATGGGGATGCCCTTTTCTTTTTTTTATTTTTTTTATTTTTCATGTAAAATGAGTTAAAAACAATTATAAAAAATAATTTTTTATTAGAATAGTTTATTTGTTTTTTTCAATTATTTTTTTAAACTCATTATATCCCTCAAACACCCATTTACTCAATATTCTTTTATTTTTAAAGGTTTGCGCTAGCGGCACCCGTTATTTTTAAACTTTTTTTTTATTTTACAACATTTGAAATAATTTTTGTATTTCTGCATTAAAAAACTAATCTAATAATTTTTTTAACTCATTTAGTCCCTCAAACACCCATTTACCCAATATTCTCTTATTTTTAAAGGTCCGCACCAGCGGCACTGGTTATTTTTAAACTTTTTTTTTTAAATTTTACAACATTTACAATAATTTTTGTTTTTTTGCATTAAAAAACTAATCTAATAAAAAATTATGTTTATAATTATTTTCAACTTATTTAGTCCCTCAAACAGCGCTGGCAATTTTTGACCGATAACCCGTTTACGGTAATAACCTGAAATGACCCGAACATGACCCGTTTAGCTTGTATAGATTTAAGAGTACTTAAAACTTATACTAAAATAAAAATCAACGCGACCCAAAAATGACACGACTAACCCGAATTGCCACCCCAATATTCTCTTATTTTTAAAGGTCCGCGCCAGCGGCACTCGTTATTTTTAAACTTTTTTTTTTTTAATTTTACAACATTTATATAATTTTTGTATTTTTGCATTAAAAAACTAATCTAATAAAAAATTATGTTTTTAATTATTTTCAACTTATTTAGTCCCTCAAACACCCATTTACCCAATATTCTCTTATTTTTAAAGGTCCGCACCAGCGGCACTCGTTATTTTTAAACTTTTTTTTTTAATTTTATAGCATTTAAAATAATTTTTGTATTTCTTAAAACTGTTTCAAAATGTAAAAAAAATATTTATATTAAACAACTTTTCTTTTTGGAAACAGTTTTTTTCAAAAAAAAATCTTTTTATATTAAAATAGTGTTTTTAAACAATACATTTTTTTTAGTTAATAAAAAATATTATTTTTTAATAAAACAGTTTTTTTTAAATAAAAAAAAAGTCAAGTAATGCTAATAAATCACATAAAAAAACTCAAAAAAAAAAAAGATTATCTCCATGTACTAACCCGGGGTTAACTCCCTGATAGTATATCATTACTCTTTTCATTATGGACAAACAAAATGTTGTGTGAAACTAAAATAATGACCTAAAAAATGGATCTATCAATCTTATAACAAAATTCATAAAAGAAAAAAAAAACTAAATCTGAGAGATGAAAACCAAAAGTTGTAACATATGAAACTGAACATATATTAACTTGATATTCATCCTAAACTAAAGTTAGTAGATTTTAGCAAATGGTTCAATAAAACGGATATTTAGTAATTTATAACATAATCTGCCAGCTCAACACAAGTTAGTGGGTTTGAATGGTTTATGTTGGTCTACTTTTTGAAACGATAATATATGAGAATTCAAAAACGAAAAGTGCATACGTCAACAGCAGGATTCGAACCTGCGCAGGCAAAGCCCAACAGATTTCGAGTCTGTCTCCTTAACCACTCGGACATATTGACGCGTTGAGTGTAAATTCAACAACGTCTTATTTAGCTAAATAATAAGCACTCAGAAAAAAAAATGTTAATTTGCCTCCTTTCATTTGAGTTCAACACGATGAATATAGTATATGCGATATAAAAATGTTTTTATTTGTATTCCTCAATGAAGTCCAAATAGGGATAGAGTCGGAATTTTCGAGAACGGGTGCAAATTTTCGAGTGCGCGATTACAAAAGCCCATGAGTTGATTTTTTTTTTTTAAAGTTATTTTTGAGTATTTACCTTAAAATAATGTAAGTTATTTATTTTAATGGAAAGATAAATAAATATTTAAGCCAATGTTTAAGTCCCAAATTTAATCCAACAACATCCTTAATTATCCCTTAAAATTAATCTCAAAATATAAATCACCAACATTAAAGCAACCTCTAGTAAACAATTATATTATAATTTTAAAATAAACTTCAGATTTTAACATCAATATAGTTAGTTCAATGCAAGTTAAATGAGAATTTTGATTATTTTCACCTTTGCCCCCAAACACTTAAAAGTGATTTTTTATACTTATATTTTTGTAAATACATATAATATTTTAATTTAAAATTCTCCATTGCATAAAAAACTCTAACTCTTTAATCTAAAATTACCCTAAAACTGACTCCTAAAATTTTCTCCAATATTAATTCTAGAATTCAAACTAACTAGTACCATCACTAAAAAAAATTAACCAATTAATATTAATTTAATCATAACACTAGCACCATCACTAAGAAACATACAATATAATCATTTAAATTTAATTGTGACAGTGAGAAGATCATATCCATAAAGTTTTATAAAAAAATTCAATCAAAAAGTGGGTAAGACGATCACCAAAATTTCAACGACCGAAAATGCATATTTATACCATTTTTTGCATATCACATCATCTCACTCACTTTTTGATTGAATTTTTTGATGAAAAAAATTGGTGATGATCTTGTCACTACGATCATATTCATGAAGTTTTATTTAAAAAATATTTTTTTTACTATTTAAAAAAATAGTATATACTAGAATCTGTACTATAATATATATTCAAAAACCTGTGGAACTATAGCCCGCACTCGGCCTCACATCCCTCTGTCCCCGAGTCCAATTAAATGTCATGTTACTCAACAATTAAAAATATAAAACATATTGTGTGGGCTTAATATTACCTTCGTATAATCCCGTAGCACATAGTTTAAGAAGCCGTTCTCGATGTTCCTCGATCTTGCCCAATAAATTAAGTGACTCTTCTCATTATATACTCAACAAGTAATCGACCGACCCAATAATTATTCATATTAGTTTTAAACCTCGCACGATGCGCATGTGTATTATAATTTTATTTGTAAAGTATATGGGACACATATATTATTATTCTTATATTTAAACTAATATTAATATGAAATGAAGAAAATGAGTAAAATGTTTGGTACATACAAGCATACCTCTATCTTAAAATTACTAATAAACTGCATAGTTATACATTTTGAGTAAAGATGATTATTCTATGATTAGTATACACTAAACAATGTAATACTTTTTTTATTTAAGACATATTTACATTTTTACATCCATTTGGCACATTATATAAGTACAAATAATAAATAGAGAGAAAAATGATATTGTAAGGACATAATTTTATAAATGTCCTCGTAGTATCTAGGAATTTTCTATTTTCCTACATCACATGTTGTATGTCTAATACCGCTACATTCGGCACGTCTCTACACAATCTCATACGACGGCCTCAATCCGAATTTCGGAAATCAAGCATTCAACATCTCCGTCATGTGTCCCACATCGGCCTCAATGACTTCACGTTCCACGATTTTAGGCACTTTATGCAAGTGGTACGCAAGAGAAGTCAAAACAGTGAAAGAAGGCTCGATATGAAAGTTCAAGGGCATTTTGATAATTTTTACAGTCACCATCCGGAGGACTGGTCAACTGGAAAGTTTAAGAGCTCGACGCCATGAAGATACTGGAAGAAACGGCACCTCAATCCGAGCTACGGTGAAGAAGTTATGGCCTTTTGAAAATGGAGAAGAAAAATAATAATGAAGTGACGCAAATCTCTTTTTAGTCTTCATTATTTTTTTTGTCTTCCTCATTTTTAGGGTCTTGTCTTCATCATTTTAAGGCCTTTGTCTTCATCATTTTAAGGCATTTGTCTTCATTATTCTAAGACTTTATGCCTCTTTAAATGCACACTTAATTCCCATTCATCAAGTGCACATTTCTAAACCTTCAAGAGGTCTTATACACTCAATTGGAGTATTTTGTGGAGAAGCCGGTATCTTCTTCATTGTTGCCCATCTGGAGTTCTTGCGAGAGATTCCAGCCGACGACATCGGAACCGACACCTACGGGTATTTTCGTATGTCACACTTATTTTCAGTATAATCTATGTAAACCGTTCTTTACAAATTATAGTGAAAATAATATGGTTTTGCCCTGCGGGAATTTTTCCTGATATGTTGTGTCACATGCTATATTTATTTTAATTGATAAATCATCTAGATTCATGTTTTAGGATTTAATTGAAAATTGATGTTTAATTAAATAATTGATGTATTTGAATAAAAGCTCACTATTCAAATTGGTATCAGAGCCAATTACACAATTATACCGTGTAATTTTCCGCAAAATTTTTCTAAGATATCAATTTTCTGAAAAATTGATTTTTGAAAAAGGGCGTGTTCAATGGAGAAATTATATAATAAAATACCAGTTTTTGACGGGACTAACTATGCTTACTGGAAAGCCCGCATGAAATCTGCCTTAAAAGCCATAGATGAACGTGTTTGGATTTTAGTAGAAAAAGGATGGACACCTCCCTCCGTCACTGCTAATAACGTGACTAATTTAAAATCTGTGACTGATTGGACTGAAGAAGATTTTAAATGGTCATCTTTTAATTCTAAGGGTTTAAGTGCTATTTCCGGATCCGTCACTCCAGACGATTTTCGACGAATTATGACGTGCTCCACGTCAAAAGAGGCATGGGATGTTTTGCAACTCACTCATGAAGTAACTAATGCTGTAAAAGAATCTAAACTGCAAAATTTAACAACTCAATTCGAAACTATCACCATGCTTGACACTGAATGTTTTGATGAATTTTATGCTAGGTTATCTGATATTGTTAACACTAGTTTTAATCTTGGTGAACACATTCCTAATGATAGAGTTATTAAAAAGATTCTAAGATCACTTCCTAAGCGTTTTATCCCTAAAGTCACTGTGCTAAATTCTATAGGAAATCTAAACACGCTTAAATTGGAGGAACTTGTAGGAGACTTACAAACTTATGAAATTGATATGTTTCCTAAAACCTTCAAACCGAAAGATAAGGGTATTGCACTTAATGCTCAAGCTAGAAAAAGTGAGGGTTCGACAAGAAAGAGAGTTGAATCATCTAGAAAAAGTGAAATAGAAACGTGAGATTCTAAGTGTGATTTTGATTTAGATGATTTGGCTCTATTTGCAAAAAAATTCAAGAAAATTCTCAAATTCAAGAAAAATGAAAATTTCAAAGATAAAAAGATTTTTGAGAAAAATAAGAAAAATGAAAAAGGTTTTAAATACCCTCCTAAAGATGGTGAGAGATGCTATGAGTGCAACGGAAAGGGACATAGAGATTTTCAGTGTGCCACTAGACTGAATAGACTTGCAAAAGAAAAAAATAAAGCTGTCATAAATGCTACCCTTAGTGATGACAGTGAGGTCGAGTCGGTGGACTCTGGAGACGAGTCACTGCATGAATGTAACTTCACCGCATTCATGGCTATTCATACATCTAGTGCTCCTCACGACGATGAGGATGCTACTTCACAGGGACTCCTCGACAGTGAGAATGATGTGAGTGAGGGGGATGATGATGCAAGTGAGAGCGAGTGTAATCTTCAACGCGCATACGCTGAATTATATAATGAATCATTTAAAATCAAAAAGCGTAACAAAGCACTAGTTCTTAGGATCACCGCTCTAAAAGAAGATTTAGAAGAAGCGAGAGAGAAAGAATTCTCCACCTGCACTACCTTGAGAGAAAAAGAGTCTGCCTTTATTGAGAAAGAGAGTTTGTTTAGAGAGAGAGAGAATGATTTTAAGAAAGAGATAAGGGACTTGAATAATCAAGTGTCTAGTCTTACGAGTGAGCTCCATTCCTCCATGGAAACTTGGAAGAAACTTGAAGCCCTTGTTACCAAGCTTACTCATGATCTTGAGAGAGCTCGGGAAGTCAAGGTACAAATCGAGGACAAATCTGGAAAGATGGGAAAGATGATCCTCGACCCCGCTTTAAGTTTTGGTGATAGGCAAGGAATAGGTTATGATGGTGCCACCAGATCCTAAATTGCACTTGGACCGATTCCTGAGTTTACTACGACTCCATATGTCCATCATCAAAAACCACTTAGGAGAGTTCGACCAAGAAAAGCGAACCAAGGTCCGCCTAATATTGTGTTGTTTTGTACTTATTGCAAGAGAAATGGCCACCTCAGCGAATTTTGCTATAGTTTGGGTCGAACACGACGTACTACCGCTCCACCACATCATTCTGATGATTTTTCCAATCTGAGAGAGCTTGTTGAGTTTTTAGCTACCACATCACAGAGTTTGATGGAGAAATTCCGACGAATATCTTTACCGTCAGTGAATGCTTCTCGCATTTCGGCTAAAACCAACAACAACAAGGGTATAAAAAAGGTTACCACGTCTTCGGTGCCTAAGAAAGACGAAAAGGCCCTTGTTGTTCATGTCGCTCTCAAAGCTCAAAATACCTCACAGTGGTATTTTGATAGTGGTTGCTCTAGATATATGACAGGTGATGTCTCATTTTTTACCCACTAGAGGATTATAAGGATGGAAGATTCACTTTTGGAGACGGGAGCAAATCTAGTATTGTTGGACGAGGTACAATAGTTTTACCAGGATTTCCTAAGCTAGAGAATGTTTTGTACATCAAAGGTTTGAAGGCAAACGTTCTCAGCATTAGCCAGCTGTGTGACGATGACTTGGCCGTAAAGTTTGACCGGGACGTGTGTAATGTCTATAATCAATCGGGTAAACTTTTAGTGCAAGGGGTGAGGACAGAAGATAACTGCTATGGGATTTTGCCCACATCCTCACTTGTCTGCAACAGCGCTACAATCTCTCCTATGGATCTGTGGCACCAGCGTCTAGGTCACGTGAACGTAAGAGATTTGTCACGTTTAGCTAAAAAGGACCTAGTACGTGGCTTACCATCTCTTGGAAAGCCCACTTCCACGGTTTGTAGACCCTGCCAGTTGGGAAAACAAATCCGTAGTCCCCACCGGAAGCTGCATTCCATTACCACCTCCCGTGTGCTTAAGTTAATTCACATAGATCTTATGGGTCCTACTCGCACTGAGAGTCTGGGTGGTAAGAGGTATATCCTCGTGATGGTAGACAATTTCTCCAGATATTCGATTGTTGGTTTTTTGAGAGAGAAATCAGATGATGTTGAGTTTTTAACGACCAAGTACCGTGTCTTGTAAAATCAGCACGGTGTCACTATTAACAGGATACGTAGTGACAATGGCACATAATTTAAAGAAGTAAAGGTTGATCTTTACTGTGACAGTCTTGGAATCAAACATGAGTTTTCTTCTGTGAAAACTCCTCAGCAAAATGGGATTGTTGAGGGAAAGAATATAACGATTCAAGAAATGGCTAGATCTATGCTTCTAGGTCGTAAGGTTGCTAGGAGATTTTGATCAGAGGCAGTCTCTACTACATGCCATATGGTGAATAGGGTCTACCTACGTCCACACACAATTAAGACACTTTATGAATTGTGGACTGGTAAGAAACCCAACCTAGCATATTTTCGTATCTTTGGGAGTAAATGCTACATCCTACGGGATAAAGAGCAATTAGAAAAGTTTGACTCCCGGAGCGATGAGAGAATATTGCTAGGATATTCATCAAATAGTAGAGCATACCGGGTCTTTAACCTGAAGAGCTCCAAGGTTATGGAGTCAATAAACGTCACCGTGCAAGATGACGAACCTTTCGCGTTTATTGATTCTAGCCTTCAATTAGGGGATGAGGACTTTTCTGACAGTGATTTACTTGTCCCTCACCCACATTCTGTGGACTCTACTCCTGTGTTAGGGGACACACCTTCTTGAGTTCGAAAGAGTCATGATCCTTTTGCCATTATTAGAGATCCCACCTTAGGGGTCAAGACTCGTGCTCAGCTAGAAAACGTTGTTAGCCATTTTTGCTACACGTCCACAGTCGAGCTCAAGAATCATAAAGAAGCACTCAAAGATGAACACTGAATATCTGCTATGCAGGATGAGTTGCTTCAGTTTAAAAAGAACAATGTCTGGGAACTAGTCCCCTGACATAGTGAGACTAATGTGATAGGTACCAAGTGGATTTTCAAGAATAAAATGGATGAAAATGGTACCATAATCAGAAATAAAGCTAGGTTGGTCGCTCAAGGCTACACACAGATTAGGGGTGTAGACTTTGGGGAGACATTTTCTCCTGTTACAAGGCTTGAGTCCGTCCGCTTACTACTCGCCATCGCATGTCATCTATGATTTAAGTTATATCAGATGGATGTCAAGAGTGCCTTTCTAAATGGCATTCTACAGGAAGAAGTCTATGTGGTTCAACCAAAAGGGTTTGAAGATCCCATGCACCCGGAACACGTATACTATCCAAGGAAAGCCTTGTATGGTTTGAAGCAAGCACCATGTGCTTGGTACGAGAGGCTTACTTCCTATCTCTTAGCCCGTGGCTTCAAGAGAGGACGTAGAGCAAACCTTGTATCGGAGTATGATAGGTGGTCTTCTCTACTTGACTGCTAGTCATCCCGATATTTCCTTTGGTGTTGGAGTCTGTGCGCGATATCAGGCGTCCCCGAAAGAGTCTCACTTACTTGCTCTAAAACGTATTATCAAATACGTGAGTGGGACTCTCTCATATGGTATTTGGTATTCCCTTGATACCAATGACCGTTTGTCCGCCTATTCAGATGCCGATTGGGCCGGGGATGTAGATGGATGTAAGAGCACTTCTGCTGGGTGTTTTTATTTTAGTTCTGCTCTTGTCTCCTGGTTGAGCAAGAAGAAAAACTCCATCTCTTTGTCCACTGCGGAGGCTGAGTACATTGCCCCCGGGTGTTGTTGCACATAACTCTTGTAGATGAAACAGATGCTGGAGGATTATGGGATTCCACAAGACACCATGACCATTTCCTGTGATAACACGAGCGCGATACACATATCCCGCAATCTAGTCCAGCATTCGCGTATAAAGCACATCAGCATACGTGAGCACTTTATACGACAACTTGTTGAAGAGAAAGTCATATCCCTGAGTTACGTTCCCACCGACCGTCAGTTAGCTGATATTTTTACGAAACCTTTAGATGCCCTTATATTCGAGTGTCTTAGAAAATCTTTAGGGATTTGCACAGTTGACTAAAGGGATGGCCCGTGTCTAGGATAGAATGCTTTGTCATGTTTACATCATATGATTCCTATTGCTAGACTGTATCTTGTGTATTATTATTACTTTTATATTGTTTTAAAAAAAATGAAAAGATCAAAAAGATTTTATTTTTTTTATAAAATTTTTAGAAAAGAACAAAAAGATTTTCATTTTATAAAATTTTAGAAAAGAACAAAAAGATTTTCTTTTTATAAAAAATTTAAAAAAGAACAAAAATATTTTTTTTGCACCTTTTATGAATGAGCATTTTAGATAGCCAAGTAACAATTTCATTTCATTTATTAATGTGACTATTTGATAGTGTTTTGAGACAATATATCTTGTCATTTTTGTGCTTTATAATGTTTGGAGTCATTAAGATGTAATTAAGTGTTACTTCCTACATGTTTGACTCATGATTTCCTTTATTGCACACATGCATGGATTTGTTTGAATATTTTTCTTGTCTTATCACATGTTGGTTGGGTGTTTTCACTTCAATCCTGTCCTTAAAATGAATTAAGCGTGATAAAACTTGATAAGAAAGGTGTGCTTGTAAAAACCGTTTTGTGAGATGGTGTGGTATTTTAAAAACGAGGAGGGGCTACGAAAGGTAAATATCTATCCTTTGCGTAAAAGCCACCATTAAAAATGGACCTAAAAAATTGAGGAATTTTATTATCCGGGGTCCAAAGATGTTAAAAGAGCCCAAAATATTTAAAGGCGATAAAAATAAATACATGCCAAAAATGGGCCATTAGGTTTCACCATCAATTCTCCAAAGTCTGAGAATTTAGTTTAACACCTCTAAAAGAAAATATATCTGAGGGAGTTTGGTTGAAAATTTTAAACGGGTTTGCACGTCCTTGAAAATCTTGAAAAAGCGCTAAATAGTTTTGGACGTTATTGGTGTGGAAATCACTTTAACTTTGATTTGTTGATTTGATTAAGACGATGTCATCTAAATTCAACAATTTTTACACCTAAGGATACTTTTGATGTTCATTTGTTAGGGGTACCCGTATGCATCGTGCACATATGATTGATTGAGTTTATTACCTATCGAATGTGTTCACACTCCTACATTTACGCTATCATCGACTTGGTTGTTTTTGTGTTCTTTCATGGTGTGATTCTTTGTTATATATTTTGGGTAAAAAATAAAAAAAAATAGAAGATTCTTTTATTCTTTGTTGTATATTTTAAAAAAAAATTGAAAAATTCAAAAAAATAGAAGATTCTTTGATTCTTTGTTGTATATTTTGAGTAAAAATTTGAAACAATTCAAAAAAATAGAACATTTTTTTTGTGACATTTTCCATGTTTATGCTTCTCATATCTGTCTATTTGGGGACATCATAAAAAAGGGGAGAATGAATTATGGGGGAGAAAATCTTGTTGATTTATCTATGATTTTCTCAGCTTAAACTCAATTGATCTTTGATTTTTGCATATCATTATATTTCAAACTGTTGTGTGTCACGGGTATTTGCTTTATCTCATGTGTGTAGGTACAAAGTTGATATCTATTGGATTGCACACCCTGATGAGAAAAGCTTTGGGAGTTTCTAAAGTGTTAAGATTTAAAGATGTTTGATTGAAGACACGTCATTTAGTATTCTCAGTTTGAGGGTTTAATGGGGATATTATCACATGTCATTTATTTTAGGAGATTGCATAATTCGGATTTTTATGTATGTACCGGCATAGACATAGGGGGATATTTGTAAGGACATAATTTTATAAATGTCCGGGTAGTATCTAGGAATTTTCTATTTTCCTAGATCACAGTTTATATGTCTAATACCGCTACATTCGGCACGTCTCTACACGATCTCATACGACAGCCTCAATCCAAATTCCGGGAATCAAGCATTCAACATCTCCATCATGTGTGCCACATCGGCCTCAATGACTTCACGTTCCACGATTTTAGGCACTTTATGCAAGTGGTACGCAAGAGAAGTCAAAACAGTGAAAGAAGGCTCGATATGAAAGTTCAAGGGCATTTTGGTAATTTTTACAGTCACCATCCGGAGGACTGGTCAACTGGAAAGATTAAGAGCTCGACGCCACGAAGATACTGGAAGAAATGGCACCTCAATCCGAGCTACGGTGAAGAAATTATGGCCTTTTGAAAATGGAGAAGAAAAATAATAATGAAGTAACGCAAATCTCTTTTTAGTCTTCATTATTTTTTTTGTCTTCCTCATTTTAAGGGTCTTGTCTTCATTATTTTAAGGCCTTTGTCTTCATCATTTTAAGGATCTTGTCATCATCATTTTAAGGGTCTTTGTATTCATCATGTTAAGGGTCTTTGTCTTCATCATTTTAAGGCATTTGTCTTCATTATTTTAAGACTTTATGCCTCTTTAAATGCACACTTAATTCCCATTCATCAAGTGCACATTTCTAAACCTTCAAGAGGTCTTATACACTCAATTGGAGTATTTTATGGAGAAGCCGGTATCTTCTTCATTGTTGCCCATCTAGAATTCTTGCGGGAGATTCCAGCCGACGACATCGGAACCGACACCTACGAGTATTTTCGTATGTCACACTTATTTTCAGTATAATCCGTGTAAACTGTTCTTTACAAATTATAGTGAAAATAATATGGTTTTGCCCTGCGGGGATTTTTCCTGATATGTTGTGTCACATGCTATATTTATTTTAATTGATAAATCATCTAGATGCATGTTTTAGGATTTAATGGAAAAACGGTGTTTAATTAAATAATTGTTGTATTTGAACAAAAACGCACTCTTCATATATATATATATATATATTATTTAGACACTTAATAAACTTTAAATAAATTATACTTTAACCTCTATTTTTCGAAAAATTATAATGACTTAGTGCCATCGACACGATAGATGGAACATGTAAATGAAAAACAATTAGAATTTGTGTTTTAAGAAAATAAAGCATAAATGATATGATTTGTATGAAAGGGAACGTGTAAATGAGTCAAAACAAAAATATCAAATATATATTAAAGCACCAAAATAATTTTGCAACACCCAAAATGAATATTGTATTTTTTATTTAAAAGGCAATCATATGAAACATGGAAGCATACCTCACTTCCTTTAAAATAGGGCAGTATACACTATACTTTTCACTAATTAAACCCACGTTTCAGTGTGAATTATGTATAAAAAGTTTCAATTAAAGTTATTCCCAAAAAATAACATTATTGCAGTCCTCACAGAAAACACTTCAACAAAATCAAAATTTATTTTATAGCTCAATGTCAATTTAACATATTTTATTATGCCTTTTCACCACCCACCATTTCAAGAGACTAACCCAAAAAAGAGAAACGAAAGAGTTTAGTCATTAAGAATGAGAGAGATAAAAGATATCTCAATGACTTTTGGTTTTTACCAACTGTACATGAATTATGTATTGTTGGTTTGGGAGGCAAATGCTTGTATTTTGAGAGACTTTAGTGCATTAATTCTGAGACACATGGCAAAATCACATCTATCAATACAAACCTGATTATTTTCAGCGATGCATATCAACTCCCAAGCAACTTGAATGTTTATTATAATAGCCCCAATTTATATTTAGTTACTAATGAAATGACTTTAATTTTTACATTGAACATGAAAGAAACATGGCATTTTCAATTAATAGGGAGTTTAATTATCAACATCTCCCAAAGAAGTTTATTACCAAGGTCCTTAATTCAATACTAGATTGAAACAAAAGTATAAGGCACATACGGTAACATAGCAACTATTTATATTCCCGATTTTTATCTCGAAATGCACGGACTCTCGCCACATACATTCCAGAAAATATAACATTCAACGTTCATGAAAAATAGTTTTACATCTTTTTTCAAATGACTTAAACCTCTATTCCTTTAAAAAATATCAACTTTAAATCTTAAGCGTCATATTTAAGCATAATATATCAATTATCTAAATAAAGTGTAGCTCATCAAAAAGTACCCACATATAAACATAAAATGTGAATCAATAATTAATTTTGAAGGTTAAAACACTACTCTCATAATATTTTAATGTATATCGGATTTTCTTGCAATTAAAAAAATGTCGTTGTTATTGTCTAAAATAGCATATATATTTTTGGACCTTAGCTGTAATAAACTAATAATAAACGATGAAAAATAAAGAAATTATCACTACCAATATGTCAATTTGGGATAAATAGAGACAACTGAGAGACAAATTAACGTTGTTTGGACCAAAGTGGTGCCTATGTCCACAAGTGAAGGGTTGATTGTATTGATTTCAGGGGGAAATTGTCATAAAGAAGAATGGATACAAGCTTACAAAGTCTCTCTAAGATTTGTCGTATTGTTGTTAGGTAGAATATTTTTAGGATCCCTTGTTATATGGCATTGTGTGCTATTTATAATAAGTTATGTGTGTGTGTGTGTGAGAGAGGGAGAGAGAGGGAGAGAGAGAGAGTGTATGTTTGTGTGTGTGTGTAGTAGGTCATGTGGAGTTTCTTTATAGGTCAGGCAATTACACCTTTTACATGCCATGGGGTGGATAATTATGAGTTAGTTACAACCCACTAAAAGGTGGAAAATTGCGTATATTATTCACGTGCAAAAACGGTATGAGTGGGATTATTTATATTCCACCACATGAGGCAGGTATGCCTTGACGGAGTTAACTCCCGCCGAATCAAAAAAATTGGGTGCTATCATATAGCTTTGTATCGGCTAAGTTCACGATAGCGTGGACTAGCAGTAATGAGACAATTAAATATATGGCGTGGCCGAAAATATTTTCACTCGAGCCGACCTCATACAATAAACCGATAAGATTCATTATTTAGTCGACCCTACTCTTTTCCCTTAATAGGGACACGTGTCACCTCCTGAGAGTCTCACAAGGTTTCCTATATTTAGGGTATAACAAAAGCCCCCAAGACTTTACCCTTGTTGGAACCTGTAGCAGATTCTTCGGAGTATTAGATCTTCTGAGCATATTCTACGTGAATTAAATAAGTGAAGTGCTAAATACGAGAATGTTCTTGAATTTAGATCGTACCCAAATCTCGTCGGCGTATGCCGACCAAATTGACACTACACCAAAAATCCTAAAATTCTACCCTTGACCCAACCACCCTTGTCACGGTCAAAGACCCGATCGTGATAAAAAAAAGCACACACAATGTCAAAGACCTTGACAACCTTGTAAAGTTGTCACGGTCAAAGACAGTGACAAGTTAGTGACAACATTAAAAATAAAAAGACCTAGTTGCTTTAGTTTTTTCTTTCCCTCGTTTTGTTCCCTCCTTTATTTCTCTCTCTCTAAACTGGTGTGATTCTCTCTCTCTCTCAATATATATATATATATATATATATATATATATATATATATATATATATATATATATATATATATATATATATATATATATATTTCCTTTGTGTATGTGTGTGTGTGAGTTTGTGTGTGTGTGTGTGTGTGTGTGTATGTGAGTCTGTGTATGTGTGTATATGGGTCAGTGTGTGTGTGTGTGGGTCAGTGTTTGTTTGTGTGTGGGTCATGGTGTGTGTGTGTGGTATTGATTTTTTTTTAAATTGTGTGTGTTGAAATTTTTATGTATTGAAATTGTGTGTGTATCTTGGGGTCATTAATGTAATTAAAATTTGTATAATAAATTGGAATTGGTATTTCAAATTAAAATTGAAATTGAAATTAGTATTATAAATTGAAATTGGTATTTAGTTTTTGGTATAGTGTGTATTTGATTTTTGGTATAAATTGAAATTGGTATTCAATTCTGAAATTGAAATTTGGCTTCTCTCTCTAATTGCAGCAGCGACCATCTCTCTCTCTCTCTCTCTCTCTCTCTCTCTCTCTCTCTCTCTCTCTCTCTATCTATCTATCTATCTATCTATCTATCTATCTATATATATATATATATATATTTATATATATATATATATATATATATATATATATATATATAGATAGATAGATAGATAGATAGAGAGAGAGAGAGAGAGAGAGAGAGAGAGAGAGAGAGAGAGAGAGAGAGAGAGTAAGGTTCTCAAACATACCTCCTAGCAACATACCTATGAACATACCCTTTTTTTTAAATAGTAAAAAAAATAATTTTGAGATGATATTTTTTATATGGGTTCATGATATTTCACTGTGCCCCTATAAAAAAGTCAACTGAAAATAATGTTTTTTGTTATTTTTAAAAATTAGGTAAAAAAACTGACAGATTTTACCCTTTAAAGTTGTCAGTTTTTTACCTATTTTTTAAAAATAGCCAAACACATTATTTTGAGCTGAATATTTTTATAGGAGCACATTGAAATATCATGAACCCTTATAAAAATATCAAATCAAAATCATTTTTTTTATTATTTAAAAAAATAGGTATGTTCATAATTATGTTAAGTGAGGTATGTTGGAGAGGCTGACTCTCTCTCTCTCTCTCTCTCTCTCTCTCTCTCTATATATATATATATATATATATATATATATATATATATATATATATATATATATATATATATATATATATATATATATAGTTGAATTGTTTGGAATTCTTGAATTGTTATTGACTGGTGGATTTGAACATTTAGATGGCCATTGAGTTGGTCGGTCCTAGGAATTTCTAATTTATCGCATTATTATTTGCATTGTTGTTTTGGATTCTTGAATTGTTGTTAACTGGTGGATTTGAACACTTAGATGGCCATTGAGTTAGTTGGTCCTAGGCATTTCTAACATTTAGGGTTGTGATGCAAAATTAAACATAACTATGTAAAAATCGAATATAAATAATACATAATTAAATGAAACATACTATAATTTTATATAACAAGTAATAAGTAATCATGCATTCACATGAGAATGCATGCATGCATGTAGCCCACGAAGCAAGTGTTATATAACAAGTAATGCGGGTAAAAGGTAATAACGGGAAACGCAATAGATAGTCATTAGCTATCTATTGCGATTCTCGTTACTATAATCTAGGCATGCATGTGAAATTTACATTACGTCAATTTGTTATATAACAGTTGCTTTAGGGGGTGAATGCATGCATGTATTCTCATGTGAATGGATTACATAGTGATTCTGTAACATTTATAACTAATTTAAATTACATATAGTACGCATAGATACTAGACTTCTAGTTCTTATACATACGCATTCAATAGCCTTTAGACCCGTTCGAGAGTCATTACCCTTGTAATGAGATCTCTCGAATTGTCTCGTTTGGACAGTTTGGGACTGCATAGTTTTTGTTTAATAATATTCTTAGTGGCTTAAACTTGTTACTTTTGGGGGAAGTTCTGTTGTCGTATCTTAATGTTCTCTGGGTACATACTAGATGATATGATGTTAAATGTTATTTTAATTGATAGATTGAAATAACCCGTACACTTGCAAATTGATGTCGTGTACTTGGAGAACTATGGGGACATGCTGTCGAGTTTTTTTCAAATTGGAACAATGTGCATGAGCTGTTAAGTATATTACAGAAATATGAGGTCTTGAATGGGATAATACCACTCACCCTTTAGAGGATATGGAGGAAATAGGAATTATATTATTTTTAAAATATAACACCGAAAGATGAAATATCAATCTTGTAGTAAATTATTTAATGGGAACTAAATGTTCAAACTACTAATCCATGAACATACGCTTTTTACCCATAATAGGTGATTATGTATAGTAACTATGATGGGATATTCTAAATACAAAGAGTGGATGGGTGAGACAAATATATTAGGGGATGTGTTTCGCAGAAGTACTAATGAATTTTTAAAATACGCAAAGATATGTCATAATGATTAAGAGTTCCTGTGTCTGTCTGTTAAGTGTAAGAATGGTAAGGTGTTTGAGTGGAAAATAGTTGAACTGCATTTGTTAAGATGGGGTATGCAAGATAGTTATCAATTTTTGATTTCTCACGGGGAATCAAATGTTCCTTTTGTCCCCGAGCAACCTTCAACAAGTAGGATAGATGTACAAGGGAAGGAGGAAACTGTAGATCATAATATAATAGAGGATTTAGTTGATGATGCATATGGAGTTCATGAAGTGGAATAAAATGATACCACTAAAGATGTACAAGGTTCGGGTGCTTCTGAAGATATCAGGATAAACCTTGACGATGACTTCCAAAGTTTAAAATTTAAGGCGACCCAACCATTGTACTCTGGATGTGAGAAAGATCAAACAACTTTACATGCCATTGTTGGTTTGTATAGTTTGAAGACCTAATATGGTTTGTCTAATAATAGCGTGAAAGGAATTTTGAATTGGGTGAACGGCTTTCTACCCAAGCAGAATACGCTTCCAAATAGCTATCCTACTATGAAGAACAGTTTGAAAGGTTTGGGAATGAAGTATAATCAATTCATGCTTGTGTGTATGACTGCATACTATCCCCACTACACCAAAAAGGTCAAATTGCCACCCTTCAGCCGACCACCCTTTTCACGGTCAATGACTGTGACAAAAAAATACGTATTTTTTATCACGTTCATTGACCGTGACAAGTCTATGACAAGGTATTGTCACGGTCAATAACCGTGATAATATTAGAAAGTGATCACGGTCAAAGACCGTGACAGGTCCGTGACAACTTTGTCAGTAAAATAAACCCTTCCCTCTTTTTTTCCCACCATTTTGTTTCCCCCCTTTTCTCTCTCTCTCTCTCTCCTTTGTGTGTATATGAATATGTGTGTATATGTGCATGTGTGTGTGGTGGGGGTGGGGGGCAGTGTGTGTAGGTGTGTGCAGGTGTCTGTGCATGTGTATGTGTGGGGGAGGGGGGGATGGAGGGGGATGGGGGGCAGTAAGGGTGGGGGGCAGTAGGGGTGGGGGTAGGGGTAGGGGTAGTGTGTATGTAGTGTGCATGTGTATGGGCAGTAGGGGTGGGGGGTAGGGCGTGTGTGTGTAGTGTGCGTGTGCGTGGGTGTGTGTGATTAATGGAACAATTAGGGTTTCATACGTGAACGTTTAAATACCTAAATATATGTTGTACCCTTAAGTATAAATACCCAAATATTGTTGGCTAATACATAATGATAAGTAATTAACCCTTGATTTCATACGTAAATGTGTAAATGATGATTCTCCCCATGTTTAAGAGGCTTGAAGTTCAATTTCTCACGGAATAGTCATAATAGGAATTGGAATTGGGACTTATAATTATTATTGTTAATTTAATTATGACTTTAATTGGATATAAATGAGTTAGGAGCCTTTAGATTCCCCTTATTAATTGTTGGTTTTAAATTAGTAAGTAATTAGTTTGAATTGATGTTTAGGATTTTTAGTAATTGTACATATTATGGGTTTGATGTTGTTGTTTTGGAATTCAGAATTAAGTTGTTAAACGTTAATATTACACCGCGATAGTTGAACGGATAAATTGATTAACAAAATATAGCTTTAATTGTATAGCTTTAATGATGATATATTTTTAAGACGTGATGAAATGAATTAATTGAGTAGATGAATTAAAAGGAGTACGAGATTCACATTTGTTGGTTTGTTGTTGTTGTTGTTGTTGTTGTTGTTGTTGTTGCTGTTGGATTATAGTGGACCGATATTGGGTTGGTTAATTTTGAAAGTGGTATGACCACTGGATTATTGCCCAAATGGGGGGGGGGGGTAAATTTTTTTCTAAAATTACTTTCTGTCACGAACAATATATTATTAATTCATATATATATATATATATATATATATATATATATACATATATAGTATGTTTCATTTATGATAATTAAATGAAACATACTTGAAATTACATATAGTGCCCATAGATACTAGCCTTATAGTTCTTATGCGTACGCATTCAATAGCCCTTAGACCCGTTCGAGAGTCATTACCCCTGTAATGAGATCTCTCAAATTGTCCCGTTTGGAAAGTTTGGGACTGAATAATTTATGTATAATAATATTCTTAATGGCTTAAACTTGTTACTTTTGGAGGATGTTCTGCAGTCGTATCCTAAGGAAGCGCATGAGTCGTATCCTAAGGAAGTGCATGGGTCATTTATAATTTTTTTATTTACTTATTAAACTAATCGTGTGCTTTTTATCATCTCAGGCAAAGCTTAAGGAAGTGCATGAGTCGCAGTCTGATGCCAACAAGGCATCTTTGTCCAGGACGCACTCAACCAAGTGCTTGGCGCTGATCGCAAGGGAGGACTAGGGGTGAGCTCGCGGGTGGGAAAATCTAGGATCACCGGAATGGAGACGAGTAACACCGGGTTGGCCCATCAGGTAGACACGCATGACGTGAAGTTATCAAGGTTGGAGGCGACGATCCTAAATATGTACGCATTCATGAAGCGTCAGTTGGGCGAAAAGGGCAAGGGAAAGGAGAAGGTGGTGGAGGGGGATGTGGAAGAGGGCGAGGACGTGGACATCACTTCTTCATCGTTGATACGCGCGGACTCATCGGCTGATGATCCAGTCCCCTACTTGGATCCTGTCCAGTAGCCTATGTCAACAATCGGTTGGCCGAGCATGTTTTTACGCGACATATTTGATGGCCAGCGGATAGTGAGGGGATTGAGGGACCCGAATACCGTCACCAGTATGCCGGTTCATGGATGTATCCTTCAAAACATCGAGGCCAAGATGCTCATCACGCATGTGATAACCATGAAGGAGAACTCAGCATTGTGGTTGCAGAAACAATGCGGTGTGACGCATATTGAGGGGTGTCTCAATGCGTATATCGTGTGGCCTTCCTTCCTCCTCGAACCTACCCCAGACACTATGGCGCGACATTATTTGTATTTATTTTTATTTGGACACTTGCATTATATTTGAATTCTTTTGAGTTGTTACATTTTCATTTGGATATGGATTGTATTATTATTATTTTATTTGGATATTGAATTATATTTGGAATGATTTGGTGAATTATTTCTATTTTATTTGGATATATACTATTTGAACATGTACAATTTTGCTATAACAGGTACAAATATATTGCTGGGCAGTGGCAGTGGCCAAACTGCCCTACAGTTTTTTTTTAAATTCTGCCCAGATTTGTCACGGTCATTGGCCATGACAAGTCCGTGACAAAGGAAACTTGTCACGGACTTGTCAAGGTCAATGACCGTGGCATTTTTTTAAAGTTTGTCACGGGTTTGTCACGATCTTTAACCATAACAGACCTTGTCAAGGTCAATAATCGTGACAAGTCTGTGACAACAAAAGTTGTCACCCCCAGACTTGTCACGGTCATTGACCTTGACAAGTTGGAATTGTTACGGTCAATGACCGTGACAATCCGACAGTTTTGGTGTAGTGCCCAAAAGGAGATGAAAATCTCGATCGATGTCCGGTATGTGATGAACCTAGATATGTCCAATCTACTGGCAAGGAAGTCACAAACTCAAAAGTGCCTAAAAAAGTGTTGGAATATTTTCCCGTTGGGCCTAGATTAAAGCAATTTTTAACAGTACCATGGGTAGCGGAGGCAATGACTTTGCATGCTAGAGAAAAAGTAGGGTATAATCTCTTGTATCATCCTATTGATTCTACAGCTTGGAAGAGGATGAGTTTTGAGTATCCCGATTTTGCTCGAGAACGGGGTAACATTCGTTTGGCAATATCAATAGATAGTATCAATCCATTTGGAGATCTAAGCGCTAATCACAGCCTATGTCTAGTGATCCTAGTCCCACTTAACCTCCCTCTTTCATAGTGTATGAGACCTGGATTTTTAATGTTGTCTTTGTTGATACCTGGGCCAAAGGCACCAAGTGGGGACATCGATGTCTATCTGTATCCTTCAGTAGAAGAATTAAATGAGTTGTGGGAAGAGGGTGTGCAAGCATTTGACTCTTATAAAAAAGTAGAGTTTATGCTGAAAGCTATGTTGATGTGGTAAATTCATGATTTTTCAGCTTATAGGACATTATCCGATTGTGTTGTACATCGTTATTTGGGGTGTCCTATTTATGGAGAGGAGATTGAATCTCTTTGTCTCCCCGCTAGCTCAATAAATGTATACCATAGCTATAGGAGATTTTTACCCACTCAAAGTTTTAGATTTGAGAAAGGTTCCAATTTTTTACCAGACAGGGTTGAACATAAGCTACCTCCGAGAAAACTTTCAGGTTCAGAAATTGAAAGTAAATCTTCTGATTGTGGACCTAATATGCCAGGTAAGAATCCTAAATTTAAGAATGTCAAGCATAAGAAGATCCCAACTGGGAATGAACCTGAGACAAGAAAGGCATGGTCTAGGAGGTTAATTTTATTTTATTTGCCTTATTGGAAGAATAACCCCGTGCACCATGCATTGGAATTTGGATGTGATGCACACAGAGAAGAACATCACTGAATATATTATGGGCACATGCCTTAAGGGGAGTCATTCGAAGGATAAAGAAAATGCACGAAAAGACCTTAAATCGTTGAAACTCAATCTACAACTATGGTTAAAAGAAGATAGTAGGGGAAGGAAAATAATTCCCCCTGGTGTGTTTACTTTGACGAGTGAGGAAAGGAAGCTGATTTTAAACACAATATATAATTTGAAGGTTCCATCTAATTTTTCGTCCAACTTACAAAGGATTGTGAATTATGCTACCCATGATTTATATAAGTGTAAGTCCCACAATTGGCATGTGATCATGCAATTGGTTCCGCTATTGTTTAAGCACTGTTTCTCCAAGCACAAGGATTTGCGAAGGGATATTATGCAAATTAGTATCTACTTCTCACTTTTATGTCAGAAGGTAGTCAATCGAGATCACATAGTGGCTGCAAAATTAGTGGTGACCGAAGAGATTTGTGTGTTGGACAAGTACTTTCCCCCATCATTATTTGACATAAGTGTTCACTTGTTGGTACAACTATGTGATGAGGTACTTCTTTACGACCCTGTTAGGTATCATTGGATGTATCCGTTTGAAAGATTGATGAAAGTTTTGAAAGATTACATCAAGAATGCACGATACATTGAAGGATCAATTGCAGGGGAATACATCACAGTGTAGTCATCAATCTACACTCAAGAATATATGCCTGACTCGAGAATCATGGATGACATTGACGAGTTCGTCGATAAGGGTGGTCATGTGATGGGTAAACGAGTGAAATTAATCAGTTTACAATATGAGCAAGTAGCTCGTTATGTATTTGACACACATGAAGATGTCGAAGAATGGAAAAAGTAAGTTTATCCTAATTTTAACGCATTAATTAAATGGTGAGATTTATTATTTATGATTATATGTGTCTTAAGTGACATGTGATGTCACTATTTATATTTTTTGTATGCATTATGTTTTGTGTATATTATTTGAAATTGAAATTGAACTTAATGCACGGTAATTAATTAATAATTATTTAATAGATAATTTAAGTATTATTAATCTTATACTCGTACCAGTTACAACATTTGGGATATTAGTTGGGTACTTTGGACTGACGTATGGTATATTGAATGTTTGGTTAGGACTTACAATAATGCGGTTTAAGTCTTAAGGATCGGTATATAACTTGGGATCGGTTTTGGACTATTTGGATATTATTTTTGACTTAATGATTCAAGGCTAATAAGGTTCCCAACTCTAGTTTCGTGGGTAACAATATAAAATGGGAGATTAGGGTTAGGAGGAATAATTTAACATATTATAAAGAAAAACGTAAAGCTACACAAGGGATTCTATTTGGGAAAGAAGAAATTTAGGGCAATTAGACATAGAAAAATATGAATTGAGCTAATTTGATTGGAACCTCACGTCATTGTTCGATGAAAGTTTACTTTGTATAAAGATATAATTGATTTAGTATTATCAGATCCTTAATCATTGGATTCTAAACCTAAATTTGGTATAATTTTGAGTTAGGTGTTAAATCTAAAATTTTGGGAATTGCTAAATTAGGAAATTTAGGTTAAACTCCATGTTTATTGAATAATTAATGAAATTCAATATGAAATTTTATTATATCGACACATTAATATTTAATTAATGTTATATTTGCATAATTGAGGAAAAGCTCTTTTATATGTCATGAAATTGTTGAGAAATTTTGGATTTAGGGATAAAATTGAATTCTAGGGTTCAAAGACTTTAGATCTAAAAATATGACTCCGATTGTTATATGAATCAACTAGAAAGTGTAAGGTTGGTAAATAATTGAATTTTGTGAAGTTAGAAGGACAAATTGTGATAAACTAGATGTGCTAGGACAGTATGATATCGCAAATAGCGGTTGTGCGCATAGGAATTGTGACAGGGTTTGTGTGACACCCCGCCTAATTAAACATCGGTTGATTAGGCCTTTATTAAATTAAAACAGGTTTCTCATATGGTTCATTCTTAGCATCACTGCCAAAACCTTTTTAAATTACTAACCACTTAAGTGAAATTAGACCGGTGTCAAATTTTATCTTTCTTTAAAATAGATAAATGAATAATGCGAAAAAACTAAATTAAACATTCATAATATACTAGAGTCCAACCATCACAATAAATAAATGAATAAAATTTTTCCGAATAAACCATCCGCTAAAAATCCAAAACCAAATACTCCATAATAACAAAAGAACTGAAAGACTATCGACGGACAACATGTCCATACATGGAATATAAAATGAGATCCTAGACTAGATCTGAAAGGAAGAATCGTCCACTCAAACCCTGTCAGCATCCATAGTGCTACAAATCCGAGTCCCTATAATGAATTCTTCATGCTTGGCGTCCCTGTGGCTGGAAACCTAAAAGGTTTTGAAAATATTTTGACATCAAGAGTTAGTACTCAAAACGTTTTGAAAATATTTAGCTAGTGTTTATTACAATAAAAATAATAAAATTCGGTTATTGATTACACATGCTAAGTTCGCGTACACTCTCTTGAGTTTCCTCAGCTCTCGTCTATAGTGCACGCCTAACGTTCTATACTTAGCCCACCTAGCTATGATCCCCAAGCTAACTAGACTAAAGCATTCAACCGAACTTATAAGTTCCCGCACCGCCCATACAGCACATTAATTTATTAACATCACCCATATGTTAATTATTTCTCATGTAACACTTCACATATGTTATATTTCAATCTTTATAATTGTTGATGCAAAAAAGTAGACTAGGCTAATTAATTGATCATAGATAAATAGAAATAAAAGAGATAAGAGATTTTTAAATTGGTTCGGCTTAAAGGAGGAGCCTACATCCATTGTTGTGTATTGCTTTGTGATTGTTCAATTGCTTTGGGTTTACAATGTATTTATAGCCCCCAGGGATGTAAAAGAGATGGAATATCAAAGAATGGAGTGTCTTTATATCATAGACGTTTAAATTTGTACAATCATTAATATATACAACTGTTGGTATTTTCCTGTCATCGTTGGTCGGCAACCCTGGTGTTGGTCGATATTCGTGGTGTTGGTCCGTATTTCCTCTTTGATGATTAGGATTAATCTTCCATTGTACAACACGTGTCAATATCTGAATGGTCCATGTATATGGATAATTTTTGGTATCAACAGAGGCCCCCATGTTTCATGCTTGAAGTTTTCACAAGAGTATGGAGCACTTGGCTCTTAAAGTTGCACGTGCAACAATTTTAGTCCTGGTCAGTTGCCGACTTCCCATATATGTAAAAGATTATGGTTTAATTATGGAAATATAATGCGAATGGCATTTTTAAAATTATCCACTACTTTAATGAATCTTTTTTGGGCAAATCCGTATTTTTTGCTTTTAGCTGCCACCAGTTCAATCGATGCTTTTTAATCATTATTTTTCCAATTTTCGAGGAAACCTATAAAGAGTGGGAAAATCCATGAACTTTCATTACCTTAAATTTTCTGAGTGTTTTTGGCTACAGTGTCTTCAAGCTTTCTATCTATCTCTTGTGTGATCATTTTTAGTTCTTCAGTTCTTGCTGAATCCTTAATTCATGTAAGAACTCTTTCTCTTCTCTTCTATTCTTCGTCATGGTTTATTCTATTGATTCTCTTGATGAATTCAGAAATAAATTTAAGATTCTCTCTTGGGTTGTTTTGGAACACACTACTTTACCTGCTGATTTTTTCTCACTTGCTGAGGGTCACTGGTTTCCCTCTATTTTTATAACTGAGTGTGGGTTTACCTTTCTTCCTAACCCACCGTGCCTTCAATTTTGTCAATACTTTGACGTTGTCCCAGCTAGGGTACACTACACCAAAAACCAAAATTGAGTCACGAAAAAGGGGTCACGTCCACGAGTCGTGATCGGCTGGCCATGGCCCAATGTCGTGACTACATGCAAAATGAGCGTGACCAATTCCAAGACCCAGTGTGGTCATTGATCGACTTATAGGTGGTCACGGCCTTTTACCACAATTCACATGGGTCACGACTGACAACCGTGACCCAACCGTGACCATTATGGCTCTAAGTTTCCCGCTAAGTGTGGTCATGGATGGGGTCACGGCTCATGGTCGTGACCAGGGACCCAAATACACACCACTATAGTTACGGCTTATGACTGTGACCATGGTCTTGTTTCCATGCTGACGTGTTGAAAATAAAGCGATCACGTAATGGGGTCACGACCCTAAGCCGTGATCATGGTCTTTATACTAAAAAAATACAGAACATATTTTCATTTCCCTCGAAAACTTCTAAACACTTATTTCCCTCCCTCTCTTTGGCGTTTTCCCTCCCTCTCTTCGGCGATTTCATTTCCCTCGATCTCAAGCTCTCAATCTCAAAGGTAATCCAAATCCTAGTTATTTCATTGTTATTTATGTGTGTATACGTGTGTGTATTTTTGTGTGTATTTATGTGTGTGTGTGTGTGTGTATTTATGTGTGTATACGTGTGTGTATTTCTCTGTGTGTGTATACATGTGTATATAATCTGTTCATTATGTGTGTGTATTTATGTGTGTGTATGTGTATACATGTGTGTATTTCTGTGTGTATGTGTGTATTATGTACGTAGGTGTGTATAAATTATCATTGTGTGTATTGTGCCTGTATTCTAGAAAAAAATACATATATATGATTAATGTTGGTTTAAGTTTCAAACTAGGGAGAATTTTAATTTAATGGATATTGTTGGTTTAATTTTCAAACTAGAGAAAATTTTAATTAAATGGATATTGTTGGTTTAAGTTTGGGGCTGAAATATAAAAAAACACCTCTCCATTAAAAAAATACCGGACCATTAAAAAAATACCAAACATAAGGGTTAATTTTAGGGATTGTTGGGTTAAATGACAAAAGTAGGTATTCAAAACATAATAAATTAACGGTTGATGATTCATTAGATCCATTATTTATAGGAATCATATCCACGCCCTCGTACAAAATAACTAGTTAATGATTCATTAGAGCCATTATTTATGGGAATCATATGCACGCCCTCGTTCATTATTCTCAGGAAAAACGAGTCACGGTGATAATCGATGGAAACAAGAGTATGAAAGGTTGCAGTTGGTCCTCACTCGTACCTCTTTCATTAATGATCCTCGTAAAGTGGGTACTCCGATTTATTGGTATGGGAATAGGAAGATCGAACAATTTAACTACCATGTAAATCGTGGAGTTCATTTCCAGCAAGAGTACTTGTTCGATCGTATTTTATTTTCCCTGCCACAATGTTGGGATGAAGCTGTACAATATATATATCGCGTACATAATCTCGATAGAGCACTAACCTGTTTGAGAGCACAACCCATAACAGAGAATATCCACACTTAGGCTTAAAAACGTGCCGTCGGGGGGCGAAACCCCTTAGCGCCACCCAAACGGTCTCGTGAGCGATGCCAACACCTCGCACGGGACCAATGTAGCCCGTACGAGCTGACCGCGTGGCCACGTGACCCTCAGTTTGAGATCACGACCCATAACAGAGAATATCCACACTTAGTCTTGAGAAAGTGCTGTCGGAGGGAGAAACACCTTAGCACCCCCAAACGGCCCCGTGAACAGTGCCAACACCTCACACGGGACTAACATATCCTGCACGAACCAACTACATGGCCACGGGGCCCCCGATTTGAGAGCACCACCCAAAACAGAGAGTATCCAAAATTAGGCTTGAAAAGGTTCCCTCGGGGGGCGAAACCCCTTAGCGCCACCAAACGGCCCCGTGAGCGGCGCGAACACCTCGCACGGGACTAACGTAGCTCGCACGAGCCGATCACATGGCCATAGGACCCCCAATTTGAGACCACGGTCCATAACAGAGAATATCCATGCTTAGGTTTGAAAACATGCCGTCGGGGGGCAAAATCCCTTAGCGCCGCTCAAACGGCCCCATGAGTGGCACCAACACCTCGCACGGGACCAACGTAGCCCGCTCGAGCCGATCGCATGACCACAGGACCCCCGATTTGAGAGCACGACCCATAACAGAGAATATCCACACTTAGGCTTAAGAACATGCTGTTGGTGGGCGAAACCCCTTAGTGCCCCCCAAACGGCCCTGTAAGGGGCGCGAACACCTAGCACGGGATCAACGTAGCCCGCACGAGTCAATCGTGTGGCAACGGGACTCCCGATTTGAGTGTATGGCCCAAAACATAGAATATCTAAGGGCTTGAAAAGGTACCATCGGGGGGTAAAACCCCTTAGCGCCCCCAAAACGGCCCCGTTAGCGGCGCCAACACTTCGTATAGGACCAACGTAGCCTGCACGAGCCGATCGCATGGCCAAAGGACCCCCAATTTGAGAACACACCCCAAAATCGAGAATATCCACACTTGGGCTTGAAAAGGTGCCGTCGGGGGATGAAACCCCTTAGCGCCCCCCAAACTGCCCCATGAGCAGTGCCAACACCTCGTGCGAAACCAACGTAGCCCGCATTAGCTGATCGCTTAGCCACGAGACCCCCGGTTTGAGAGCACGACCCAAAATAGAGAATATCCACACTTAGGCTTGAAAAGGTGCCGTCGGGGGGCGAAACCTCTTAGCGCCCCCCAAACGGCCCTGTGAGCGGTGCCAACACCTCGCATGGGACCAACTTAGCCTGCATAAACCGATCGCATGACCACGGGACCCCCGATTTGAGAACACGGCCCAAAACAGAGAATATCCACACTTAGGCTTGAAAAGTTACCGTCGGGGGGTGAATCCCCTTAATGCCCCCGAAAACGGCCCCGTGAGCAGTGCCAACACCTTGCACAGGACCAACGTAGCCTGTACGAGCCGGACACGTGGCCACGGGACCCCTGGTTTGAAAGCACAGTCCAAAACAGAGAATATCCATACTTAGGCTTGAAAAGGTTCCGTCGGGGGGGTGAAACCCCTTAGCGCCCCCAAACGGCCCCATGAGCGGTACCAGCACCTCTCACGGGATCAACGTAGCCCGCACGAGATGATCGCATGGCCACGGGACCCTCGGTTTGAGAGCACGACCCAAAATAGAGAATACCCACACTTAGGCTTGAAAAGGTGCAGTTAGGGGGCGAAACCCCTTAGCACCCCCAAACCTCCCCGTAAGCGGTGCCAACACCTCGCACAAGACCAATGTATCCCGCACGAGCTGATCGCATGGCAACGGGACCCTCGGTTTGAGAGCATGGCCCAAAATAGATAATATCCACACTTCGACTTGAAATGTAACTTCGGGGGGCGAAATCCCTTAGCGCCCCCCAAACGGCCCTGTGAGTGGCGCCAACACCTTGTATGGGACCAATATAGCCCGCACGAGTCGACTTCATGGCCACGGGATCCCCAATTTGAGGGTACGACCCATAATATAGAATATCCACACTTAGGCTTGAAAACGTGCCGTCGGGGGGCAAAACCCCTTAGTGCCCCCAAACTGCCCTGTGAGCGGCACCAATACCTTACAAGGGACCAACGTAGCCCGCACGAGATGACCTCTTGGCCATGGGACCCCGATTTGAAAGCACGATTCGTAACACTGAATGCCTACATGGGTCTCGTGATCGCGTGGTCACGAGACCCCTCAATTTGAGAGAACGGGACCCCCGATTTGAGAGCACATGACGCCCTCGAGGTCACCTAAGGAGCACTTACAGCAACTGACCGATTAGCCTCCCGATTCGAGGATTTTATTATTATTATTAAAACTGGTCATGGCCTAAAATCGTGACTATATTTTATGCACAGTAAGTATACTCACGGCCCAAAGCCGTAACAATATTTTATGCACAGCAAGGATGGTCACAGCCTTAAGCCGTGATAATTTCATATATACATTAAGTTTGGTCACGACCCTAAGCCTTGACAAATATGGATCACACAGAGAAATGGTCACGGAAACCTGTTCTTTAATCGTGATGTGGTTAGGGATTTGGGACATGATCGCACATACTATTAGGGTCAGGGCTTTAGGTCGTGTCCATGGGGGATCCGTGAACAGACTCTGTGTCAGGAATTTGGGTCATGACCACCGGAATTGGTCACACCCGATTTGGTCACAGATAAAATCCGTAACCTACCCTTACTCATCAGGGATAAAGTTCGTGACCATTATCCCAGTTTTAGTGTAGTGGTAGCCCCCAATACTTGGAGGGTCATAAATGGAGTGTATAGGTTGAATCAAACTCATGTAACCCATCTGGGGATTCCAGAAATAATGTTTTGTTATAAGTGGGTGACTAATGACACCACTTTTTATTTAAAGACTAGGGCTGTAAACAAAGCGTTAGTAGTTAATCTTTCAGACTCCAATAGGGATTATTTTGAGCATGGAGTTGTTGTAAAAAATTGGCAATACTCCCCTTTGACTAGAAATGCTGAGTACCAGGGGCCTAGATGCCCTCCTTTTGGCAATGGGATAGGTTATTCCTCATTTAACTATTTTGCCCTGTATATTTCTGTTTAAATGTAACACTAATTATTGCTCTGTAAATTTTTATTGCAGTTGATCAGAAGATAAGGTTCCCAAAGGAAAGTGAATTGAATCTGAGGGAGTTGAAGTTTATTTGGGGACTTCATCAGAAGATTGGCGAGGAGCATGTCAGGTCTGCATCCTATTTATTGCAGTACAAGAATATAATTTCTTCCTTTGTTTCTCGTCCTACCCCTTCCACTTTAATTGATCTTGAGCAAGAACCTTCTTCTACTTCCTCAGCTATTGCATCTGGTAGTGGTGATCTTGCTTCCCTTTCTCCCTCTTCCTTAGATTCAAATTTGCCCTTTGTCTTATCCATGGTAAAGAGGAAGTTTCCCAACATTTTGGGAGACATAGCTGCCAATCCCCCTTCCAAACAAGCTGATGAAGGGGTGAAAAATAAAGATGAGACTAGGAAGAAGCCCCCAGCCAAGAAAATTAAAGAGAGCCCCTTGAAAAGAATAAAGAAGGGGATCCCTTCTAAGTTAGTAGAAGTTTCTTCTCCTCTTCCCGACCAGCATGAGTTGGTCGATATATCTTCTCCTGCCTCTCCAGTGGTCCTTGGCCCTGGATTGGAAATACAAATAATAAATTTTAGGACTTTACCAGATCATGGGGGTGCTGCAACTGCATTACCTCATTCCAAAAGTTCTGACAGGGCTGCTCAAAGCCTTGATCTAGTATATTATTTTACCGTATTGATTTTTCTATCTCTCTGTTTGTTCTTCATAATACTGACTTTCCTTATTGTTCTTGTGTATTTACCTATTGACTTTAATAATATGTTGGAGAAAGATGAGGATTTGAGATATTCTTCCTTTGGTAAAGTTGAAGAAGCTTTTAATGAGCTGAACAAGTCATTTCTTGATTTCCAACAAGCATTGGCTAATGAGCAAAAAAATGGGAGGAGAAGATGAAAGATGTTGAAGGAGATACTAAAAATGCTTGGCGGCTGGATGATAAGTTGCAAAAAGACTTAGATGCTGAGAAAGTAAAGTCTGCCCAGCTATAGAAGGACTTGGGTGCTGAGAAGGCAAAGAGGGGTAAGGATAGAGAGGCTGACTTCAACAGAGGCTGGGATAAGGCCATTAATGTAGCTTCTTCGCAAATTGAGTTTGCAAAGAAGAAATACTTCAAGGATGGCTGGTCTACTGCTCTGGTGGAAGTCGACACTCTAAAAGATTCCGAGCTATTCTTACGGCATGATCCTGGGGCTCCTCCAAACCAGGACGAGGAAGTTGATGATGGGGGTTCCAGTGAATCCTTGATAGCGGTGGAGTCTTCCGATCAACACCAAGATGTGTATTATACTGTACCCTCCAAAGTTAATCCCCCTTCTCCTTCGACTCCTACTTCTTCTTCAGCTAATCCTAAGGCAGATAAGAAGAAGATGTAAAATCGAGTAGCTTTTTGTTTTCCTTTTTCACTAGTTGTACTTTTCTTTTTTGAAGATGTATCTATACTTCCCTTTTTTATTAATGAAAAGAGAAATATTTGTGTTCCTCTGGTTGAGTTTTTCAATACTCTGCACCTTGTTCATTGATGACTTTCTTCTTCTTAATAGTTTATGGATAAATTGAAATACTTCTCATCTACTGACTCCGAGCTATTCCATAGGTATAATGAGATTTTCAAAGATGGTCACTTATCTTTTACTGATACCGACCTACTAAAGTTGGGCCTATGTTCATCAGAAGTGTCTTCTTGATCGGGCAGTGTCCAACACCGTTGCCTACTATGAAATTATTGAAGAGCTATAGGACGAGCATAATAAAGCTAGTGAACTTTTGCATGAGGATTATGAGAATAAATTCCAGGCCCTTAGTGAAGGTTGGGGCTTTGATCAAAAGTTGGATAAATTTGTTTCTCATTTTTGAAGATAAGAATTATTGCTCAAACATGAAGTGGGTGAAGAAAAGGACTTTTCCAAGCTTTTAGAGGAAGAGAATAATAACTTGAGAGATGAACTTGATGCCTTGAAGTCATCCACTACTGTTGTTACTACTAAAGATGAGGGTCATTCCTTCTTGGAGGCTAAAAATGCAAGGTTGAGTAAGGAGTTGGAGGCTCTGAAGAAATTAAAACCCGCTTCTTCATCTTCTCCAGCTAGATTCAAATATGGATGATGTACTATAGAGGAAGTCAGGACCCAACATGCCCTTACCAATCAAGCTGCACAATTAAAAGCCAATGACCAAGCCATTGCTGAGATGTCCTAGAAGCTATAAGCCTTCTTCGAACAACTATCCACTCAATCTTCTCAGTTACAAGCTAATGATGGAGTGTTGAAGAAACTGCATTACCAAGTTGACAGATTGGCCTCCATAAACAACCAAGAGAAGTATGGATGGACGGGTACAATGAAGCTCTGGGGAATTTTGATGATAAACTTCAATAGGCTTAGATGAGAGCTATAAATGGGGTTGGATGAATGCTTTGACAGTGATGAAGGTGGATCAAAATAGCTCATTATGGGGCTGATACAATCCAGGCTTGCTTGAGCTTGACAATCCCCCCCTTTAAATTAGTTGTCAATTGGATTCCAATTCATCGTATTCCTCAATGCCTGATTTCAAAATACTTGGGAGATTATTTGCTTCATGATGAATTAGAAATCATTCGACCTCCTCACCTGCTTGATCGTCCTAGTAGCAGCAATACCAGAATGCTTCATGATTTTAACTTCATCAATTCTCCTTATACTTTAGATGATCCTCCTATTGGAATGAATTCTATTTCCAAAGATGAAGGAAAATGTCCTGCAGAATGAAGCTTCGTATTTTGTTTTATTAACACAGTCATGTAATTAATTTTATTGAATGAAATGGAAATTTGACCAACTTATCTTATGTTGAATGTTAATCCTTTCTTTATCATTAGTTCTACTAATACACTTTGATTAAGTTGAGTATCAATGATCAATGAGTGCAGATGTTAAACTAGCATACTTAGATTAAAATCTTAATTTAGAGATAGTTAGATGAATACATTGGTTCTACTAGCATACTTAGATTAAAATCTAACTTTATAGCTAGTTACCCATGTGTCTCCAAAGGTTAACTAATGCACCCAAGTATTGGATTTTGCATTAAATATCGGTGGTGTGACCAGGTATTTGTGGAATATGTGCTTACATTCCTCTTGAGGAATCTTTGCATCGTTCTTCCTGAACTTTACCTAGTAGGATAAAGATCTTATTTTATGCTTACGTTTGTGAACCAAGTTTCTTGAGGATTTAACATTCTATTGACTTGAACTTTTCTGAACCGATCAACAATTTATAACTTTTTGTCAATTAGCTAGAATTATTCATAGCACTAGTACTCCCAGAAAAATTAACAATAAAAATGGAAAGAACTGAAGATTTTATTAATACTGCAAGTTGATTTCAAACTGATTACAACATCATTGATAATATTATCTGAGATGCGCTGCATGCCATGGATTTTTGAATTCTTCGCCTTCCAAGGTTTTGATTCGATAGGTTCCAGGTCGGATCACTACTGAAATACGGTATGGACCATGCCAATTAGCCTCAAGCTTGTTATTTTTCTGCCTCACTTTCTTCAGCACATATTCTCCTTCCTTGAAGTTGGTCAATTTCATTCTTTTATTGTAACTGTTGGTAGGTCGCATTTCATAAGGCAACATCTTCTCTTACTTCTTCCAGCATATCTAGATCCAACCTTCTCATTAAGTCACTTACAGGAGAATTAAAATTTAAAACTCTATGGGATGGTAAGACTAGCTTGGCAGGAATGGACATCTTCAGTCCCAAATGCTAACATATATGGGGATTATCCAGTTGTTGTTCTCGGAGTTATTCGGTATGCCCATAAGACAGAGTGTAGCTCATTTATCCAATTTCCCTTGGCATCATAAAGCCTTTTCTTCAACCATTTAAGCAAGGTTCTGTTCATAACTTCAGTTTGTCCATTACTCTGAGGATGTCCTGGAGCTGAATGCAATTTTTGAACATTGGACCGAGCACAATAATTTGCGAATTCATCATTGTCAAACTGTGTTCTGTGGTCAGTAATGAAAGCATAGGGCAACCCATACCTACAAATAATGCTTTTTTATATGAACTAATAGAACTTTTTGTAAGGCATGTATATCAGAGGCTCTGCCTCAACCCATTTTGTAAAATAATCCACAACGACAACTAAGTATTTAAATCTTCCTCGGGTGGTTGGCAGTGGCCCGACCAAGTCTATACCCCACATGGAAAATGGACACGGTGAAGTGATTGAAGTGAGAGCACCCTATGGAGTTTTTTTAATGGTAGAAAATCTTTGACATTTATCACACTTCTTGGCAAAAGTTACACAGTCTGCTCATATTGTTGGCTAGTAATACCCTTGAGTACTGATTATTTGTAGAAGTGTTCTCCCTACTTTGTGAGCTCTACATGATCCTTTATGCAACTCCTGAATTAGATCATGGACTTCTGGTGGATGCACACAGCGCTGCAAATTGACTATTAGTTCTCTCCTGTACAAAACACGTTTATCTAATACATACGGAGTTGCTTTGTATTTCAAGTTCTTTACTTCCACCATATCTCTTGGTAGAGTTCCTTCTTCAATGTATATTCTGATGTGGTCCATCTATGATGGCCCCATATCTACGACAATAAAATTGATCATCAAATCTTCATCTATGCTCCTATTGGCCAAAATCTCAATAGGAATAGTTTCTTTGGAGCTCAATTCTGGTAGTAGAGGCTAGCCGAGCAAGGGCATCAGCTCGGGCATTTTCTAACCTTGGGATTCTGTTCATCTGAACAACTGATAATTTTGAAATGACTTCCATCGCATTGGATAAATACCTGGTTGTCGATTCTCCTTTAGCTCCATATAAAGCCAGTGTTTAGTTTACTACCAGCTGAGAGTCACTGTGTGCCATAACTTGCTCGGCATTCAATGATTGGGTTAAACTTAGACCCACAATAAGAACTTCGTACTCTGCATCATTGTTTAAAGCCTGGAATTGAAAATGTAGTGCATACTCAATATCAATACCATCAGGAGTGTTAAGTATTATACATGTTCCACTACCGATTGAACAAGATAATCCATCAAACATATAAGTTCCATATTGGGACGTCGTTGTCAAATGCTTGGTCTGTGAAACTCCCATAGTGGAATATTTTTCCCTTTGCTTCTTCATACTTCCTGGTCATCTCCAGTGTTTGGGAAGAGGAATCTGGCAGGTCTGTAATTGCTTATTTTGAAGAATGTTCTTCGGGAGCTTTCTTACTAACATCACTTTCTCATGATTCTTATTTTGCCTGCTTACTTTATTGCTCGGGGATCTCAGAGTAAGTGAACTCCGCTATGAAATCTGGCACTGTTTGGCCTTTTAAATAAGAGCTTGGCTCATATATGATATCATACTCCCTTAATTCTATATCCCAGTGCATTAATCTACCAGATTTCTCTGGTTTATGCAAAGCCTACCCTAGAGGCATATCAGTGTAAACTATGATTGTATGGTCTTGGAAATAGGGTTTCATGCATTCGAATGCTTCAATCGATGTCAATACCAATTTTTCCAAGTTAGGGTATCTGATTTTTGATCCTCGAAAAGCCTTATTGGTATAGTAAATGGGTTTGTGAACTCTATTCTCTTCTTGAATCAATGCAGAACTTACTGCCGATTCAGAAAAAACTAAATACAGGTATAATTTTTCACTTGTGATTGGTCAGGAGAGTAATGGAGGTGACCCTAAATACTTATTCAACTCCACAAAATCTTTTTCACATTCTTCGCTCCATTCAAAGCCTTTTCTGAGCACCTTGAAGAACGAAAAAGCACCTATTTGTAGCTCGGGACACGAATTTGTTCAAGGCTGCTACTCGTCTATTCAGTCTTTGCATGTCCTTCTTGTAAGTTAGAGATTTCATTTCAAATAATGCCTTGATCTTGTCTGGATTTTCTCCAATTCCCCTTTGATTTACTATGCACCCGAGGAACATTCCCTCTTGCACTCCAAAAACACATTTGGTCAGATTCAGCATCATCTGGTGCTTCTCAAATTGATCAAAAGTCTGGATGAGGTCGGCAATGTGATCGAACGCCTTATTACTTTTTGTTAGCATATCATCTATGTATACTGCCATATTCTTGCTTATCTGCTCCTTGAACACCTTATTGGCCAACCTTTGATATGTAGCACCTGCATTTTTCAAACCAAAAGGCATAACATTATAACAGTATGTTCCCCGGGGAGTGATGAAAGAAGTGCTTTTCCCGTCCTCAGGTTTCTTTTTTATCTGGTTATAACCAGAATAAGCATCCATAAAGCTGAGTAACTCATGTCCCGATGTTGCATCCAGAAGTTGATCTATTCGGGTAAAAGGAAAATGATCCTTTGGGCATGCTTTATTTAAATTTGTGAAGTCGACACATATTCTCCACTTGTTGTTTTTCTTTTTGACCATAACTACATTGGCCAACCAGGCTGGGTATTTCATTTCATTAATAAAAGCTATTTTCTGAAGCTTTTTGACTTCTTCGTGTATGCCTTGGTTCTTCTCGGGGTTGAACACTCTTCATCTTTATTTGACTGGTTTAACTTCTTTATTTACGTTCAGCTCATGACAAAGGAAATTGGGATCTATCGCCGGCATATCTTCATGATTCTAGTCAAACACATGATTTCTCTATTTAATGAAGCTCACCGGTTCATGTTTAAGAATAGGATCCAATGTTTTCCCTATTTGAGTGATGCGGTCCAGTTTATCATCATCTAACACAATGCTTTCAGTTGCTTCCAGAATCTGTCCCTTTTCCAGTTTTCTTTCCTCTCTTGGATCTAAGGTTTCAACCTCTGATTCTTCATCAAGATCAGGAGTATCCACTTGGTAGGTAGTGGTTTTATTATTTATTTCTTCCAAGTCTTCTTGCTCGGCAGAAGAGTAGTAACACTCCCGAGCTACTTTCTGATCACCCTTCATAATTCCCACACTAAAGTTAGTTGTGAATTTTAAGCATTGATGAATAATGGAAGGTACTGATTCAAACTTATTTAGCCCTAATCTTCCCATCATTATATTATAAGATGAATGGACATTTTTATCCATTACAAAGAAATAGATCTTCTCTATTCGGCTAGCTGTCCAGGTGCCTATCATCACCTCTATTTTAATGGTTCCCAAAGGGAAGACTTTTTCACCTACAAAGCCTATTAGTGGTCGATGATAGGGATCTAATTGGATGAGTTTAAAATGAAAGTTAATGAAACAAAGATAGAACATGATATTCATCGAGCTGCTATTATCTACTAATACTCTAGAGACAATGATTTCTTCTTTTCTGACTTTGATTACTGATGGTTTGTCGTGAGGATACAATAATCTTGAAAGATCATTTTTAGAGAAACCAATTACTAGTTTGTCTTTGTTAACCTTCCTTGGTCGATCTTTCTCTGCAAGTTTGATCCTCTGTATGTACGAGCAAGCTTGTGCGTCATTGTGGTAAGCTTTTCGCGCTGCTGTATAATTTCCTCCTCGTGCATCTCCACCTATAATCATTTAGCTATAAAAAGAACCAAAATTGATACAGAATACCTCATGTTCTGGTTATTGTTTTTTTAAGGAGATCGGGATCATCATCCTGGTCATCTTCATGAGTTCTTTTCTTCTCCTCTCTGGGCTTGCAAGGAGATTTTGATCTACATTGAATTCCTTCGTTGTTTTGCCGATCAACATACTGATTCATCTTTCCTCTTCAGATGTGAGTTTTAATCTCATTTTGAAGAGCTACGCAACGTTCCGTTGTGTGATCGTGATCCTCGTGGAATTCGCAGTACATAGTTTTATCTCTCTTGGTCTGGGAACTTCTCAACTTATCAGGCCAACGCACATCTTTATTATGCTTGATTTCTTCTAAAACATTATTAATTCCCATGGTTAACGGAGTATAGTCGTTGCACTTATTGAATCGATCCAAAACTCCTTTCTGTTTTGATTCCCTGTGTTCTTTGGGGTCTTTATGATCTTTATTATCATTTTTACCATCAACTTTTTTGCTCGAGCTATGCTTGGCTTCCATTACTTCCTCGACATTCATGATCTTTGCTGCTTTAGCCATCAATTTTCCATTGTCTTCAGTGGATCCTTGTTAAGAGTGTAATACAGATTTTCGAGAAGCAATCCACTCATGAGGGTAGTTATTGCAGTCTTCTCCTCATAATCTACGACTTCTAGTTTCTCGTTATTAAAACGAGTTATGTAATCTGTGGTGCTCTCTCCTTCTTTTTTTCTCACACTAAGTAAGTGTGCTATCCTTTTCACAGGATTTTCTCATAAGCAAAAGTTGTTAATGAATAGATTGGCCAGTTGGTTGAAGCTAGAAATTTGTCCCCGTGGAAGACCATTGTACTAGATTTGGGCAGATCCAGTAATGGTTCCAAAAAAGTCTCTATTTCTCATTTCGTCGGGAACGGCATAAATATTAGTAGCTGCCTGGTATAGTTCTATATAGAGGACTGGATCAGTTTTTCCATCATATTTGTGTGTTACTTACTGGAGCCTTGGACTTTGCTAGAGTAGGGAAATTCATAATTGCTTTCACAAACGGAGACCCTTTTATAAAACTTCTTTGTAGTGGGTTTCTTATCTTATCCATTTCTCCTAATCTGTCTTCCAATCTTTGTATGGAGCCTTTCCATGCATTATTGGTAGCACCAGATTTTTACATTGCAACTTTATTAGTTACTGAGCTTTCTTTCTAAAGCTGTTGCTCGGTCCGAGTAGCATTTCATCAGGAGTTTGATCTAGATTGAGCTGTGCTTTCCCTTTGATGAGATGGTCATCGGGTATTACCATATCTTACCCTAAGAACATTTCTGTTTCCCCTGGGTCGCAAACGATCAAAGGGAGAAGCAAGGCTTAATCTCTCAAAGGCACTTGGCCTCTCTAGAGATAAGACTGCGTGTGGAAAGATTCTTATGTCCTGAGTAATGAATTTGATCCTGGATGGTAGGACACATCTCTTATTGTCATCGAGTGGCTGCGCTGACCACCTCTTGGTGGAAGTGGTGGCAGATTTCCTTAAGCAGATAGAGCAGATGCCCTAACTTGAATATTTTGTGCAAGTTTCCTGATAGTATATTACATATCCTCTTAGCCTCTTGCAAGACTGGCCAGAATTCCAGTTAAATCATTTGCAGATGGAGGAGCAGAAGGGGTAGGCGTAATACATTCGTTCCTGATACTTGATTCAGGAATATCAGCCATTTAAATGTGATCGATTAGAAAAATGGTTCCCATAGATGGCGCCAATCTCTTGATGCAAAAAACTAGACTAGGTTAATTAATTGATCACAGATAAATAAAAATAAAAAAGACAAGAGATTTTTAAAGTGGTTCGATTTAAGGGAAGAGCCTACGACCACTGTTGTGTATTGCTTTGGGATTGCTCAATTGCCTCTCTTTTTGTGTCCCTTGGATGTAGGGTTTACAATGTATTTATAGCTCCCAGGGGGTGTATAAGAGCTGGAATATCAAAGGATGGAATGTCTTTATATTATATAGATTTACATATGTACAATCATTAATATATACAACTGCTGGTATTTTCTTGTCATCGTTGGTCGGCATCCCTAGTGTTTATCGGTATTTCCTCTTTGATGATTAGGATTAATCTTCCATTGTACAACACATGTCAGTATCTGAATGGTCCACGTAGATGGACAATTTTTGGTATCAATAATAATTAAGTCACCACTTAATTTATTTTATCCGATATTCACAATATATCTTTAATCCGCTAATTAAGTCTCTTTACTTAATTTGCTTTTTCAGATATATATCTAGATATAACCGTTTCCAGTCTACTACCAATCATAAGTAGAATAATCATAAAGTATATATTTCACCCACAATATATACTATAATTGCATACTTTATAATCACATCCCCGTATCACACGTTAAGGATTTTTGGTTCAGAATCCTACCTCAATCACCAATAGTGATTTATATATCCTGGCTCGAAATCATACCTCGATAACCAGTAGTTATTGATTATATTGGCTCATAATAACACCTCGATCACCAATATTACTCATATCTAGATTGGCTTAGAATCATACCTCGATCACCAATACTAGTCATCTATATTGGCTTGGAATCCTACCTCAATCACCAATATTTATTTAGTATACTATAGGTATTCATACAACCTATATATTACTATCCATAAATAGGTATTCACACAACCCGATCATTCACATTAGTACGTAGTATATTTCTCTCTAATACTCACCATACATATTATTCTACGATTTATCTCACTATCATATTAATTCGAGTATTCACCCAACTCTAAGGGTCCTAGTTACCCCTTTAAGTCTAACTTACCCTACTGGTCTATACATTAACCCATTTAATTCCCGCAATTCTGTATCCATCTCTCAAATTAATTATGATTAAATTTAAACCTAATTTTGTTCTCGTCTTAATCCTCTCAATAAGACTAAACCATACCCCCATCATGAGCCTATTGTAATATATTAGTCTCTCAATATTACTTTACCAAAGTCCTCACAAATCTCACAACAACGATCTAGGAATTTAAGGCAACTGGGGAGTTTTCAGTTTTCTGGGTAATGGAATCGATTCACCCTAGGCTGAATCAATTCCCTTACCAAATCGATTTGCCCTAGGCCGAATCGATTCGATTCTGTATAGTTTTTGTACTTCGTCTTCCCCATGCATTTTTACACGATTTCCACCATTTTTACTTAACATAATTCTTATGCTGCTACTCCATCAAATTCAAGGCCATATGTTCCTAACCATTTCTACACGTGTGGGTGTAATTTCTAACTTAAATCAGTCATAAAAACATCAAAATTACCGATTAAAATGGGATTAAATCCTCAAATCCTCAAGAACCCCAGATTTCAATATTCTCCATTAATACTCATATGAAACCCAGATGTAAATTCGTAGAAATTTCTCAAAATATCAAATAACTTGTCCTCTACAGATTTTCATTCAATCTAGATACAATATCCCACCCAAACATGTATAAACATAGGTTTTTCTTCCAAACATATGAAAGAAATCAATATTATTCAAACCCTAGTCACATGGGTATTATAACTTCATATTAAGTTGCAATAAACAACTTGCCTTAACAGAAGGGGTCTGATTTCATGGTGTTGATGAAGGATTGATGGTTCTCTATTCAAATCTGTACTCCTTAGATGATTAGGATGTAAGATCTAGGTCCAATTCTTCAAGAACATATCCTAAGTCTTGACAATGGTGTCTCTTTTCTCTCTAATGGCCTCCTTTGGGTTTATGTGTTTCTCACCCTAACCCCAATCTATAATCATCAGATATACGACTCAAAATTTTGTAGGTTCCTTAATTTCTATTTGCCAAATGATCGAATCGCCCTCAATAGGTGCCGGTTTAGTCTAAAATTGACACGGGACCCAAACTATACCCCCGAGTATACTATTCCGACTATTTCAACCCATTCGGAATCGTCCTAGGCCTCTAAATTATCATCCGAGTCACTTAAAATATATATATCTCGACCTCAAATTAGTCTACATGCGATTCCCGATTGTGATGAAATAAAATATGCACACACCACTCGTTATGCCGTATAACACTAATCATTAATTATTTACTATTCATGCTTAGTAAATATTGTATCGTAATATTAATCATTACATATCTCGTGATTAATATTTAATAATCACGTTTGTCATTTAATCACATTAAATTACATCACTCGCGTAACTTAAATAAAACGTATTTTCTCAATTAATTCCAAAATTAATTAAATTATAAATATGCATAAATACGGGGTATTACATACTTTCCCCCTTACAAAGGAATTTCGTTCCCAAAATTAGGACATACAGGCGGTGAATAACTCTGGATGCTGCTCTCATATGTCATCCTCCCGTTCCCATGTCAATTCATCAGTATTGTGGTGTCCCCACTGAACTCGCACTAGTTGCACCACCCTGGACCGCAGCTCATGCTCACTATGATCTAGAATAGCCACGGGCCTCTCCTCATACGAGACGTTTGGCTGTAAATTAATCTCCTCAAGTGGAACGTGCCAGAAGTCTCTCTCGCCCCTCCTATACTTCTTTAGTGATGACACATTTAACACGTCGTGTATCCGTTGAAGATGCTTTGGAACTCCCAGTATGTATGCTATCGGTACCACCCTCTCTATAATAGGAAACGGTCCCACATATCTCAGTACTAACTTCCCTCTCTTACCAAATCTCTTTATCCCCTTCATAGGAGATACTCGAACCAACACCTGGGCATCAACCTATAACTCCACATGTCTCCTGTCGACGTCGGCATAACTCTTCTGCCTATCTTGAGCTATTTGAATACGCCCTCGAATCAACTCAATCTTGGCAGTAGTCTCCTAAATCATCTCGGGACCCAACAACTTGTTGTCCCCTACCTCTAACTAGCAGCGGGTGAACGACAAGGCCTCCCATATAACGCCTCGAACGGTGCCATACTGATAGTAAATCGGTAAGAGTTGTTATATTCAAACTCTACCAATGGGAGGTATCTCTCCCCCTTCTCCTAAAATCTAGGATGCACATCCTCAACATATCCTCAAGCATCAGATTCACCCTCTCAGTTAGCCCGTTTGTTTATGGATGATATGCCGAGCTCAATCATAAATCTGTGCCCACGACCTCCTGAAAGCTCTACCAGAAATGTGACACAAAGATTTTGTCTCTATCAGACACAATATTAATCGGGACCCCGTGTAGCTTAACAAACTTTGAAATGAATAGCTGCACGTATTGCATCGTCTCGTAGTCTGTGCAAACTGATAAGAAATGAGACACCTTGGTTAGCCAATCCACTATCACCCATATGGAATCGTGACCCCACTGCGACGTAGGTAGCCAATAATAAAGTCAATCGAAATGCTCTCCCTCTTCCACACGGGAATCTCAATTGGCCATAACATCCCTGAAGGCCTCTAATGGTCAACTTTAACAAGCTGACAAGTAACACACTTTGAGACAAACTCTTCTATGTCTCTATTCATGTCGGCCTACCAGTACTGTATCCTCATATCCTGGTACATCTTATCCCCATCGGGATGTACCAAAAAACTGGAACCGTGAGACTCAGTCATAACTTCATGTCTCAAATCCTCATCATCGGGCATTACCAATCTCCCATTAAAGCGCATGCCTCCCTCTGAGCTGATTGAGTAAGACTCTGTAGCCTCAGCTAATAACTGTCGTACCCTATCCTGACAGAACTGATCCTCTGCCTTTGCCTTCACTACCTGCATAGCGATCTCGGGAGTGATAATCATGACTGACATACACGCTTGTGCAACCTCATTTTCCTATCGAAGTTCACTCCACTTTTCTTTTCATACCTCTGTTAATTCTCCAGTAGGTCGTCATCTCAACGCGTTTGTAACCACGTTAGCCTTACCACGATGATACTATATATCAAACTGGTAGTCCTTCACGAATTCTAGACATCGCTTCTGTCTCATTTTTAGATCCTTCTGTGTGAAGAGATACTGAAGTGACTTATGATCTGTGAATAATGTAAATTTCTCCCCCAATAGATAATGTCTCCATATCCTCAACGTAAAAACAATCGCTGCCAACTTGAGGTTGTGGGTGGGGTAATTATTCTCGTGGGGATTTAGCTTTCGAGACACATAAGCTATCTCCCTCTCCTCCTGTTTTAACACACCCCCAAGTCCCTGTAAGGATGCATCAGTATAGATCTGGTACTCCAAACCTGCCCTGGGCAAAGAAAGTACTGGTGCTGATGTCAATCGGTCCTTTAGCTCGTCGAAAGACAACTGATAATGGTTTCTCCACACAAATGGTACTCCCTTACGAGTCAAGTGCGTCAAAGGTCCAACAATCTTTGAGAACCCCTTGATGAAGCGATGGTAATATTGGGCCAACCCCAAGAAATTGTGAATATCGTTCAGAGTTGTGAGCTGCCCCCACTCCCTCACTTACAATACCTTACTTGGATCAACAACTATGTCCTCGTCGGATATAATATGGCCAAGGAACTGTACCTCCCAAAGCAAAAATTCACACTTACCAAATTTAACGTACAACTGATGGTCCTATAATGTCTGCAGAACCATGCGTAAATGCTCAGTGTTCTCCTCCTTCGTTCGTGAGTAAACCAGGATGTCATCTATGAACACGATCATAAATTAGTCCAAAAACTCCCAAAACACCCTATTCATGAGATCCATGAATACTGCAGGCACATTGGTGAGCCCAAATGGCATCACCCTAAACTCATACGACTCGTACCGCGACAAGAAAGTGGTCTTATGTATATCCTCGCCTCAGATGCGCAACTGGTAATATTAGAACCTCAAATAAATCTTTCAGAAGTAAGTATCCCCTCTCAACTGATCAAAAAAGTCATCGATACTAGGTTACAGATACTTATTCCGTATCGTCACATTGTTCAGCTCCCTGTAATCCATGCTCAAGGAAAGTGAACAATCTCTCTTCTTCACAAATAACACCAGAGCACCCCAAGGTGATGTACTCCTCCGAATGAAATATTAACCCAAGAGCTGCTGAATCTTCTCTCTTAGCTCCCGCATATCTAAAGGAGGCATGCGATACTGTGCTCTGGCTATCGGTCTCGACCCCGGTGCTAAGTCAATGATAAACTCTATTTCTCAGCTCGGTGGCAGCCCGAGTTTTTTCTAAAATACATCCTCAAACTCCCTCACTACTGGAATCGAGTCTAAAGGTACCACTATTTCCTGCAAGGTCTCCTTCTCAATATAGTATAGGTGAGTGCACGATCCTCCCTCAGGCAAAGGCCTCGCCACTAGGAACATCTCATGCCATGGGATGGAGAACATTATAGTCTTCTCATAGTAATCTACCATAGCTCGATAACTCGCCAACAAATCCATGCTTATAATTACGTCGTACCCCCCATGTCTAATACTAGGAGGTATGTCGCTAGACTCAGTCTCCCAATCAAAATATCTACTCCTCTACAGATCGAATATATCAGCGAACCACTTCCCATTCGTGACTCGACACATATAAGAAGACTGTCGGCTGTCTCTAATAAACTAAGGGCTCGTGTAAATCTAGTCTTAATAAAAGAATGTGATGCTCCAATATCAAACAGAATCCTACCCTCAAACTCATGAATAGGAAACATACCCTCTACTGCAGGTGGTGCTTATGGTGTTAGAGGTATTGGTATATCTTAGACGTTGTATACATGCTTGTAGTAGTATTTGATCGTGCTGCTTCTGTGGGGCCGGTACTGGTGCTGGAGCTCTCAGAGCCTGTTGCCCCTATTGGTTACCCTGCCACTGTGCCTTATATCGCTGTGGATAAGCTCTACTCTTGTGACCCTGCTGACCACATGTGAAGCACTGACCCTAGAACTATCTCTAACCCTGGCCCTGCTAGCCCTAATGTTGGCCCTACTGGCCTTGGCCCTGCTGGCCTCCCCTGGTTCCCTTGGCCCTGACGACCCTGAGGAACCTGCTGCTGCTGGGACCCTGCCTAAATCCCCCGTCGGGTCGGTAACCTCCAGATCTGAACCTCTTGGCAGAGTTCCCCTTTCGGGAATTCTTCCCCTGCTGACTTATGATTTGTTGCTGCTGGGATAGTTCCCCATTACCACTGCTCCACCCAGCCTTGCCCTGCTAGATAGACTCACCTCTCTTGCTCCCCTTCGCGTGGAAGCGATGATCCTGATAATGCACCAGTGTAGCATTGATGACGTCAGTGTAAGTCATCAATGCAGGGTTACCAATCAAATGTTACCTGATCCTCTAGGCCAACCCATCCATAAACTTAGCTTTCTTCCTTTCTTCATTGCTCACCTCATTTGGCACAAAGTTAGCCAAGCGGGTGAACTCATCCTCGTAGTTCGCTACTGAACGGTCACCCTGTACTACTTCCCCAAACTTCTTCCTCATCTCTGACTCGACTGAAGGCGGGAATTACTTACAGTAGAACCGCGCCCAAAACTTAGAAATCATTATCAAGTCCCTCTCCTCATCGGTGGTCACCGACTCCCACCACTCTAGAGCTGCTCTCGAAAGTATGAAGGTTGCTAACATCTTTTTTCTGGACTTTGCTACACTCAAGCATGCTTAGATGGCACTGAATGTTCTTCTTCCATTGGAGCGATGCCACCACATCGGTATAACCCCGAAACTCGGGCGGGTGGCCCTTCTGGAAGGTCTCCTGACTCCCTGCTAAGAAGACGACCCTGTCTCGGCCTGGATCACTAGCGCCACTGGATGCTGTGCTTGAGGCTGAGGGAAGTGAGCTTCCATGGCCCTCATATCTATCTCCACTGCCTGAGCCACTAACACTGCCACCTGAGTAGTAAAAATCATCTCTGGTGGTGGCGGGCACCTGCTGCTCCTGAGGGTCCTCCCTAACCTCGCCTCTGGTTGCTGCCCTTTTGGCTCGCTCTCTCCTCGACGGCATACTGAAATAGAATTAAATTGTATAAGTACACAGTTTATACAAAAATATAATAGCAAAAGCACGATATCTCAAGCACACAAAGATAAAATAATAGTCCTAATAATAGGGCTCTATATCAAAATAACGATACGTTGAAACCGTAGTAAGTCGTACAGATCTTATGGATACTAGAACCGAATGTTTAAATACAATTTGTAACACCCCGCCTAATTAAACATCGGTTGATCAGGACTTTATTAAATTAAAACAAGTTTTTCATATGGTTCATTCTTAGCATCGATGTCGAAAACTTTTTAAATTACTAACCACTTAAGTGAAATTAGACAGGTGCCAAATTTAATCTTTCTTTAAAATAAATAAATGAATAATGCGAAAAAACTAAGTTAAACATTCACAATATACTAGAGTCCAACCATCACAATAAACAAATGAATAAAGTTTTGCAGAATAAACCATCGGCTAAAAATCCAAAACCAAATACTCCATAATAACAAAAGAACTAAAAGACTGAAAGACTAACAACATGTCCATACATGGAATATAAAATGAGATCCTACACTAGATCTGAATGGATGAATCGTCTACTCAAACCCTTTCAACACCCACAGTGCTACATCTCCGAGTCCCTAGAATGAAGTCTTCAAGCCTGGTGTCCCTGTGGCTGGACACCTAAAAGGTTTTGAAAATATTTTGATGGCAAGAGTTAGTACTCAAAACATTTTGAAAATATTTAGCAAGCGTTTATTATAATAAAATTCGGTTATTAATTTCACATGCTAAGATCGCGTACACTCTCTTGAGTTTCCTCACCTCTCGTCTATAATGCATGCGTAACGTTCTATACTTAGACCACCTAGCTATGCTACCTAACCTAACTAGACTAAAGCATTCAACTGAACTTCCCTACGCGTCTAAGTTCCCGCACCACCCATACAAAACATTAATTATTAACATCACCCATCTGTTAATTATTTCTCATGTAACACTTCACATATGTTATATTTCAATCTTTATAATAAGTCACGACTTAATTTATTTTCTCCGATATTCACGATCTATCTTTAATCCGCTAATTAAGTCTCTCTATATATACATATATATATATACATATATATATATATATATATATATATATATATATATATATATATATATATATATACATATATATACATATATATATATATATACATATATATATATATATACATATATATATATATATATATATATATATATATATATATATATATATATATATATATAACATCTGTCAGTCTAGGGGTGTAAACGGGTCGGGTCTGGATTGGGTCTGGGTATATCCAGATCCGATCCGGGTATATTTTTAACGGATCGGGTCTTACCCGATTACCCGACGGGTCTCAGAAAATGGATCCAGACCCGGATCCGTTAAGGACCCGGAGACCCGACCCGAATACCCGACCCGGTTATATATATATATATATATATATATATATATATATATATATATATATATATATATATATATATATATATATAAACTATTTATATATATATATATAAATAAAACTGTTTTTATATAAATATAACTTATATTTATATAAAAACAGTTTTATATAGAAACAATATTAAAACTGTTTTTATATATATATATAAGTTATATTTATAAAAAAATAGTTTTATATAAAAAACAGTTTTATATAAATATAACTTATATATATATATATATATAAAAACAGTTTTTATATAAAATAAAACTGTTAATATATATATATATATATATATATATATATATATATAAACAGTTTTTATATAAAACAGTTTTTATATAAATATATAACTTATATATATATATATATATATATATATATATATATATATATGTAAAACTGTTTTTATATATAACTTATATATATGTATGTATATATGTATGTAAAACTGTTATATATATATATAAGTTAGTTATATATATATTTAGTAACTATATGTAAGACTATATATATATATATATAATATTATATATAAATATATATTTATTATATTATATATATACACATTCGGGTCGGATCCTTATCGGATCGGAGTCATGTATATCCAGATCCGATCCATTAACTAATCGGGTAATCGGGTAATCGAATAATCGGGTCTATAAAATTTGCTCAGATCCGTTAATTTAGGTCGGGTCCGGATCGGGTCCGGGTCCAGACTCGGTCCATTGACAGCCCTATGTCAGTCTACTACCACTCATAAGTAGAATAATCATAAAGCATACATTTCACCCACAATATATTTTATAATTGCATACTTTATAATCACATCCCCATATCACATGTTAGGGATTATTGGCTCGGAATCCTACCTCGATCACCAATAGTGATTTATATATCTTGGCTCGAAATCATACCTTGATCACCAGTAGTTATTAATTATATTGTCTCGGAATGACACCTCGATCACCAATATTAATCATATTTAGATTGGCTCAGAATCATACCTCGATCAACAATACTAGTCATCTATATTGGCTCAGAATCCTACCTTGATCACCAATATTTATTTAGTATACTATAAGTCTTCACACAACCTATGTATTACTTTCCATTAATTAGTATTCACACAACCCGATCATTCACATTAGTACGTAGTATATTTCTCTCTAATACTTACCATACATTTTATTTTACGGTTTATCTCACTATCGTATTAATTCGAGTATTCACCAAACTCTATGGGTCCTAGTTACCACTTTATAAATTTCAGTAGTTAAGTCTAACTTACCCTACTGGTCTGTACATTAACTCATTTAATTCCCATAATTCTTTATCCATCTCTCAAATTAATTATGATTAGATTTAACCCAATTTTGTTCTTGTCTTAATCCTCTCACTAAGACTAAACAATACCCCCGTTATGAGCCTACTGTAATATATCAGTCTCTCAATATTACTTTACCTAAGTTCTCAAAAATCTCACAACAATGATCTAGGAATTTAAGGCAACTGGGGAGTTTTCAGTTTTCTGGGTAACTGAATCGATTCGCCCTAGGCCGAATCGATTTCCTTACCGAATCGATTCGATTTTGTACAGTTTTTACACTCCGTCTTCCTCATGCATTTTTACACGATTTCCACCATTTTTACTTAACATAATTCTCATGCTACTCCATCAAATTCAAGGCCACATGTTCCTGACCATTTCTACATGTGTGGGGGTAATTTCTAACGTAAATCAGTCATCAAAACATCAAAATTATTGATTAAAAAGGGATTAAATCCTCAAATCCTCAAGAACCCTAGATTTCTATATTCTCCATTGATATTCATATAAAACCCAGATGTAAATTCGTAGAAATTTCTCAAAATCTCATATAACTTGTCCTCTACATATTTTCATTCAATCTACATGCAATATCGTACCCAAACATGTATAAACATAGTTTTTTCTTCCAAACATTTCAAAGAAATCAATATTATTGAAACCCTAGTCACATGAGTATTATAACTTCATATTCATTTGTAATAAACAACTTGCCTTAACAGAAGGGGTTTGATTTCGTGGTGTTGATGATGGATTGATGGTTCTCTCTTCAAATCCGTACTCCATAGATGATTAGGATGCAAGATCTAGGTCCAATTCTTCAAGAATACCTCCTAGGTCTTGAAAATGGTTTATCTCTTCTCTCTAATGGTTTCTTTTGGGTTTATGTGTTTCTATCCCTAACCCCAATCTCTAATCATCAGATATAGGACTCTAAATTTCGTACGTCACATAATTTCTATTTTCCATATGACCGAATCGCCCTCAATAGGTGTCGGTTTGGTCTAAAATTGATCCGGGACCAAAATTATACCTCTGGTACACTATTCCCACTATTTGAACACATTCAGAATCATCCCCGACCTTTAAATTATCATTCGAGTCACTTAAAATATATTTTCTATCTTGACCTCAAATTAGTCTACACGCGACTCCCAGTTAAGATGAAATAAAATACGCACACATCACTCGCTATACCATATAACACTAATAATCAATTATTTACTATTCACACTTAGTAAATATTATATCGTAATATTAATCAGTGCATATCTCTCGATTAATATTTAATAATCACTTTTGTCATTTAATCACATTAAATTACTTCACTCGTGTAACTTAAATAAAACGTATTTTATCAATTAATTCTCGAATTAATTAAATTATATATACGCAGAAATATGGGGTATTATAGTTTGTAGGTTGAAGAAAAATGGGATTATAGAAGGTTTCATAGTTTATCCCTTGTGAGCGACCACAATTATGGGCCGTACACACGGATAGTGCGAATGTCTAGGTTTTAGGACTGTGCAAACAACCAAGGTAGAATTATAATTTTTCCTAAATTAGTCAAATGGGAATGTGGGATGGACTTTGGGATTTAGAATATAGTAGGATAGTAATCTTAGAACTTTAATTATGTGGGCATAATTACTTAACTAGGAGGTAAGTAAGTTAGTATTTGGATAAAAGACTTGTAACCCTTATGTGAAGTAGGTTTACTTATTTTTTGTATTATATGCAACATACCGACCATTTGTATTCGTGGGGTACGTACTTGAAGTGATATTCATATGAGTCATAAGCGATAATAATTACGTTGGTACCCTGATGAGATGATATGTGTTTACTTTAATTGAGCGGCGATGGTTACATTGGTACCCTGATGCGATGAGATGACTTTACATTGGTCATAATCACCCGGACACTACGTACTAAAATTCCCGTCATTTATAGAGTAAGATGATCGAGTTGATCCCTTCATTAAACTTTGGGTATTGCTATAAAACTGTTGTGAAGGCATGGCGATTATCTCCTTGAATATGATTTTATAGTTATAGGTGTGGGACAACCTATAACTTTGCCTAATACGCAGGAGAGGTCCCCAAAGGCGGTAGGATAGACATGTGTTATGTGTGAACTTGAGAAAGGTCCTTCTATGAGGTACGAGGGTTGGACCGTGCCTGTATTATGTGGATGTATATCTAGCGAATACTTCTATTGAGATATTGTATAATTATGACGTATAACATGATTAATATTTGATTTGTTGATCATAATTCCACTAAGATTAATAAGAATTAATCGTGGGGAAATATGGGTTTGGGATTAGATGCATGTACTATGTAGGGTTATTTTCGGTTGGAATAACTTAAAAGTAACTAAAATGGGATAAGAAGATTTGTACTTTATTGTAACCAAAAATCAGTTATATTTTTATACATTGTAGAATTATTTATAAAGTTGTTGATTTACCCCTTTTAAGGTATCGGTCTCGATTGCAACATCACTCCAAATTCAACCTTGATCTCATCTTAGTTACTATTCATATAGGATGTAGGTGTCGAGCTTGCTTGCTCACCCTCTTTATTATGCTTTACATGTATTTGAGTCAGATATATATAATAAATCATTTCAGTATTTTGTTTATGTTGAAACAATTAAAGTTACGAGATGGTAATATTACCCTTTGTTGGTTTTGTATCATAGTTATATGGTCCACCTATAGTATGTTTTAGTTATTTATTTTATGCTTTCAATTTTTATTTCATTAAGGCTTAGAATCATATTCAATTATTTGATTCCTATGAGTATGTATTAGGCATGATCAATCTATAACAGAATTTTATGGGGTGTCATAGTTTCTATTAAAGCTTTCGAAGTTTTAGCGTCCTAGGGATATTGAGTTATTCATCACTTTTTAGCATTGTGTTCTCTAATTATTTTAGAGCTTTACCAGTTAGGATTTTTACTCTATGTAATGACAACCACCAAGGGAAGTTTCGCGACATTGTTCCAAATGAATAATTCGAAGAAGATCGATTGTATTGAGCGAGAACCTTATTTGGATTTCCTTTTTGAGATTTCCCATGCATGAGGTTGACTTCAATCGAAAGTTTGGGACTATTAGGTGTGAGACATTAACAAATACTTAAAGTATGGATAGAGGAAAAATTCTTGTACCCACCACTTGTAACGGTGATAAAAGTATGGTTTTAAATACCTCATATGTGCGACCGCGTGGTAGCCAGTATAAGGAGTTAAACTATCTTTCTTTTTCTACATCGGGAGAGATTGATATGAAAATGAAGAAGGATGTTCACGTCGCCCTCTATGGTACGAGAATATTTTTTGGAATTGGTAAAACCTTATATGAAGAGTTAGGTAAGCTTTATCTTGTGAACTATTAATGACCACTTATGTTCATATGGTGGGAGTTACCTTCCTACATCAGTCGAACCACCACAACTATCTAAAGGATAAAGTTCCAAAGATTATGAAGATCGAGTCCAAAGTAGGCCCAATGAATAGATACGGTGTAGTATTGACGCAAGTAGGGAATACCTCACCAGCAAAAGTCACCATATAGGTGCAAAAGGCCCTAAAAGGTTTCCAACAGTAGACAATATAAACTATTATGACCCGTAGAAACAAGGAAATTATGACTCGTAGGGTCATTAATATTGATAGAAGGCGCAATGAGAAAAGTTTTATCAGAAATGGCTATAGAGGCAAGGTCAAGAGGGTTGCTAATATAGACGACATTTGGATAGTTCCTTTAAACGAAGGTGTTACACTTATAAAGAGTGAGTCCACTAAATTAGTAGAGATCATAGAATGACCAGTGTTATTGAGAATGCCACCAGGGGATGGGTGCGATTATATTTATGGCGCACAAGCATGAGTCTGAATTACACATCAAGGAGTTGTCATTCTTTATTAGTAGCATGTTTAATAATATTATAAGATATATAGATGTTATCATTATGATTTATTTCTATGTAGAGATCCCAGTAGGTGGGGGATGCCTTACGTCATGACTGTAGAGACAGTTTGTTGGCCGTCTTGGGTGTTCTCTTTGTTGATTTATACACGTGGTCTTTTGATTAGTATTATTTAGCATTTAGTAGTTGCTATATATATATTACACTTATGCCGAATATCGGGGGTAGGTTTCTATAATTGCTGTGGTTGGGTAGGGGATGTTTCTTCTAGTTATACTTGGGCCCGAAGGAGGATCTAACACACACTTGTATTATATAGATGCCACTTTTTCTAAGGAGGTCACCATATCATTAGACTCGATACTGATTGTTTAGGAGTTTACAAATGTAAGGCAAAATTTTTCATCATTTCCCCTAGCTTCTAGGACTTGTCCATAGAGTCTAGTTTACATTGAGTATGGCGTATCCCATACATCCGTTAAAGCAATTCAAGTTCACACGTTTAATACGTTGGATCTAGTTATCAAGCATCTTCAACATCTCCATGAGTTGACATAATATTGGTATGGATTCTATTTTGTGTTTCGTGGAGTTTTTGCCAAGTATTGGGATATTTTTCTAAACCATTTTTTGTAAAAAAAAGGGATTTTCAAATAGTTTTTCTAACAACATTTTAAACTTAAAAAATAAATTTTGCCTGCAGTCGTTAGAATGACATTCACTAATCGTTCAAACGACCTACCTATGTCGTATGAAAAATCATTTGATGGCCTACTTCTAATATGGTTCAAACGAGGGCGTACTATTTTAGTTTTTGAGGGTCGTTTGATAGGTCGTTTAATGATCACTTCTAGCGAGATTGACAGCTCGTTCGAACGACCTATCTAATTCGTTTGAATGACTTTCAACAACCTAGAAATTTATGTCCACCTATAAATACCTGTTTCGTGTTCAAAACATTTAAGACTTTTTCCAGATTCCTTTTTGCATAAATTTTGCAAAAAAATTTCATGTTTTAGTGTTCCAAAACACTTTTTAATTCACAACAAACATCCTTGAATATTGTTCTTGTGAATTTATTTAATTTAGGGAAAGTTTTATATACTTTCATACACCTTGTGGAGAGGTACTCCATGGATGACTTGTGATACCTGAGGGGAATCACTGCTGAAGACGAAGGCTGAGGTTGAAGGAGGAAGACTGCAGTCTTTGTGGTTCTCGAGGGAATCATTGCTGAAGGATGACTGCAATCATTGTGGTTCTTGCGAGAATCATTGCAGATTCCTTTCTAAAGTTTGTAGGTTGCGATGTGTAAATTTTTTAAAGTGAATAAAAGGTTTTGCCCTGATGGGATTTTTTTAAACTTGGCCTTAGTCGCATGCTTGGTGTGAATTTATTTGTTTTATCACATAGATGCATGTTTAGGATAAAAAGATAAAATTTGTTTAAAATTTGATTGTGAAGTCTCAAATTGGAATCATTGTCGAGCACGTATTTACTTCTGCATTTAAGAGTACTCATTATTTCATATTTTCAAATTGGTATCAGAGCTGGTTGCACTAAGATATTATGTTAGATCCTTTTGAGAGTTTTTTCTCTCTCGATGGATTCCCCTAGTTTTGGTGACTTAAATCGTTTGAATTTGAAGTTTGCTAAAAGAATTGAAATTCTTAAAAAAGAAAATTCTCGTTTTAAATCTGCTATGGATCTTTTGCAAACTGGTCAAAGTCAAAGAGATTTCTTTCGTGAAAAACTTAGGGACATGGATCATAATTTTAAAAAATTAGAATTTTTCAACAAAGAGAGTGATGATAGAGTCTGATTTTTAGAGAAAGAATTAGAGGACTTGAAAGATAGGGTTAATGTTTATGCCATTGATGATATTGTTTTGATTAATGATTTTAAGTCACGTGAGAAGATTCTTAGGGATAGGTTTTCTTTCATTGAGGGGGAGCAAGACAACCTTCTAGGGATGATTGAAAATATGAAGAATGAGTCCCTAAAATTGGAGGAGTATAATTCATTACTTGAGTCTAAAATTATGAGGTTAAAAGATAATTAAAAAGACTCTAGTAGTGTTGGTAGTAATGGGTCTGGCTCACATGTTTCTAATGCTTCCAGTGTTAAAACAAAGACCATCGTTTATTTTAGAGAGTCAATCAAATCCAAGGATGTTAGAAAAGGTCAACCCATAGGTAACATTCCTCACGTTTACACATGTTGACATTATGGTAGGAAAGCATTTTTGTTATGATCTTGAAAAGGTCCTAGGAAGTTGAAATAAGTGTTCCCTTGTTTCTTGAAAGTCGACACGTTAAGTATACACCTATTTGGGTTAGGAAATCCATTTTAGAGGTGCTAGATGTTAGACTACTTGATTCTTGCATGCTTGCACATGACTCTTCATATGCTATATCTTATAGATGATTGCTTGATTAATTTTGTTTGTCATACTCTAGTTGCGCTTCATGATCTATGTTTACTAGTGTTATGACATGAGTATCTTTTTTATTTCTAATTTTCTTTTATTGAGTCATATTTGAAAATACAAAAATATTTTATTCGATAAATTTTTTGAAAAATACAAAAAGATTTTTGATTTTTGTGTATTTTGGTTTTACACATTTGGTGTGGCATATTGGTGTGTTTGAATCCAATTCACTTCACAATTTTCATGTGGCTATGACATTTGGTTATGACTTTAGATGCTTAGATTGATTTTAATCATATTTATGGAGTTATTTCGAACTTGATTTCCTTTACGTATTCGACTTTGTTTATGCCTCCCCACACTCATGCACGAGCTTACTAGATTTTTACTTCACTATGTATATTTGAGCTTGGTGAGTTGTTCTCCCATCAATTTTGTCATATACATATTTATGTGAATATGGGGGATTTGTGCATGTAAGAACTGTTGCCCATGAGAGTTTGTTTATTATTAAAAAAATATGAGTGAACACGGGAAAAGGGCTGCGAGAGACAAGTGAACTCGTCGCAAAATCCAACTTTTGAAAAGAGCCCAAGAAAAAATAAAGGCAATAAAAAGAGAAAATTTGCAAAAACGGGGCCAACATAGTTTGTTTTGATTGATCATTAAAAAGAAATCACTCCAAAAGAGTAGAAAAGAAAAGAATAGAAAATATGATATATGTTTATCTTTTGAGGTAGTTTAGTTGAAGATCAACGGTTTTGCACAATGATACCTAGTTATGCTTATATTGTCATGACGCTATTGATTTATAGAATCATCAATATTATAGGTTTGTGTGCATTGTGCTTATTTTTTCTTTAAGTTCAACTTTATTTGTCAATTGAGGCTAAAGATTAGTTTGATAAAGTTTTGCGATCAATTAGAACTTCTTGAACATATTTGAGTGTTTGGGTTGTAATTCATTTGTGTCTAGTTCACATCCATTCATTCCATCCTAAAAGTTTGGACACATCAATACTATGCTAGTTTGTAAAGATTATGTATTTTGTGTCATGTTTTTGTGGTTGTTTATACCTATATATATGGGTAAGGTTTTCTTTGATATATATTGCATATATTATATATGGTATTGTATGTTGTATTTATGAAATTTATATCTCCGGTTGATTATTTTTTATCTTATTTTAAACTCCATACGCCACGTCTATTGTGTGTAAGTAAACTTTGACGAGCATATGAAAAGTATACATTTGACAAAGCTCTTAAAAGAAGATCAAGAGAAAACAAGAGATTTGAAGATTTGAAAGTTGAAGATGCTGAAGACTTGTACTTGTTTAGTATCTTTCCATTTTTGGGTGTCTGGGAGGGTATTAGAATTGTATATGGATTTGTTGGATAATTCAGATTTTTTTTATTTTATACCGGAATAGCCATAGGGGGAGATTTTTAAGGGAAAATTTTCCATCATTGCCCCTAGCTTCTAGGACTTGTCCATAGAGTTTAGTTTACATTGAGTATGCCGTATCCCATTACATTCATCAAGGCAATTCAAGTTCACACGTTCAAGAAGACGGATCCGATTATCAAGCATCTTCAATATCTCCATGACTTGACGTAATATGAGTATGGATTTTTTTTGTCCTTCATGGATTTTTTGCTAAGTTTTGGGATATTTTTCTAAATTGGTTTTTGTCAAAACAAGGCATTTTCAAATAATTTTTCGAACAACGTTTTAAAATTAAAAAATAATTTTCGCTTACAGTCATTATAACGACATGCACAAATCGTTCGAACGACCTACCTATGTCGTTTGATGACCTACTTCTAATATGGTTCAAACGAGGGCGTACCTTTTTAGTTTTGAGGGTCTTTTGATAGGTCCCTAAATGGTCGCTTCTAGGAAGATTAACATCTCGTTCGAATGACCTATCTAATTCCTTCGAATGACTTTACACACCCTCGAAATTTGTGTCCACCTATAAATACCTGTTTCATATTCAAAATGCTTAAACCTTTTTCCATATTCATTTCTGCATAACTTTGCGAAAGTTCTTCATCTTTTAGTGTTTCAAAACACTTTTTAATTCACAACAAGCATACTTGAATATTGTTCTTGTGAAGTTATTTAAATCCTAGAAAGTTTTGTATACATTCATTCACCTTGTGGAGAGATACTCCATAGCTGACTTGTGATACCTGAGAGGATTCACTACTGAAGACGAAGGCTGAGGCTCAAAGAGTAAGACTGTGATCCTTGTGGATGTCGAGGGAATTATTGCTGAAGGACAACTGCGGTCATTGTGGTTCTTCTGAGAACCATTGTAGATTCCTTGACAAAGTTTGAAAGTTTCGATTTGTAAATTTTATTAAATGAGTAAAAGGTTTTGCCCCACGGGGATTTTCCCCAAAACTTTGCCTTAGTTAATTGCTTGGTGTGAATTTATTTATTTTATCACATAGATTCATGTTTAGGATGAAAAGATAAAATCTGTTTAAAATTTGTTTACACACTATCAAAATTGGAATCTTTGTCGAGAACGTTTTTACTTTGGCATTTAAGAGCACTCATTATTTCACTTTTTTAACAAACGTAGTTGATGAGGTAAAATTACTACCACTAGTTAGAAAGGTAAATTTTGATATAGATTTGTCACCCGCTACAGGGATCTTTGAGAGGGCGCCGTACTTAATAGCTTCGCTAGGGATACGAGAGACAAAAGACCAGGTTCATACAAAGGAGAATGTTTATATGGTGATCCCCAGTTTTATTTGTGAAGATGTAAGACAATTCCTTCTGATTATATGTGGACTATCGGGAGCTGAACAAGGTCAAAATACGGAATAAGTATCTATTTTTGCGTATCGATGACCTATTCGACCAGTTGAAGATTGTGTCATTCTACTCCAAGAGTGACTTGCACTCAGGGTATCACTAGTTATATATTTGGGAGGAAAACATTCCAAATGTGCATTTTTTGGTGCGATATAGATCATATGAGGTTCGAGTTACACTTTTGGACTGACCAACACTCCAACAATGTTCATGGACATAATGAATTGGGTTTTTCGACCATTCCTAGATTAGTTCGTCATCGTAATTATTGACGACATTCTAATGTATGATCGGATGAAGGAGAAGAATGTGGAGGAATTTTGATTAGTTTTGCGAACACTACAGGAACATAAGTTGTACGTTACGTTCTCTAAGTGTGAGTTTTGGCTTAGAGAGGTACAATTCTTTGACCATATCATATCTGAGGCTCAAATTTTGATGGATCCTAGTAAGGTATCTATAGTTTTGAATTGGGGACTGTTCACGAGACCTATATAAAGGGTAGGAGTTCCTGGGTTTAGCTAGTTACTAAAGAAGGTTAATTCAGTGGTTCTCGCAGACGGCTGGGACACTAACTCACCTCACACAAAAAGGGGTAACATTATTAAAAGTGTAGATTATCGGAGAGCAGTTGAGAAACTCAAGGAGAAGCTCACCACCATGCCCGTCCTTTCATTACCATGTGGTGATGTGGAGTACTTGGTTTATAAAAATGCATCTCTCCAGGGACTAATAGGCGTATTAATGCAGGAATAGAGTCCTATAGCTTATATTTTCCAAAAGCCTAAGCCTCATTAGGACAATTACCCTACTCATGGTCGGGAGTTGGTAGCGTTAATTGATTGAGGTTGAAAAATAGTGCGTGTCAAGACGCCGATTGTTATTTTCTGTTCACCTACTCAATACAAAAACCTAAACTATTGACTACACTCTTTTAAGGGAGTATATCGGCCAAGTCTGGGTATCGAAAAATTCACAGAGACCAGTTGCTAGAATTTATTAATTTAATACTTCTAAAATAAAAGTGTAAAATATATTTTGCTAACTAAAAAGAAATAAAAGATAAACTAGGCATAAATGTATTTAAACTAGATTAACAAAATGAATAAAAATATAGGTTGCGTCGGATACCCCTCACTCTAAGTTAATTGGTATAAATGGTTACATGGGCTCACGAGTTATTAAGATTGCGTATCGTTTCAACAATTAATTAAATCATGAGTTGTCACACCCCTAAATTTGCATAAAAGTCTAATAAGATTTTGGGGTTAACAAATACCCCATAAATTACGCACGCAAGGTCGTAAATACGTGGCATACATGATATACCCCATTAAATCTCATAGGCATAATAACTAGGACAACACAATCTAAATAAACCCGTAAAAACTCCATCACCAAAGCAAAGCAGCCAATCAACCCGTAGGTGAATTTAATCCAACACAACCTAGACTAAATTAGCTAAAAAGCATATTAAATGACATGAATTAAATGCAAGAAAGTAAACCTAATTAACAAAGTAATAAATGAAAGCAAGATAAAGAAAGCATGTAAATAAAGCAATAAACTAATTAATAAAGCAAGAAATGAAGGAAAAGCAACTATATTAATGGAGAGGATGATGAATAGTTGAACTTACAGCACCCAAAGGGGTCAAAACCAAAGAGAGATGAAGAAGATCTCCCAACACACAAACCCTAACCTAAATTATCTATTAAAACTAAGTATATCATTTATTACAACAAAAATCCTTTATATAGTAAGTTGGAAAAGAAATAAAGAAGAAAGAAATGAAAAGGAAAAAAGTTGTAAAAAATACAGGGGATCGATCGATCGACCCTGACAGTCGATCGATCGATGGTTTAGAATAAATCCCACTCCTTACTTCGATTTCCAAAATGCTGAGGGGTCGATCGATTGATCGACTAAGCAGGTCTGCATCATGTTTCCCTTGTTTTGGTTGGTTTGAAATCCTCTTCCACCAAAATCACCATAACTTCTTCATTAGGAATCGGATTCGTGCACCATTAGTGGCCACGTAAAGCTTGTAAGGAGGGATAAAACTTTCGTGTAGATGTTGGGCTAGTTTCCCAAACTATGAAATGACTGAATTGCCCTTGCACGTGCGTATGTGTACGGAACTTCGTCGAAATGTGTCCAAACTTCATACTACGCATCCAAATACCTATAAAAGATGAATTAATCCCTGTAAAACATATATCTATAGAAATCCGAGGTTTTTTGGTTAACGATCATAAATATAGGGATTAAGATACCCGAGGGGGCTAATAACGCGAAGGTTAACGGGTGAAATACACAATATTTGTGTCATATCAGTAATTTTTACCCTTCTATAAGGTATTCTAAGTGCATATGTCTTTGAACATCAAAAGGAGTTGACACAGTCATGATTTGGAACAACTTCTTATTACTGCATCTTCATGACCTGTTAAATAGTTTCAAGAGTAATGTCTTGTTGTGACTTGTTCATCATTGATTTTAATGATGAGATCTTAAAGAAAAGGAAGAATTTAAAGCAGTGGTGACCGTTACACCCAATTTGTGAGTCAATGTTGGTTCGGTCTAAAGCATGAAACTTTACTGAGGGAAGGAATGGAGGTTATAACTAGGAAGAGTCCCATTCTTCGTAATCAAATGTAGAAGGTTATATTTCTAAGAGAAATTGCTTGTGCCAGAAGGTCCCAAGCTAAGGAAGGTAGTTCTATACAAGTATAATGTTTCATGTAAATTCCAGATTCAAGTGGGTGTGTAGTAATTTAATGAACTTATATGGTTAATGCGGTGAATAAGCTATTGGTATAGTTTTTTTCGATAAGGGGTTCCTTCCCATAGAAAAGGTATAGCACTGGAGACATTCAAAGAGTTGCAATGATTGATATCCCAGTGCAGAAGTGGGAGAGTAGAACCATTGAGTTTAATTAGGGTGTAAGACTTCAAATAAGGACAAGTAATCAGTAGGAATCATTTGAGCCAGATTGACTAAGTGAATGAAGAGCCTAGAATTAACAACTTGTTGAATGAGAATGTATTTAGGGCACCTCGAAAGAAGTGGCATTCATTATAGGGTGTATGAAGATTGTTATAGTACGCAAAATAGCTTTTATGATGAATGAAAACTTGGTTTGGGGTCCTAAGAGGTAGGTCAGGTACTTTTGAAGACATCCTCAAGGATGGAGATTGTGAAGTTGGATTCCAAAGGGAAGTTGGTGTTCCGATGTATGGGTCCTTTTCCTTACTAGTGGATAGGGTGGGGGCGATATCATTTGATCTCGCCTTATCACCGCCAGTGGGGTCACGGTGTTGATACGAGTATACAATAGAGGAAGTTCTTGCAGGACAAGTTGATATTCCAATGATCCGGGATAGTTGGTTGAGTGTTATCCGAACGCAATTCACGATGAGAGATCTTAGTATGTATTAAGTCATAAGATGAGTAGACTCTGTAAAGAGTATGAGGATGCTATGGGCGATATATTCCAAGATTTTTGAGTATAAGAATAATAATTTGGATTTTGAGGATGGAATTCCTTATTTTAGGGGAGAAGAATATAATACCCCATAATTTTAATACATTATCTAAATGGTGAAATTTATTATTTATGATTATATGTGCCTGTGATGTCACTACTTATATTTTCATATGTGTTGTGTCATATGTGTATTATTTGAAATTGAAATTGTACTTAATACACAATAATTAACAATGATTTAATAAATAATTTAAGTATTATTAATCTTAGATTCGTACAGATTAAAATATTTTGGATATTAATTGGCTACTTTGGACTCACATTTGGTACATATAGAATGTTTGGTTAGGACTTAAATAATGAGTTTTAAGCCCTGTGGATTAGTATATAACTTGGGATAGGTTTTGGACTATTTTGATATGATTTTGGGCTTAATGTGTCTGGGCTAATTAGGGGGCAACTCTAATTTCATGGATAACAATATAAAAAGGAGATTAGGGTTACGAGTAATCATTTTAATATCCTAGAAAGAAAAACTTAAAAATAGAGAAGAGAGGCTAATTGGAGCGGAAGAAATTGAAGGTAATTGGACTTGGAGAAGAAGGATGGATTGGAATCTCATGAAATTGTTCAAGGCAAGTTTACTTTGTACAAAGATATAATTGATTTTGTGTTATCACATCCTTACTCATTGGATTCTATATCTAAAGTTTGTATAAGTTTATTTAGATGTTAAATTTTAAATTTTGGAAATTGCTAAATTAGAAAATTTAGGTTAGACTCCATGTTTTTAGAATAGTTGAGAAAATTCAATAGGAAATTTAATTATATGACAAATTGATATTTTATTAGTTTTATATTTTCATAATTTAAGGAAAGCCCTTTTATATGTCATGAAATTGTTGAGAAATTAGGAATTTAGGGATAAATGTAAATTCTAAGGTTCAAAGCCTTTAGATCTGGAAATATGACTCGAATTGTTATATGAATCAACTAGTAATTGTAAGGTTGGTAAATAATTGAATTTTGTGAAGTTAGAATGAAAAATTAGGATACAATTAAATGTGCTAGGGCGTTATGGTCTATAAAAATGGTGGTTCTACCAATAGAAATTTTGATACGGGTTGTAGGTTGATGAAAAATGGATTTCTGGAAGGTCTCATAGTTTAAACGTGTGAACATACATAATTGTTTTTCATGCGCATGGATAGTGCTATAGGATGACTAGGTTTTAGGACAGTACGAACGACGAAGGTAGAATTGTAATTTTTCCTAAATTAGTAAAAATTGATGTGGGATGGACTTTAGGACTTAGACTTTAGTAAGATACTAATATAAGAACTTCTATTGAGATATTATACAATTTTTATGTATAAGATGATTCATACTAGATTTGTTAAGCATAATTCCACTAAAAATAATAAGACTTAACCATTGTGAAATATGGGTTTGGGATTAGATGCATGAAATATGTATGGTTGTTTTGGGTTGGAATAATTTAAAACTAACTAAAATAGGATAACAAGAAGCATATTTTATCTTAACCCAAACTCAGTTATATTCTTATAGTTCATAGACTTGATATTGACGCTGTTGATTTACCATTTTTCATGGCATAGGCCCCGAGTGCAAATTCCTGATTCAACCTTGATCTCATGTAAGTTACTGTTCATAGGATGTTGACGAAGAGCCTACATACCCACCCTATTTATTATTCTCGTGAGTTTGTAGTAGGCCTGATCAATCTATTATTAAATTTTATGGGGTGTCACAACTTAATATAAAGATATACCTTATTTTCCATTGGTTTACAAAAGTGTTGTCCTAATTTATTTTCTGGTCATTGGAATGATTTTTAGGTTTTAAAAAAATGTTTTTTTTCTTGTTTAGATGATTCTCCTTTCCAGATTTAATTTCTCTTTGCTAAAGCAGTAAATTTAAGTTGTGGTTGCTTGACTCCAAACTTTTTAAAATATTATTTCATATTTGTCTCTTATTCTTTTAATTTTAGGTTTTCAACTTATAACGAGATATATTGTGGCTCTTTTTTTCATCTATTTTTCAATTTCTTCAATGAGTCTCTTCTTTCTTTGTTTTAGTTTTTGATTTTTTGAAATTCATATATTTTTGCATTTTTAAGTGAAGATTTACTAAATTTTTGTACCCACTTAAGGTTTTTTGATATAAATCAATGAGGTGATCAAGTGCCTATTTTATATCATCATTATAAACTTTAATAGTGTTAAGAGAATCTGTAGAAGAGTGACTGGTCGATTGAGAATTGTTGGCCTTCTTATTTTCTTTAATTGAGGATGAAGAACACTCATCTTTTCCTTTATTTCTAGCCATTCTTGAGTGATTTTTATCGGAGTTTTGATGATAAGAGAAACTCGAACATTCTTTTTTGGTATATTCTTTCCTTATGAAGTTTAAGAATTCTTCTTCTTCAATTGATATTCCTTTTGAGGTTTCTTCCGTTATTTCTTATTTTGAATTTAAAATAAAGTCTACCTCTTCTTATTCACTTTCTTGGATTTGAGTTAACGACTCCTGTTTTGTGACTGCAGGGTGACAAATTAAGTTAGTTGATTGAATTCTTCTGTATATTCTTTTATGAGGATGTCCCATATTTCACTGGCTTCATTGCAATGAATAACTATACTTGTGGATGCTTTATCTAAAGATGAATGTAGTATTATCATACATTCGTTATTGTATTCCTTTTTCATCTCAGTCCTTAAAATATTAAGAAGGGGTGATTTCTTATCACCAATTATTTTCCAAGTATAGTAATTAATAAATTGAATAATGTACATTGTTCTAGCTTTCCAAAATTTAAAATAGTCTTTTGAAAACATCGGCATGTCATTTCTTACTAAAAATATCTATGAGTGACTTGTCACGGATTTTAAGATCTCTAAACTCAAAATATACTTTTTACATTAAGTATTTATGTGCTAGTCTCTGATACCAATTATTGGCATGAAAATATACCCAATAGGGGGATGGTTTAAATTGGGTATATTAAAATTAATAGCAATTATAAAAATATATTAACTTTCTTGAAAGATTAATTGCAATATGATAAATCAATTAAGGTATAAGAAATTAATCAACAACGAGAATAAGTATTTAAAATAAAGAATTTGTGAACACCTTTTGAACCCGGGCTTTAATGTGGTTCAGCCTTTGCCTACGTCCACGTTTAAGACAGTACTCGAGAAACTTTACTAAGGCGGAACCAAAAACCTCGTAAGGAATTGTAACACCTTTTAAAATAAAACCAACTTACGAACTATACTGATCCTTGCCCAAGTGGTACATGTCAGATTATAATGTCTTGTTAAGTCTTGACTCCGCATTACTACAATACTATTGTTGGAACACGTAGGAGGACCCCCAATTTCAATTATCTTTCAATATACAAATATAATTTCCTTTTAAATGCGGAATAAAGATGGTTACTAACAAAATTTAATTTTCCAAAATTCTTTTGATTTTCTTTTCTATAAAAGATGGAAAAATTATAGTGAACACAAATTTTAATTTCTTAAAAACAAATTAAAATTAAACACTACAAAGTGAAATTAAGTCTACAAACACACACTTTTAATTCACTCAAACCAAATTAATTTAATTATCAAGTTTAAACAACTTAGGCAAGAATATTATCCAATAATTTAGTGCCAACTTGAATTAAATTAACTTAAACTAAACTTACCCAAATAATTAAACATGCACCATTTTAAGCAAGATTGCGAATTAAACCAAATTTTATCTTTTTACCTAAGCATGCATCTAAGGTGGATTTTGCATTATAAAATAAATTCACAACCACTATGCCGCGATGTACGAGGAAAACCCAAATGGAAAAAACCTCGGACGGCCCTAGCCTTAAGTCCACTAAGTATGGTATTTTTACAAGTACAAGACAAATGACTTACTCAACTCAACTCGACTCCCTTCAAGCCCATGACGCGTCTTCTTATACCAACCTCCGCCTAGTCGACAATCGCGAAATCCACCAGAACCTTGGAATCTACCAATGAATCTTTTAGGACAACCGTCAACCCGCACCCGAAGCCTTTCTTCGAGTGGGAACGCCGCATCAAAATTTTCTCCTTTTTGGAATAGAGAAGAACCAAAACAACTCTTTTATTGGATGAGAATATATATATATATATATATATATATATATATATATATATATATATGTGTGTGTGTGTGTGTGTGTGTGTGTGTGGTACTTGGAATAAACTATTATGGGTGTAAACAAAAGTGTTTAAGAATGATTTTCTTGAAAAACAAGCACTCAAAACTTGAACTTTTTCATGGAGGAATTAAACTCTCAAAACTCTCTCTTAGAGATTGTAGAAGATGAAAAGTTAAAATGAAAAGTTGGTTCCCGTACATATTAAAACTGGCAAAAGATAGTGGGAACAAAAGTAGTGGGAAGATGGAGAAAACTGCAAAAAACTGTCAAAGAATTTTCCCTCCTGAAATCTCGTTCGAACAAGATTTTTATTCGAAAGAAGTCTCGTTCGAATGACCATCTAACGATGTTCCAATGTCCAAATAGGAAAATTCATTGGCAACCTCGTTCGAACGAAATTCTCGTTCGAACGACATTCTTGTTCGAACGACAATTTCGAAAGAAATGTAAGAATAGTCAAATTTTGCATATTAAGCCCAAAAAATTTTTATACAAAGTTCTGAAATAACTTTCTAAAAATAAAGTTCATTTTATAATAAAATTACACCCTTTAAACTTATTCCAAGTCTCCTACTAATATATAAAAGCATTCATACCTTTGGAGTCTTGAAATATGATGTTGATGACGTGAAACGTGGAACTGAAAATCGACAATAATGTTCTGTTGATAAGTACGCCGCAACGTCTTCAACTCAAACTTGTCATAGGCTTGAAGGATATACAAGAACACTATCCTATGACTCAAATATTTTTGTCCAGAATTGAGCCAAACCTACAAAGGACTCAATTTGAGACTTGTGTCCTTAAAAACCTCCCCCTTTGGCTATTCCGGGACAAAAACCAAAACAAAATCCTAAAGAGCCGTCAAGATCTACTAGACTCAAAAACTTCCCACCCAAAAATAAAAAATACAATCTTGACTCAAAAACCCAAGGATGATTACTATCTTTGTCTATGAAAGTTGTCGTTAGAATAATTCCTGCACACTTAAGCAAAACATTAAACGCATAGGGAATATCAAAAGTTTAAATGCAATTAAAATAAATACTTCCCCTAAATTAATTCTCCCCTTGTATCAACTATAATCTACCTAAGAAGGTCGTGACTCCCCCTAAGTTAAATCTCCTAAACTAAAGATTTAGAAACCACTTCTCCCCCTTTTTGTTCAGGAATAGACAAAGGATTAGGAATTAGTTAATTACACATTCTCTCCTAAACTAACTAAGTACCATTTCTCCCCCTAACAACTACATAAGGGATAAAGTATGGGAAAGAAAGTAAACATGATTGAGCATTAAGTGAAAAGGACATGAAAGCATATGGGCAACTATAACACGAACTAATTCATAACAAGGATAAATGGATACCAACATATTAATGCAAAACAAAATGATACCAATTTGACAAATAGGATACTAAGCATGTGATATCAAATAAAATTCCCAATGATGAATACCAAATATGAATTAATAGCATGAATGGACTAGCTAGACTCAAAATAAACAAAATACCATATGTATGTATACAAAAAGAATAGCACTAGCGCACACGCACATATACATAGGTATAAATACCACGCATGACACAAACTACATTAAGCTTATCACACTCGTATGGCAAACATGTGTCCAAATATATGTGGTAAACGGAAGTGTAGGGGTGTGAACTAGTAACAATTAAATTTCGACCCAATCACTTAAGACATGTTCACGGAGTTCTCATTTGATTGCAAAATTTTATCACATTTAGATATAGCCTCATGTGACAATATAAATTGAACTCAATGAACAAACATACACAATGCATACAAGCCTAGAATTTTGATGATTCTACAGACCAGTAGAGTCATGACAATGAAAGCGCAACTAGGATAAATGGACATTGTGAAAAACTGTTGATATACTAACCAAACTCCCTCAAAATATGCATATAGTTATGGAATGACTATATCAAACTTAACAAAATAGGACTTGGCAAATATTTTTCTTTTAATGACATTTTCTATTAGGCCTTTGGACTACGTATTTCTTTTAGGTCCATTATAAATGGTGGCTTACTCGCAAAGGATAAATTTCCTTTCGGAGCCCTTCCCCGTGCACATATATATAAGTATCACTTTTATATCACACAAATCTCACGTGCATTGGATTTTAACATGCACTAGTACTCCTAGGTCACATAGAATGTATATGACTAGATTGGTAGGCGAACACCTCAGAAAGCTCAAATATAACATGTGAAGTTGAAATTTCAAGTGAGTTCGTTCATGTGTGAATTGAGGCATATAAAAACAGAATTCATTAAGAAACACAAAATCCAACTACTCAATGTAAGCATGGTAAAGAAAATTTTAAGGATTGACAATCTTAACCAAAAGTTCTAGCCACATGGAAGCAAAAAATAAGGGATTCAAACATAAGTATATTCCACATAAAGTGTGTCAAACTAAACTACACACACAAAAAAAAAAAAACTTTTTGAGTTTTCGAATTTTTTTTAACAAAACTAACAAAAATATTTACTCAAAAGACAAACAAAAATCATTTGTATTTTTCATTAAGCCTAAATTACTAAAAAGGTAAAACACAAATGATAAACAAAACTGTTTTTGTATTTTTCATTTAAAGCAAACTAAAATAAATATAATACAAAAGATAAACAAGTCATAATTTCTAGCATGAGATATGAAATAAAGCAATAACTAGAAAATGACTAAACATGCATACACCTAGCAATGATATATAATATGAAGCATAAAATGCTAGAGTATGCAAACGACTAACACATTCAACCTTTGGATTTTGCAAGGGAGGTATCGTGTGAAAGTAAATGAGAATAAAAAATCCTATCTTGTAAAGCTACCAAGTGGGATCTCCTAACCCAAACTAATGATGATTGACGATCTCGAGATATAGGAATCTTGGCTACCTCGGTTGCCTTACGGTGGGATTTTCTAGGACCTCGTTTAAGATCAATTTTTTTTTTCCTAAGATGACCTTTTCGACCACAATGTGAGCATCTAAAGACTCGACGAAAAGACTTACATAAGGAATGATCTATAACATTGTTCCTAGATGATTCTCCTAAAATATTACTTTTGGCTTTAATAAAGGAATAGTTACAAGAATCGAAGCCTAAACCACAAGTGTCATTTTTTATTTGAACCGTTCCTAATATTTTATCTAATTTCTCTAAACGACACTCCAAATCAAATTTGACTTTACTAGAGTCTTTTAATTTATTCTCTAAATTAAAATGCGAGACTCTAATAAAATATTGCGCTCTTTAAATGTGAGAAGCTTCTTTTTCAAGGATTCCATTAAGCCCTTAAGGATATCTCTCTCACCTTCTATATACTCCATCTTCTCTAAAATAGCTATCTCTCTCGTGTCCTAAGGTTTTCAACTAACGCACTTTCATCAACGACCTTAGCACTCTCTCTTAAACTAGCTTCTAACTTCAAATTTTCTTTTTTTTAATTTAATAGATTCTTCATATAGTTCTTGAAATGCAAATTGAAGTTCACTCACATCAACCTCTTCTTCATTTTCACTCTCTCTTTCTTCTCCACTCTCACTACCATCATCTTTTATAACTTCACAAACAAGGGCCTCGAAAGTGTTATGTATTAAGATGTCATCATTAGATGATTTCACACTATCACTTACATGACTAGCAATGAATGAGGTAAAATTGCGCTCAATGGGGGATTCGGGTCCCTCTTCCTTATCACTATCACTAAGGGTTGCATTGTAGAAAATTGGTTGCTTACCCTCTCTCCTTAGTTTAGCGGGGCACTCAAAAGCCCTATGGACATACCCTTCACAACCATAACACCTATTTGACTCGTCCCTATTTAAATTTTCATTAAAAGTTTTAAGGATCTTTTCGGATTTGTCAAGCTTAGGATTTTCAAATTTCTTAAAATCATTTTTAAATTTATCTTTGTTAAATTTAAGATATTTATGAAACTTCCTAGCAAACATAGCCATATCTTCCACGTCACTATCACTCTCATCAACTATAACTTGTTTTTCCTCCTTTCAAGCTTTTAAAGCAATGCCCTTGTCGATTTTCTTTTCATTTTTGGAGGGGAACATATCTAGTTCATAAGTTTGTAAATCACCGACTAGTTCCTCAAGTTTGGTAGAGTTGAAGGTGGATAAAAAGTTTAAAACGGTCACTTTAGGGATAAATCTCTCGGGTAAGGACCTTAAAATTTTCTTTAGTACTCGGTTGTCGGGTATTTTCTCTCCTAAATTAAAAGATGAATTTACAGTGTCAGAAAGTCTAGCATAAAATTCATCAAAAGTTTCTTTTTCATTCATTTTGAAGGTTTCAAATTGAGTGGCGAGGTTTTGGAATTTAGAAGCCTTAACGACACTAGTTCCCTCGTGAATGAGTTATAATATATCCCAAGCTTCCTTAGCGGTTTCACACGTCATGATACGTCAGAATTCATTAGGTGTGACTACGCTAAACAAGGCATTTAAACCTCGAGAATTAAAATTAGCAAGTTTAAATTCATTCTCACTCTATGTATCTACATATTTGGGAACACTTTCATTTTCAACTAAATATGTAGGTGGAGACCACCCATTCACAACAGACAACCAAACCCTCTCATCGATAGACTTTAGTGCCGATTTCATAGGCGCTTTCCAATACGCATAGTTGGAACCATTGAAAATAGGACATTTTGAAAATGGAGAAAATTCCATTTTTAACGAAAAATATTTAAAAGGACCTTAATGCAATAAATTAGCGCTCCAGCTCTGATACCACTTGTTGGAACACTTAGGAGGACCCCCAATTTAAAATATCTTTAAATATACAAATATAATTTCCTTTTAATTGCGGAATAAAGATGGTTACTAACAAAATTCATTTTCCAAAATTCATTTGATTTTCTTTTCTATAAAAATGGAAAAATTATAGTGAACACAAATTTTAATTTCTTAAAAACAAATTAAAATTAAACACTACAAAGTGAAATTAAGTCTACACACACACACTTTAAATTCACTCAAACCAAATGAATTTAATTATCAAGTTTAAACAACTTAGGAAAGAATATTATCCAATTAATTTAGTGTCAACTTGAATTAAATTAACTTAAACTAAACTTACCCAAATAATTAAACATGCACCATTTTAAGCAAGATTGGGAATTAAACCAAATTTTATCTTTTTACCTAAGCATGCATCTAAGGTGGATTTTACAAGATAAAATAAATTCACAACCACTACGCCGCAATGTACGAGAAAAATCCAAATGGAAAAAACCTCGGACGACCCTAGCCAAGTCCACTAAGTACGGTAGTTTTACAAGTACAAGACAAATGACTTACTCAACTCGACTCGACTCCCTTCAAGCCCCTGACGCGTCTTCTTGTACCAACCTCCGCCTAATCGATAATCCCATAATCCACCGAAACATTGGAATCCACCAATGAAGCTTTTAGGACAACCGTCAACCCGCACCCGAAGCCTTTCTCCGAATGGGAATGCCGCAACAAACTTTTCCCTTTTTTGGAATAGAGAAGAACGAAAACAACTCTTTTATAGGATGAGAATTAAATCGATGCCAAACTCTTCAAGAAAGATATATATATATATATGTGGTACTTGGAATAAACTATTATGGGTGTAAACAAAAGTGTTTAAGAATGATTTTCTTGAAAAACAAACACTCAAAACTTGAACTTTTTCAGGAGGAATTAAGCTCTCAAAACTCTCTCTTAGAGATTGTAGAAGATGAAAAAAGTTAAAATGAAAATTTTGGTTCCCGCACATATTAAAACTGGCAAAAGATAGTGGAAACAAAAGTAGTGGGAAGATGGAGAAAACTGCCAAAAACTGTCAAAGAATTTTCCTGCCGAAAATCTCGTTCGAACAAGATTTTCTTTCGAACAAAGTCTCATTCGAACAACCATCTAATGATGTTCCCGTGGCCAAATGGGAAAAGTCGTTGGCAACCTCGTTCGAACAAAATTCTCGTTCGAACAACATTCTCGTTCGAACGACAATTTCGAACGAAATGTTAGAATGGTCAAATTTTGCATATTAAGCCCAATTTTTTTTATACAAAGTTCTAAAATAACTTTTTGAAAATAAAGTTCATTTTATAATAAAATTACACCCTTTAAACTTATTCCAAGTCTCCTAAAAATATACAAAAGCATTCATACCCTTGGAGTCTTGAAATATGATGTTGATGACGTGAAACGTGGCACTGAAACTCGACAATGATATTCTCTTGATAGGTATGTCGCAACGTCTTTAACTCAAACTTGTCATAGTCTTGAAGGATATTCAATAACACTATCGTATGACTCAAATATTTTTGTCTGGAATTGAGGCAAAACTACAAAGGACTCAATTTGAGACTTGTGTCCTTATAACTATCGTCCGTGAAGATACGGTCAAGTTCACCATAAGTAATAACAATAATATTGGTAACTAAAATGTAAGGCAAAGTAACTTTACTAAAACAAGTATGAAATGGATTTACATTCACTCTTTAGAAATGTAAAAAACTAAGTAATCACAAGTATTTTTCTCAAGTGGGTATTAGGTTGATTCTTTAGCACACAAGAGTATTGGGTATTATCTTTGGATAAAGAGATATTGAAGAAGAATATTTAAGCTCAAAATGGTTTTGGGTGGATCTTAACTTCAATGGAGTTTTGGTTTGAAACTCTCACCTGGGTATGGATTTTGGACTTTGATTCTTTCTCTGGGAAACTGAAGGAAATTGACACAAGATTGGGAATGGAACTTTTATCAATGGTGATATTATAGGAAGCTTGTGTCTTTGATGAAGGTCCCCAATTTCTCCTTTTATAGTCTATTTAAAAACGATTCATTAGAGGGTAGTATGTTAATTTCTGGATATTGTGGAATTTAAAATTTAAAAACTAGTTGTTGGAATTTTTCATTTGACACACTTTGATCAAAGACATCATTAACTAAAGATACTCAAGGACCTTGGCCATGAACAATGCAATGAGTCACGGACCTCGACCGTGAACATTTTTTTTGTGACCAAAAATAGTAATCACGAACCTCATCTGTGACCTTAAATGGAGGTCACGATCTCTCTCATGACATAATATTGGCTTCATGTTCAGGACTTAATCCATAACCCCTGGTCATGGCCCGAATTCGTGACCAACGTGGGACAATATTGGCTCTATGCTCATTGCCATGGGTCGTGACCAGCTTAGGACAATGTTAAAATTTGGTCACGTCCCTAATCCATGATTTTGGCTCTGGTCATGGTCATGGGTAATGACCTACCAGTCATGACCATTCTTTGTTATGATGTGTAGTTTGAGTAGACTCAAAGTTATTAAAGTTGACTCAAATGCCTCTCTCTAAGTTGGTTTTTCATTAAAAGAAAGTCAGTCCCAAATAAGCAGTTTGAGTCAACTCAAACTCAAAGTTGATTCGATTTAAACTCTGGTTGGGTTGACCATATGTCGTCTTAAACTCCTTGTTTGGTTGTTCAAGTTATTTTGTAATGTTTCAATCTTTTGGGAGGGTGTAAGTGGGCTAGATTGAGAATATAAAACATCATGCAAGTTCATTTACATTAATACAATCATTCCTAAAGTTCTTCAAAGCTTTTTGAAGATCTTCTGCAGTTTGATCATTTCTTTGGTCTGTATGAAACATAGGTTGTTACTTTTATATGATGATTTGGAGCTTTTTATGTGATAGATTTCTGTTGGTTCTTGATTGATTTGAACTAGGTTGATCTTTGTCATAGGTTTAGTGTGTTTTATTCTTTTACTTCTGATGATTATGATTGTATGGATCTTGCTTGGGATGATCTCATTGCTTGGATGGTGATCAATATTTTGTTCTTCTTGGTTGATGATGCGTGCTTGAGCCTTCTGAGGGAATGAATGGTATATGCTGGACTTTTTAGATCTTGGATTAAAGGTTTGTATCTTCATTATAATGGTTGGGTACTTGAGGTCTTGGTTGCATTGATGTGTGATCATTCTAATGTATCACTTCATGTATTGAGTGCTTATTTTATCTCAAGTACATCAGAGAAAAGACAGTGAAGTAGGATCACATATCATTTGGATTGTTATAAAAAAAATCCTTTTTATGTGAAATGTTATTAATTTCACATCATTAACAAATTTAAATATAAAGGTGTTTTTACTCTAACTTGTCATGATAAAACCCTTCTCTATTATGTTTTTTACTCTAATTTCACATTGCTTAAAACATTAAAAATACTATTCTATTATGTTTTTTTTAGTGTGAAGGTCCTTCAAACCAAGTGGTATGGGAAAATTTGTTCATTTGGAAGGGAATATATTCTATGTTTAGACTATACTCAATGCTAGATTCCATTAGTATCTCTATGATGTTTGATTCTACAATTGGATTAGACCAGCAGATAGTGATGCAATTTAGAAATAGAGAAGGGGGGTAGGTTAAAAGGGGATAATGATGGTGGTGTATAGAATAAAGATAAATAATTTGGTGTTGGTGTATACATATGGATATAATAAAATAATAAGATGAGTAGAGGTTGTATTAAGAAAGAAAAATGATGGTAATAAAAGGGAATTTGGTAGTGGTGTATATACGAGAGGTTGACAAGTTGGGGTGGAGTGGCAATGGGTTTGAGGAAATCAATGTTTAGACGAAAAAAATGATGATGAAATAGGGGCCGAAAGGTTGGAGAAGAAAGACAAATACTTGATTAGGGTTATAAAGGTAAAAGTCACAAGAGGATGAGGCTATTAGCAAATGAGAGAGGAATATAAGATAATAATTCAAAATCCTCAATCACGAATTTCAGGTTCAAAATTTCATATTTATTATTAGGCATAAATAAATGAAAATTTCTATATGGAACATAAAATGAGGCAATTCTTGGATTTCTCCCGGACTTAATCTCCTCACTCACCACACCTAAATACTTTCAAATAATTCTTTTCTTTAAACTATTCTAGGTTTACATTGATCCTTTGGACTAAATTATTCTCGATCAGACTCATCAGTTTAACAAATCAATATATCCCTAATTTTTTGATCCTTTTATGTATACATAATCTATAATATACTAGATAAGTTTCAATACAATAATTGCAAAACAAATATATTAAAACAATATGCTATTCAGAAACAGAAAAGAAGGTATAACTTATAGTTCATGATTTATTAAATCACTTAGTAAATTAAGACTGAGTCTATCGTTAAACAGTCTCTCTTTAAGATAGAATTCCCCCCGATATGGTGCTTGTGGCGGGAACAATGGGCGTCTATCTTCCATGATAAAATTTTCTTCAATCACCACAGGAAGCACTACGATGTGGTAGTTCCACGAACTAATAATGGTGATAAGCTCTCTAACTTTTAAGAAAGACGAAGGTAGGAAAGGAAGGAAATTTATTCTACAGGGAGAACTGGGCAGAAAGGCATGTGTCTATAGCCTTGAAAGGGTGTGTTTTCTCCAAAAATTATGATTGTTCGAAACATTCATAACCTTTCAACACTACATATTAAATCACATTTTTAATGAATTAAAATAAATTAAATAATGACATTTTAATTGGTGTAATTTATTAATTAATTAAAATTTGTTGGGGTTGAGAAAACCAAAACTGGCCCAAAAATTAAGCCTAAAAGCCCTAATAATTTTTTTAAACAGTTAATATTTACTCAAGAAAGACCAACAAACCACGAAAACGGACTCGGACCTGGGCAGTGTCAAACGACGGTAATGATGCACGCATGTGGGGGCTTTTGTTCCAAAGACAAAGCATGCATAGTGTATCCCTTTCCCTTTCAAAGAATTGGGATACCCCAAAGGCATCTAATGTCTCATCCTAACTTTGGGATATATTAACTTTTCCACTTTCCCATATTTTTCCAATGTGGGACAAGACTTTTGCATTAGCTACACCAAGTAGCTTGTGTTCAAGAGGGTCACTTTGAGTCCAAATTTGTCAGTCATTCCTTAATTATTTGAACAAGTTAGTATACCTCGTTATTCTCCTTTCGGCAAGGATCACATGGGTACATTGATCCGTCATGTTTGACGTGTGGGTCTCACCTATTAGTATCAAAGTTAGCTCAATCAAACTAAAATTGTATTTTAAATAAAACTTATCCAACAATCCCCCACATGAAGGAAATTTGGGTTAAAATAATCAAATGAATATAAAAATAAATATAGAGAGAGTATCAAGGAAAAATACTTAATCGAAAAGATAACTTGTGGCCTTGAATCTTTTCGAGTGAAAGACTATCAAGTATACTAGTCGATCAATGAATGTAATGCCTTGAATTGATCAACTTTTTTATGTAAACTGAGACAATATAATTCACACAATGTTTTTTCAACATTATTAGTTCTCATTTTTGTGCCCATTTTTTCCTTGGACACCTCCTAGTTTCTTGAGTATGTTAGAGAATTTTCCTTAGTTATTCTCATAGAAGTGGCCCATTATAACTCACATAGGTTATTCCAACAAAGAGTATCCTGTTAAGAGACCATTTGACCATTATATTTAAGATATAGAAATATTTAAAACTAGAGTTTATTGTAACACCCCGCCTAATTAAATACCGGGTGGCCAGCCCCATACCAAATTAAAACAGAATATACAGTTGGCTCATTCTTAGTATCACTGTCGAAAAACATTTACAACTCACCCAATACCCAATTAAGCTAGTGTTAAAAACTTTCCAAATTTTAATTCAACAAAATTCATTTCTAGTTTAAGAATAACACAACACATTTTATTCTACAACACTGATAACCAAATAGATAACACAAAAGAATTTAAAAGCATTTGGAATAAACATTCCCACATAATATTAATCCATTACAGTAATCCCAACAATGTTAAATGTATTAAAAGACTCAAATATTATAGTATTTGACCCCGATAGAAAAGATAACTGAATCCTTTGGGCGACATGCCCCAACTAAGAGAATACTGTGAATCAAATGAAGATAGGCGTCTAAGCAAAACTCCATAGCTCCATAGCCTATCAAAAATCCGCTAAGGTTGGCGTCCCTGTTGCTTGACACCTGATATAGAAGATACAATAGAAAAGAAAATATGCAAGGAAACGGGTCAGAGCCCGATTGTGAAAATAATTTTTAAAACAGCAAGTATTTAACAAGTGCAATAAATCTTTTATTATGTACATGTTAGACCCAAATCTCACTTGCCATTCTCACCTCTCAACTAGAGTGCACACTTAACGTTTCCTATTAACCTCCTAGTTAATGATTCCTCTTTAACAATTCCATAATATAATTCCATTCCCATATCATAACCCCGTATGTCCCATACCATACGTTATATAATCATTCTTATACATTTTTCATTTATATGAATCGTTGCTCATTAACATGAATCATTTCTCATTAATATGAATTAATCTTTTCAATTCTATAAGAATAAACATTCATTAACTTAATTCCATTCTTTTCTCAATTCGCCTTTATCTACAATTATCACACAGTAGATGACTTCACCACAATATAACCATTCAATCATTTAATTCATTATATATATTCATATAATATACGGCACCCCGTGTCACAACTGCGGTGCAATGCATTACTCTGCTATCATGTTCCATCATCGCTGGTCGCCGAATAGTGGACAAAAGGTTCGGTAAGGATTCCTCGAACCATTAACAACAACACAATCATTGGAGGCGAACATAGTTCTCATACCCATGGGTCACGCACATACCTACGTACCCATAGTCAGCGGACTTATCAACTCCCCGATAAGTCTTTCATAGACCTATGTTCTCAAGCGACAAATCAAAGATCCCATGGATTCATCAGGATATGACTGCCCTCACGCGCAAACCTCCCATCGATAGGAAGTAATCTAGGTATGTCATACACATAATCATTAATCAATCAAATAGGTATTATCATACCTATAATATAATATCAATAAGGTAATATCACTACCCTAAGATAATTCCCATACGTATCATTATATCTCTTTTAAATTCCACGTATTAAAATATCATATCTTTACTTCATAATTTAATTATCCTCGCATCCTATAACATCTCTCAACTCCCGACGTCGTTAAGGTTCATGCGCGGAGCGTCTCGCAAAGCGAAATCCAAACAAGGAACCCCTCCAATACACTACTACTTAACTTTGTCGATCGAGGAGGTTCGTCAACTTCAAATATGCGATCGGAGTAACCTCATCCCCTCTTTCAACCAAATGTGTTCTAAACTCCCATCTCTATCCAGGAGCCATACCACTACGCTCTTGTACTACACTCAGCCCTTGCGAAATCAATAATGAGCTTAAACTCAGTCCTTGATGTTTAAATTGTAACCCTAAGGCTACCCAGGTGTTATATTAAATCTTCCCTACTTGAACTATCCTTAATCCTCATACAAACAGATTAGAATCCAACACATGAATCTAGCAACCGAAATCTCTTTAACTTTAATTATTATAATTCTAATCAATTAAATCCCAATCAAATTAATTCAAATCTTAACTAGGGCTTACTGATCTTCTCTAAGTCCCATAATATCCAATTAATAATCACCGAAGATCTACAAAAGTTTTGGGATAAGAACCAACATTAAAAAGAAACAACATCATGAATTCTCATATTTTAAATACTCAGAAAAATCAGATTCAAAAATTATTCAAATCATCAATCTGACTTCAGATTTGGATTCTACACGAAAAATTGAGTCAGGTATGTGTTTTGAGTTTTTCTTAAATCTCATCCAAATGCACTCAAAAAGGAGATCTAAACATTCCAAATTGGCTCTTCTCATTCCACTCGTTTTTGCCTCTTTTTCCAGAAAATTATCAACATATTATCTTCAAGAACACTAAATTTATTTTCAGAATTTCTTCCACAGATTGATGAATATTTATTGGATTACTAACTACCTACAACATGAGTTTAATTCCTATATATTTTTAGATTCCAAAAATCCATTAACAACTATATCGTTTCATCTTCCAAGCATGAAAATCATCTCTTTTTATAACTATCCTAACATGGACAATATACGAACTTAAATTGCAAATATCAAACACTTGCCTCTAATGAAGATCTGATCCTTTGGAGTTGAATAACACAGGTGGTGATGGTGGTGGTGACCTTTGACCTTTGGTTCTCCTCCTTCCCAAGCAAGCTTTTCTCTTCCCATGCAACTTTTCACTCTCTCTAAGAAGATGACCTTTCAATTTTGTGTAGAAGAGATGAATGAACCCACATTCAACTAATCTCCAAATACTTATAATAAGACAAAACCCGAAATCACTATTCATCCCCCTTGTAAAAATAACCAAAATGCCCTTTTGGGTTGTCTTTTCATTTCCAAATGACCCGAGACCCAAATCCAACATCCAAATAGACTTTTCTGACTATTTCAACCCTTCCGGACGTAACGACGCAGTCGAAATGACTATAAGGTCGATAGAAAATAAATTTCCTTTTTAATTTATTAAATTAGTCCCGACACGTCCCATTCCGCGTCTGACTAAAAATTCAAATTACCGAATTTATATCATACCGTCATATCAATGACATCACATTCATATATTACCTAAATATCTTTAAGTAATATTCAGAATCATCCATTTTAATATCCACAATTCGGATAAAACCCAAATGAATTAATTTATAATAAAATCCAATTAATCCATTAATTTAAACTATAACCCATTTTAAAAGTCATTAAAATCACGGGGTATTACATACTTCCCCCCTTATAATAGAATTTCGTCCCGAAATTCAGGAATATAAATCATACCGGTAAGGTCAACTCCGAGTATAAATCTCACATCGCAAGAAACCTAAAACGTACCGCCCATACAGTACATTAACGAAAATCCCTATCGATGTTATACGCCAAGCCTCACCATATAGTTTCAACCGAATCGAATTTAAACTTTACCTAATCTTCCTTATACCATTCACGTAACCAAGTTCAGAAAAATAATCCTCAATCATCAAGTAAATACATCCTGAAGTCACAACTACTCACTCTTTCACAATTATGAAAACTACTACCATTCAACCATCCAGGGCGACCATACACCCTATCGTACCACTTTCATTATAATATTTGTCGCAAAGGTTACAAACTCATATACTAAGGACCTAACTTATTTCGACTCCCAACGGTTATTGGTTTCATGCGTGGGGTGTCTCGCAAGCGAAATCCAAACAAGGAACCACCCCGATACACTACTTCCTAAAGTAGTCGGTCATCGAAACTCCTAAGGTCCTTATTCAATAGTGTATAAAAATTTGGTTTATCGAAAAAAAAATATCAGGTTTATCAATTTAAACAAATTTTTTTTTTGGTTTTATTGATTTCAAATAGAGTCTACTCATCTACTCTTCTCTAGAAGACAAGATGCTGGCTAATAGTAGTACATACGCTCTCGTATACCACAAGTCAATGCATGCCGATAGTCACATCATGCTCGGACATGCCCAAAGGAAGTAATCCCATGATAAAAATCAAACCCACGTGATAACATGTAAAACATAGGTGTCCCACACCCCTTGGTGAGTCTACGTAAATAACAGTGCTATAGGCTAAGTTTAGCAATCCATTTTCCCATATAATATTAATCTCTACAAAAATCAATATACGCCTTATAATTCCTTAGATAGAGAACATATCCTCATTCGTGGGTGGTGGTTGTTGAATCCCACTATTATAACTTTTCTCCAATGAGTCAAGAAAAATTTTACCCCCAAATTTTCAGTTCTAGTTCACTCCACTCCACTATATGCCCAAGCCTTTGAATATATTGCCTTCATTAGGTAACACACATAATTCCCGCATTTCAAGAACTTCTACTAATGACTCTCCTCAATTTTTCCATAATAGGGGTGAGCTCGACTACGGTCATCATACTCGAACATACTTCATAACCTCCTAAGTACGATCTCCGTTGTCCGTCCAATGGCCCTCATCTGCCATACTTCTCGTACGAACCCGTTCGAACGCAAATAATATTCACTAATATCTACGTTATAGCAGGAGAACGAAATCCTACCAAGGAAATCAACAATCCTAAACATAGGGCTCTACATCAAAGAACGCAAAGCTGAAAACACAGTAAGCCGTACAGACCCTAAAGGACACTAGAACCTGATGCTCTGATACCATTTGTAACACCCCGCCCGCCCGGGGAGAGCGAACGGAGCGCTAATGCGATAAAATAAATAAAATCCACAATAACAATAACAAGGTATAGAGCATCTAAAAACCCATAATAATATAAATCCACTAATCTCAATCTCTTCAATTACAACAAGTCTCTCGAATTAAAATTACAACTATCTAACTCGAATAAAATACAAATCGCCAAAGCTCTATACATCAAAATAATACAAATCTTTCCCAAACAATCCTCGCTAAAATCAATCTCCATAGCGCCCTAAAATCCGCGCTAACCTGCCACTAAAAGAAAATATGGGGAAGTACACAATACGACAAGAAAGATGCTCAACAAATATATGTTAGCGATGAATAAAACGTAACAACACGAGTACGAATATTCAAATCGAAATGCAAATCTCAAAGCATTTATCAATATAATTTCTCAACAACATTTTAACCGGGTCACCAGGCCTCACCACATCCGTATATGCTTTATCAAGCCATATCCCGAGAAGCAGGAATTTTGGCGGGTGCCCAACATCCGGGCCATATTAAAATCTCATGACAACGTGCTCATCAACAATATAATGATACCACATGAATCAAAATAATTTCAACAATTATTTTCCATATTTCAATGAATTTATCAATTCAAATAGGAGTTCAATTAACAAGAATTCAAAGAGAATGACACTCGCGAGATTTAAGGAGCATATTGTGTAAAACCCCATACCTCAAACCATGATGAGAAATCAATGATCACATCCTCAAGATCGACACAAAAGATCTACAAAATCTCCTCCAAGAACCTCCAACAAAATAGCCCCAAAAACACCTCTAATCTAAGGTTGGAACTCACAAATCTTAAGGGCCAATGTGTATATAAAAAGAAGAGGAATATAAAATATATTTGCTGCCAAAATTTGTGCCAAAAGTATGTTAAAAGGGTTGCCCACGACTCCCTTTTATAATGCAAAGAAATGAAGATTTGGAATCCAAAAGACTCCTTTAAATAAGGCAAAGAAATGAAGAGTTGGAAGTCAAAACATCTCCAAGAGTTAAAAACATTTAAAAATCATTTTAAAATCCGTTTTAACTCCGATTTCAAAACCGTTTGAAAGTCTCGCCTTTAAAAATAATATTCAACATATTTGAGCAATAAAAATAATTTTATCTAAAACTTTATTTTCCTCCATTTTTCAGAAATTAATTAAAATAGCCCAAAAATTACGCGGGTTGTTACACTTCCCCACTAACAATGGAATTTCGCCCTTGAAATTCGCCGATTGCCTAACTCTAAAAAATTAGGCTAACAATCTCCAAAAATAATTGACGTCTCCCAAAAATAATTTCCTCACCTCTAATCTCGAAACTTATCACGAATATCCCCTAAAATTTTCTATCTACAAAAATTGCAAACCAAGCAATGAACCCAAAACCCAAGACCCGAGGGTTGCCGTATACCTAACTCTGATACCACCTGTAACACCCCGCCTAATTAAATACCGGGTGGCCAGCCCCATACCAAATTAAAACATAATATACAGTTGGCTCATTCTTAGCATCATTGTCGAAAAACATTTACAACTCACCCAATACCCAATTAAGCTAGTGTTAAAAACTTTCCAAATTTTAATTCAACAAAATTCATTTCTAGTTTAAGAATAACACAACACATTTTATTCTACAACACTGATAACCAAATAGATAACATAAAAGAATTTAAAATCATTTAGAATAAACATTCCCACATAATATTAATCCATTACAGTAATCCCAACAATGTTAAATGTATTAAAAGACACGAATATTATAGTATTTGACCCCGATAGAAAAGATAACTGAATCCTTTGGGCGACATGCCCCAACTAAGAGAATACTGTGAATCAAATGAAGATAGGCGTCGAAGTAAAACTCCATAGCTCCATAGCCTGTCAAAAATTCGCTAAGGTTGGCGTCCCTGTTGCTGGACACCTGATATAGAAGATACAATAGAAAAGAAAATATGCAAGGAAACGGGTCAGAGCCCGATTGTGAAAATGATTTTTAAAACAGCAAGTATTTAACAAGTGCAATAAATCTTTTATTATGTACATGTTAGACCCAACTCTCACTTGCCATTCTCACCTCTCAACTAGAGTGCACACTTAACGTTTCCTATTAACCTCCTAGTTAATGATTCCTCTTTAACAATTCCATAATATAATTCCATTCCCATATCATAACCCCGTATGTCCCATACCATACGTTATATAATCATTCTTATACATTTTTCATTTATATGAATCGTTGCTCATTAACATGAATCATTTCTCATTAATATGAATTAATCTTTTCAATTCTATAAGAATAAACATTCATTAACTTAATTCCATTCTTTTCTCAATTCGCCTTTATCTACAATTATCACACAGTAGATGACTTAACCACAATATAACCATTCAATCATTTAATTCATTATATATATATTCATATATAATACGGCACCTCGAGTCACAGCTGCGGTGCAATGCATTACTCTGCAATCATGTCCCATCATCGCTGTTTGCCGAATAGTGGACAAAAGGTTCGGTAAGGATTCCTCGAACCATTAACAATAACACAATCATTGGAGGTGAACATAGTTCTCATACCCATGGGTCACGCACATACCTATGTACCCATAGTCAGCGGACTTATCAACTCCCCGATAAGTCTTTCATAGACCTATGTTCTCGAGCGACAAATCAAAGATCCCATGGATTCATCAGGATATGACTGCCCTCACGCGCAAACCTCCCACCGATAGCAAGTAAGCTAGGCATGTCATACACATAATCATTAATCAATCAAATAGGTATTATCATACCTATAATATAATATAATATCAATAAGGTAATATCACTACCCTAAGATAATTCCCATACGTATCATTATATCTCTTTTAAATTCCACGTATTAAAATATCATATCTTTACTTCATAATTTAATTATCCTCGCATCCTATAACATCTCTCCACTCCCGACGTCGTTAAGGTTCATGCGCGGAGCGTCTCGCAAAGCGAAATCCAAACAAGGAACCCCTCCAATACACTACTACTTAACTTTGTCGATCGAGGAGGTTCGTCAACTTCAAATATGCGATCGGAATAACCTGATCCCCCTCTTTCAACCAAATGTGTTCTAAACTCCCATCTCTATCCAGGAGCCATACCACTACGCTCTTGTACTACACTCAGCCCTTGCAAAATCAATAATGAGCTTAAACTCAATCCTTGATGTTTAAATTATAACCCTAAGGCTACCCAGGTGTTATATTAAATCTCCCCTACTTGAACTATCCTTAATCCTCATACAAACAGATTAGAATCCAACACACGAATCTAGCAATCGAAATCTCTTTAACTTTAATTATCATAATTCTAATCAATTAAATCCCAATCAAATTAATTCAAATCTTAACTAGGGCTTACTGATCTTCTCTAAGTCCCATAATATCCAATTAATAATCACCGAAGATCTACAAAAGTTTTGGGATAAGAACCAACATTAAAAAGAAACAACATCATAAATTCTCATATTTTAAATACTCAAAAAATTAGATCCAAAAATTATTCAAATCATCAATCCGACTTCAGATTTGGATTCTACACGAAAAATTGAGTCAGGTATGTGTTTTGAGTTTTTCTTAAATGTCATCCAAATGCACTCAAAAAGGAGATCTAAACATTCCAAATTAGCTCTTCTCATTCCACTTGTTTTTGCCTCTTTTTCCAGAAAATTATCAACATATTATCTTGAAGATCACTAAATTGTAACAACCCTCGCCTTTGGGAGCCCATTTTTATACTTATTTGCTATGTTGAGCAGTTGCATATATAAATGCTGGATGTGGGTAAGTAATTATTTAAAATGTGGTGTTCTATTTTGTCATGATAATTAAAATGGCAATTTGAATTAAAATGGAACCGGAACTTAAAATGGCTTATAAAATCTCCAAATGATAATTTGGAGGGTGTAGTTAGTTCCGGGAGGTGCGAGACAGTCAAAATGTGTGCCATATTGTATTTTGAGATTTTGGGCACTTTTGACTGGTTTTGGCATATTGCGTATTAGAAATTAACTATTGCGGTATTAACACTTAAGGTGAGAGACTTTTTAACCTAAGCCACGTTTAGTCTTCCCCCAATTCTCTCATTTCCTCTTATTTGCCCCAAGTGCTTTAGCCCTAGAGTGAGAGAGAGAGTGGAAGATTGGAGAGATAGAGAGAAATCTTGAAGATTGGTGGTTTGATCTTGCTTTCTTCTTCAACCAAGACTGAATTTGAATCCCCAAGGCAAGTTTTCTACTTGCTAATGTATAGTTTAAGATGAATAATTAGTATGGGTAGTTATGTGTAGTTTTGTGGTATTATAATTGTGGTTTTTGTTGGATTTGTGGTCATCCACATCTTTGATAGAGTTTGTTTGTTGATTAAAGTAGAATATGTTGTTGGGAGCATTTATGATCTTTTTGTATCATTAAATGTAGTTGGAAGATGTTGGGTTAGTCATAGATTTTGTGTTGGTTGTCGATTTTGGGTTTAGAAGGAAAATAGGAGAGAAAGGTCTAGGTCTGCTACGGCCGGTCGACCACGTCTCTCAGACCGGTCGATCGGGCCTTCGGAAGAGGGCTCACTGCTTTCTTCCGAGGCATGAAATTAAGGGAGCGGTTGACCGCGGTTTCCCACCGGTCGACTGGTCCATCCGAAATGAACTTTCTGCTTTCTTTCAAAAGCTAAAATTTGAGACGCGGTCGACCGCGGTCTTGGGACCGGTCCCCTGTTTTCTTCCCCAAAATTCCCACTTTTGTTTTTAATCCTTTTCCTTCCCCAGGAACTTAGGACTCTTCTTGAATGAAGTAAACCTTGGCTTTTAGAGTCCTAGTTGAGTTGGTTGTCACCCTAGTGTTGAATGGGTTTCACTTGGGGTTAAGTCCGGGGGAGGGGTTGTCCTAAGTGATGTTAAGGCATCACTTCTCTAGGTGCATCCAAATAATTTGGATGGGAATTGAAGGCCCATACTTGGAGACTTTAGGGGCTTGAAATGAGCCATATGAGACCTTAAGCTCGGGAGTCTAATATGATCCCTTGGAGAGTTATTCGAGGCATAACCTAGGATGATGAATGGTATATCCTATAATTATAGTTTCAAACAAATGGAACATGTAAATGTAATGAAAAGGAAAAATGGTTTTTATAGTAAATGCTAATTTACTTAAACACACCTCTCTAAATGCTATCATAAGGGAAGCTCGCGCATGAGGTGATGTTCCTTGACTAGTGAATGCAGGGAGACTATAGTCCTCGGCCATATGCGGGTTTATTATATCTATTTTTTCTGCGCTAGTGAAGTAATTCCGGGTGTGGTTATGACTCACTCGCAGGCATATGGACACTTCCCGACGTGCGTTAGGTACCCAGGCTGCCTAGTTTGATGGGCCCCTGGAAGATGATAGTCATTTAGGGGCGCGCCCAGTGGGAAAACTCGGAGGGGCGGTCTTAGAATCGTTATATGCATAAGAATGTAACTTTTCTAAACTCAAGTGGGACTTGAGGGATGTATAATTTCCACTAATAGTATTATGTTAATTGCATTCCTGCTAAGGAATGGGAATTGGAGTGAAATGAGAAGAAAATGATACTGTAATCCTGTTAAGGAAATTTATCTGGTTTAAAGTGGATATTAGAAGAGTGGAAGCTTTTAATTTAATTTAATTTAGCATCATTTCATTCTCTTGCATAGCTTACTTAGTCATGTCTTTTCACTTGTATTCGTATCATTCATGCTAGGTCGTTAGATTCTTGTTTTTTTTCATTTCCAAGATTTAACTATTCATATCTAGCATGCTTATTGTTCATCTGGGAACTATATATAAACCGGGTCCTGACCCGTTCATTTTCTCTTATGCTGTGCTTGTTTTTGTATCCGCTCAGGTGCTCCTCCGCAAGGACGCCCGTGTTGATATTCCTACTCTTTTGGCTTTTAAGGATCTGTATGAAATTGCGGATATTACAGGATGTTTTGTTAGACGCCGTCCCTTTTTGACATCTAGTTATGATCGGGTCTATCACTCGGGCGAGTGGCCCAAACTTGTAATTGTATAATGATTGTAAAGCATAATATCTAGCTGTTGTGATTACTTTTGTGTAGCTATGAACTGACAGCATATTCGGTTCTCCTCTTTGTATATAGTGGTTTTAGATGTATATTAATTATGTTTCTTTGAATTCCACTATTGTTCTAAAATGGGTTGTCTAAATTGTTTTTCTTAACTTAACTTTTAATTGCATAAATTGTTTTGGCAACCTGTTCTCTGAACTATTGGGTGGTTTTCTCGGTTACTCTTACTATATTTGTGGTGCTGAGAATGATTTCCGTCCATGATTACCGTATGTGTCGGAGTATCGGGCTGGCCACCCCTTATTTCTGAGTGCGGGTTGTCACATAAATTATTTTCAGAATTTCTTCCACAGATTGATGAATATTTATTGGATTACTAACTACCTACAACATGAGTTTAATTCCTATATATTTTTAGATTCCAAAAATCCATTAACAACTATATCGTTTCATCTTCCAAGCATGAAAATCATCTCTTTTTATAACTATCCTAACATGGACAATATACGAACTTAAATTGCAAATATCAAACACTTGCCTCTAATGAAGATCTGATCCTTTGGAGTTGAATAACACAGGTGGTGATGGCAGAAAGTTGTTTAACCACACACATAGACGGTTGTTCACATATTGAACATATCCCAGCCAAACACGCATACAGTAGACAAGTCACTGCTAGTGCTATTAATAGTATAATAGACCAAAAAATACTCTTGTAGATGCCATATGGTGGAACGTGAAGAATAGACTTTGGATTGAGTTCAAACAAAATTTGGTAGCTATTGCCAGATTTATGAGGACCCAAAGACTCGCAGTTACCCAGCTTAGTGGTAATACTGTGCCTAGACCTCAGAATCAGACTTATGCTGAGACTCTTGGTGGTGGTGACCTTTGACCTTTGGTTCTCCTCCTTCCCAAGCAAGCTTTTCTCTTCCCAAGCAACCTTTCACTCTCTCTAAGAAGATGACCTTTCAATTTTGTGTAGAAGAGATGAATGAACCCACATTCAACTAATCTCCAAATACTTATAATAAGACAAAACCCGAAATCACTATTCACCCTCCTTGTAAAAATAACCAAAATGCCCTTTTGGGTTGTCTTTTCATTTCCAAATGACTCGAGACCCAAATCCAACATCCAAATAGACTTTTCTGACTATTTCAACCCTTCCGGACGCAACGACGCAGTCGAAATGACTATAAGGTCGATAGAAAATAAATTTCCTTTTTAATTTAATAAATTAGTCCCGACACGTCCCATACCGCGTCTGACTAAAAATTTAAATTACTGAATTTATATCATACCGTCATATCAATGACATCACATTCATATATTACCTAAATATCTTTAAGTAATATTCAGAATCATCCATTTTAATATCCACAATTCGGATAAAACCCAAATGAATTAATTTATAATAAAATCCAATTAATCCATTAATTTAAAATATAACCCATTTTAAAAGTCATTAAAATCACGGGGTATTACATTTATCCTAATTCACGCAATTGTTTGTGCACTGACAAATCTTAGGAATGAGAGGAAATGATTAACTTCTTAGTGCTAGATGCTTCCCATATAATTAGGTTGTTCCTTTGAACCAGTTTCTGGTATGTCCAGTCATTTAGGTTTGTTTTCATTAAGAAGAGTCTTTTTTTTTAACAGGTTGTAGGCCCATTCCCCGTGATGAAGTTACCACTTTCTCTCTGGATATACCATTTGTTAGTGGATCTGTAATATTTTCCTTTGACTTTACATAGTCAATGGAAATAATTCCATTCGAGAGAAATTATCTAATGGTTTCGTGTCGATGACGTATTTGTCACGACTTACCGTTATAATTACTGTTTTGTGTGCTTTCAATCACAGATTGTCTATCACAATATATTATGATAGGTGGCACGGGCTTTGGCCAGATTTGGAAATCGTCTAGGAAGTTTGAAGCCATTCTACCTCTTCCCCAACTTTGTCAAAAGTTATAAATTCAAATTCCATGGTGGATCTTTCAATGCATGTTTGCTTCGAGGATTTATAAGAAATGGCCGCACCTCTGAGAGTAAAAACATATCCACTTATGGCTTTTGAATCATTAGATCCTTCCAGTACAATTCGATATCTTTCGTAGTGTATTCTATCCTTTGAAGAGTATCTAAGATGTGTAATTCCAATGATGTTTTCCATGATTACTCGTATATCGGCTTAGCTTACTTATAAAGTACGTTATATCCGATCGATTGCAGTTTGAAATACACATCGTACTTCCAATTACATGAGAAAAATCAAATTGGGATATACTTTCACCTTTGTTTGTAGTAAGGTGAAGAGATGAGCCTATATATGTTCTCACCGGAGTCTGTTTTTATTTATTATACTTTTGAAGGAATTTCTTGAGACAAACTGAGTCCTTCGAAAGTTATAGTAATCTTAATTCCTAAAATAACATCTTCTAAGCCCAAATCTTTCATTTCAAATCTTATAATCAACGTTTGTTTGGTAGCATTAATTATATCATTATTACTATCAACGATTAGCATATCGTTTGCATATAGACATATAATGACATGTCCCCTTTGAGTGCTTTCTACATAAACACACTTGTCACACTCATTTATCTTGAAACCATTTGACTTGATTATGTTGTCAAATTTTGCATGCCATTATTTAGGTGCTTGTTTCAAACCATAAAGCGATTTGACAAGTTTGCAAACTTTTCTTTCATTTCCATGAGTTTTAGACCCTACTGGTCATTCTATATATATATATATATATTTTTATCAAATTCTCCATTTAAGAAAGCATTTTTGACATCCATTTAATGTATTTTCAAATTATGTATTACTACTATTGCAATTAACATTCGAATGAATGTAATTCTCGCAACTGGTGAATAAGTGTCGAAATAGTTTATTCCTTCCATTTGCTTTTATTATTTAGCAACAAGTCTAGCCTTATATTTGTCGATTGATCCATCACCTGTAAGGTTCCTTTTGAAGATCCATTTATACCCTAGGGGCTTGGTTCCTGGTGGAAGATCCACTAATTCCCATATATGATTTTGCATAATGGATTCTATCTCATTATTAATAGTTTCCTTCAAATATATATCTTCTGGAGTGGAGAGATCCTCTTTGACATTTTGAGGTTCACATTATAACATATAACTTAGAAAATTCGGGTTTGAATGATTTTGATGTATTATCTCTTTTTTTATGTCTAGGTTTATCCTCATTATCTTTATTGACATTTAGAGAATCACTATTCATAGCTTCGAGAGTTTTGTATGAGAACTTATTTCTTGTGCATTATTATAAGGAAATATATTTTCAAAAAATGATTCATTCTTTGCTTCTATAATTGTATTAATATGAATGTTAGGAATTTCATATTTATGCATAATGAATCGATATGCATACTATTGTTGGCGTTACCAATGAATATACAATCAATGCTTTTTAGTCCTATTTTCACCCTTTTAGGGTCGAGAAGCTATACCTTCGCAAAACACCCCCACACTTTTAAGTATTTATACGAAGGTTTACGACCTTTCCTTTTACCTATTTATACCAAGGTTTGCGACCTTTTCATATTTCATAGGGTATCTTGTCTGTTTTCTTATGAATAAATTTGTTGAGAATATAATTAGCGAAAAGCAGTGCCCCCCCCCCCCCCCACATGTTCTGGGGTAATCCAGAGCTTATCAACATAATAGTCATGATCTCTTTTCGAGTTCGGTTTATGCATTCAACAATACCACTAGATTGAGGTGAGTAAAAAGCAGTAGTTTGGTGAATAATGACATTTTCTAAACATATTTTGTTAGAAAGAGATTCATATTCATGATCTCTATCACTTCTTTGTTCCTTAATTTTTCGCCGGGTTGATTCTTAACTTCATTCTTACATTGTTTAAATACTTCAATTGCTTCATCTTTTCTCCTTAATATCTAAACATAAGAATATCTAGTGCAAATATCCACAAAGGTAATAAAGTACTTTTTCCACCTCTAGTTTGAACATATGTTATATCACATATATCTGTCTGAATTAAATCTAAAGGTTCACTACTTCTTTAAATTGAATGGAAAGGTATTCTTGTTTTTATCTTCTACACATGTTTCACATTCATGATTTTCATCAATGCTAAATTTAGGAATCAATTCTAAGTGACAATTTTCCTAAAGTATTATAATTAACATGTCCTAGTCTACCTTGTGACACATTCATAGACTCAAGCATATAAGCAGAAGATATCATATCATTATTATTGTTAAGTTTTGGTACATAAGTCCTGACATTCAATTTGAACATCCCTTCACAAATATAGCCCTTCCCTGCATACATTCCATCTTTGGAGATCACAAATTCATCCCTAACAAAGACTCTCTGCTTAACACAGAGCCAAAAATAGGATTTTTACCAATGCTCGACACATGTAACACATCATTGAGTGTGAGATTCATTCCCATAGTCATTTTCAATATAACTTTGACTTGGACTTTAACTTTCGAGGTTGAGGAGTTTCTCATAAATAGTTGGTCTCCTTGAAATTGGTTGGGAGGTTGTGAACATATTTTTATCTGAGTATATATGGTGTGAAATGCTTGTATATACCCACCATTATTTGGTGCTTCCCATCAAATTCACTTCGAAGACAATTGTGGAGAGATGTATATCTCCAAGATCATCATACAATTTATCATTTTCGCTCATGTTAGCTTGAGATCCCTTCCTTTTGAAGTTTTCTTGCTTCTTTAGTTTGCGATAGTCCTTGGACCTATGACCTTGCATGTTGCAACTAAAAAACTTTCTTTTGAACTTCTTTATAGAATTGCCTCCATGAGTCGTGCCTTTATTGTTGTGCTTCCCCTTCTTGTTGAATTTGTTCCCATCCTTTATCACATTGGCTTTTGCCGACATGGCATGACTACTGATTTTCTTTCCAGACATTTGATTACCCTCTTCTATCATTAACTTAACAATTAGGTCCGAAAATAATTGAAGACAATAATTTCTTTTCGTTTATATTTCAAATATTTTTAAAATCTTTCCAAGTTAGCTGTAATTTTTCAACAAACCATTGCAACTTGGAATGTTTCACTTAAACCATATTTTCAGCACTTATTTCATGAAATATTAATAGAAAATCTTGGAATTGGCTTATGACTGTCGTTGAATCCAAAATTTTAAAATCTAGGAATTTATTCTTGATTAGGCTATACACATTATATAATGTATTTTCCAATCCATTAAGGATATAGTATTTTCAAATGAAATCAGAATATTTCCACCCTTCTATGGCAACCAAAGTTGTCTTATCCTTATTGTTATCATTTACCATAGGACCATCCTCATTAATGAAATTTACAAGATTCATGATGGTTTTGGAAAATAGCATTTTTTACTTTCATCTTTTAAAATCATAACCATTGAATTTTTTTCAATTTTTCTCCATGCAATATATGAGTAATAAAAACGGCTGTAGGAATATTAATTGACAACTCATTCGGAGGAACGGTAACAGACACATTTTCAGACGATGATGTAGTATTTTTTTTGTTAAACAGAGTTAACACAACGCACTTGTATAATATGAAGATGATAACTATTATATAATACAATTATAAATTAGAACTGACAAAAAACTGTTATATAACGAAACAATTATATAAAGTTTTATTGAAATAAAATGCATTACGTTTGATAAATTTGTTTATTCTAAGTTAAAAAGAAATAGTAAAGTGTAAAACAATTATTGCTTTACAATAATGTCTAGATTTCTAGACAATTTATTTAGTTAGAAACTAGCAAAAAAAATTATGTCTTAAGATTGTTGTTCATTTTATATATAAATAATATGTAATATACAAAACAAATGTTAATTTAATAATGGAAAAATGGAAATATTAAAACAATAAGCTATTTAGAAACAGAAAAGAAGGTAGAACTTACAGTTCATGATTTGCTGAATCACTCAGTTGATCAAGATCGAGTTGGTCGTTAAACATCTCTCCTTATGACAGAATTCGCCCCCGCTATGGTGCTTACGACATGAACAATGGGAATTTGTCTTCCAGGATAAAACGTTCTTCAACCACCATATGAAGTAGTGTGATGTGGTAGTTCCACGAACCAATAACGGTGATAAGCTCTCTAACTTTTACAGAAGTCGAAGGTAAGAAAGGAAGGAATTTTATTATGTAGGAAAAACTGGGCAGAAGGGCTTGTATTTATAGCCGATAAAGGATGTTTTTTTCCAGATAATTATGAATATTCAGAGATATCTCAACCATTAAATGCTCCAGATTAAATCAAATTTTAAATTAATTAAAATAATTAAAACTATGACGTTTTGATTAGCATAATTTATTAATGAATGAAAACTGATTTGGGTTAGGAAAACCTAAACCGTTCTAAAAATTAAGCCCCAAAGCCCTATTAAATTTTTTCCAAAAAGTTAATATTTACTCAACAAATACACATGAACCACGGACAAACACCCGGAACCCTACCCGGGTAGGGGCCGAGCCGGACAACTGCGGGAGTGCACAGGTGCATATGGGCTTTTGTCCCAAAGACAAATAATGCAAAGTGTAGTCCCTTTTCCTTTTAAAGATTTGGGATACCCCTAAGGCATCCAATGCCTTGGGGTATAATAACTTTACCACTTTCTCACATTTTTTCAATGTAGGATAAGACTTCTACATTAGCTACACCAAGTAGCTTATGTTCAACTGGGTTACTTTGAGTTCAAATTTGTCATTCATTCCCTAATTGTTTTGAACAAGGGTGTATACCAAACTATTATCCTTTCGAGGATCACGTAGGTACTTTTACGTGGGAGTCCCACCAAGAATTATTCTCAAAATTACCTCAATCAAGCTAAAATTATATTTTTAATACAACTTCTCCAACACAATTTTCATCCGAGAGAAACTATGAATAATGGAAGATGATGTTTTCCACGACCTCATATAGTGAAGAAGATAATGTTTCATTTTTTTTGGCCTTTTGTACCTCCTTTGATGGGGATCTTCGTCTTCTTTAGCGATCTCTAAGAGGTTAAATACAAAATTGTCGGTCTATTTATTTACTCGCTATATATATATATATATATATATATATATATATAAATAAGGGATAATAATTTTGCACTCATATGACATCATAAGATACATCTTATATGTCATAAGATGAATTATTCCTTCACTTACTCGTTTGCCCCTTAAAATTTTGCCTTCCCACTCTTTTGACACACTTGAATTTATTTTCACTTTTCTACAAAATTCAAAAACAAGTGTACAATGGTATTGTACGATTTTGGTCTCATTTTTCTGACTCTCACTATTTCCTCTCACTCTTTCCCGTGACATTATTTGTTCTCTCTCTTTGGCTTATCTTCACGATGCTTCTTTCTATCGCTTACACATGCACACACATCATTGTTTCAAGCTAAGATATGTTTATGTTATGGTGCAATTTGTGTATATTTCCTATGGTGCGATTTCTTGTGGTGCGAGGATTTTTTTAGGGCAAGTGTTTCCTATGGTTTGATTGGTTTTGGTGTGATTTGTGTAAAACTTCATGTTTAGAGCTTTGTAATATAGGATTTTGTAATTTAAGATATGTTTATGTTTATGTTTTAGGATCTAATTGTTTCTTTTCCAGATTATGATAGGTATACTCTCTAATTTTGGGATCTAAACAGGTATATTCTTCTATGTACATAATAATCTTATGCGGAGGTAATAATTTGTATGTACTACTTTCGTAAGAAGTTTTGATTAAACACGTGAGTATTTTGTTATTAGTATGATGTCTAATGATTTGTCTCTCTTATATTTTTGTTCTGTAGAAAAGAAATAATAGTTGGTTGTACAGTTTTCAGTAGGGGCGCGTTTTCCTAATCTTTGTTGCATTGATTGTTGATATAGATGTTCTTATAGTTTTATGTTATATTTAGTTTTATTCAGGAATTTTATTTGACCATCAAATGTTTTGAAAGTATAGTCCACTATATGCCAAATCTTTATTTGGATTAGTTTTTGTTTATGAACTAATTATTTCTTATTTTTTTAGTTATTTCATACGGCAATCTCCCTTTAGATTTGTCCAAGAATTATAGTAATAAACTTTAAATCGAATTTCCTACATGATATATATATATGGTGATATTTGCATTGTGGATGCAATTGTTAATTTTTCTTAATGTCGAATTGTTGATAAACATGTTTGTTGCATACAAACCTATTGTAGGAATGTCCCAACACATTAATGTAAAATTAACAAGAAGAGGATGATACTAAAGGTTCAGTAACTCTCAATAAAGTGTGTACACTCACTAATTCTTAATATGATTTTGAAGATGCAAGCATCAGCTTTTGTGCCACTCGAAAAGAAAAAAGCTGCAAATTCCATTATGTTGCAACCTTTGTTATTATTCCTTTATTATTCCATAATGTATCTCTTTCACCCCTGACTCCTTTGGTCATTTATGTTTTATAAATTTTATGCTAATTAGTCCATTTTTGACTGGATAGAATGAGATTTTACTGGGATATAATTTTGTGCTAATTAGTTACGTTTTTTCATTTGAATTTAGTTGTTATCTTTTATCCATTTTTCATATTTTATTTCTTGTAATATTCATGTTCATTTCTTTGAAACCTAGTTTCTTTGTTTTTCATTAATTCAATTTTAAATTCAAAATTATACCTTTGTTTTTTCCATTTTATATAAAACTATAAACATCATAAAGTTATTTAGTTGGTCGTGATGTTTGTGATTAATGGTTCTTGATTTGTTTGTAACTTTTCATTGTTAACTTGCAACCCGTGCACACTATTATCGTAGCTGATTATTATTTGTAATTTAGTTTCTATTAAATGTCAATGTTTTTACAATAAGGTTAATATTATTGTCATTAATTAGGTTATTAAAGAGTTAACTAGTTGTCGTCAGAATTGATAATTAGGAATATAATGTGATAGTGCCAAGGTAGTTGCCCTTTTGATGCCCAAACAGCCTCTTTGAAAAATTATCCTTAGTTTACTGTAACCATAAGTCACATTCAATAATTTTTTTATTATGCCTATTGCAATTGTTATGGTAGTGTTTATTATAGTTATGATAGGATTACCGAGTAATTAGGTTGATGATATTTGATTGTTAGAAAAACAAAACAAAAATGTCAATAAATTACATGCATGTAGTGGTCTACCATAAAACTATACAGAAATATTGGTTCCTTTTGTTTGGTTTATTGTCTTTTCTTACAATTTAATTTGATACAAGTATTATAGACAACCAAGTAGATTGATGGACCTATATAGTTAAATATTCATGATACTTTAATGGTAATACCGGTGGGCTTGGAAAATATTTTGTGGCAATCGCGATGGGATTTATATACGGTGATCCAAATTCCATATAGCCCTTACTATTATTTTCTTTATAGGTATCGTTGTTTTTTAATATTGTGGGTTTTAATTTAATTTAATTATTTTTCTGTGTGTTTTTTGATGAAATTGTTGCAAACTGAGCCTACAAGTTTTGAATTATGTCCACTTGATCCACCCAAGCATTCATAGAGGTTTATTTGTTTTAATTCAGTAGCAAGCCAATCAATACATACCTCCTTTGGTAAAGCTCCTCAATTTCTCCACCCTCTGTTGTGTTGTGGAAAAATCGTATTATGGAGTTAGATGATATGAATAAGAAATTGAAATGTTTTTTAATGTTGAGACAAATAGGTTGCATACATAACTATTTATATGACTGACAAATAGGTGTGTGTATTATGTGTTTTTAGCTATAGGTTTGATTTTCAATTCACAATAATGTGAAGCCTAATTCAAATTCTATTGACATTAGTAGTGATTTTAATGTTTGAATGAAGAAGTTTCATGAAGTCAATTTCATATATATAAGTTAGTTATATTTTGTTGGTAAACTAGTTACTGATTTTGATATTTATTTGATTTTCAATTATTTATGTGGGGTGGTTGGTTCATTAAACTTGGGAATCGATTTCCCAACTGTGGGTTCACTAATGCTTTTCATCTTCTTCCTCGCAGAGCTTCGAGTACTGGTTGGATTCCATCAAGGATGTCAATTTATTAGTGTTATTCAGCCTCATCTATTATAATCCATCCATTTTTATATGGGTTCCCACTAACCAAACTAGGGTAGCTACTGAGCTCTGAGATATAGTTTCCTCAACTTCTAGTAATTCAACATACACATCTCCTAAATGATCCTGAGCATGTTTTGTAATACTTGCTACTAGTAGAGTCACCATTAACTTTAACCCATTATGAAAGTCAACATATTTTATGTCCTTCACAATAGAAGCTTATTCTCTGTGTAACACTGAGATCGTGGGAAATGAAGCAGCTCTTGAGGCCCAAAACCTTGAACCTATGTTATTATTAACCATGATAAAACATGACTCTGATTCTCCTCAATAGTCTCTTTCGGATTTTGTAGGAGGGTTTCATTGTCCATTTTGATATCTTAATTATCTATTTTAAATTTTGATTTAAGAAACCTTTGATAATTTTGATATCTTAAGAAACCTTTGAAGTCTTTATTAAATTTATATTTTCTTTTAAATGTTTTGTGAGAAATATTCATTACTTCCTTAGTTTTTCGTCTATGTTTTAGAATGAAAATAATCATACAAGAGAGATCTGGGTTTAGAGGAAATGTAGAATGACTTTGAGTTTTTCCTTCTACCCATCGTGGATTTTTAATGACCTATAGCCTTCAATGCATATGTTTTCGTGAGGTTTACTCATTTATCTTATTTTTTAGTGGATGTAGGGTGCTTTATATGGACTTAGAAATTGGCACACCACTGTGATTATAGGCATACATACTTTGAAGCACGGGTACTTCACCATGGGCCTCCATAAAAATATCGTATACTCTGGGACACGGATAGGCATATGCCATACCATGGACTTGTGTCCAACTATCTACATGATGTATCGGAAAAATTAAGTGAGAGACACAATCTGGACGTGAGGAACATGGCATGAACACACAAGGGACACGGTAAGGACATGCATTGGATATAGAAGAAATTTACTGACCCTTATTCTTTGTATATTATGTGTCTCATTTTATAATTTTTTCATTTAATTTCATTAGATCTTAATGTATTTAATAAGTTGTACAATGGATTGAGTATGGGATGAGTTTGTGGGAATTTTTTCTTGAATAAAACTAAATATTGTAATGTTTTTTTTAATGAACCGGACTTTTGTTCCTATTAATTATGAAAGGAAGTAGGGGACTTTTTTTCCAATTTATAATGGAAGGTTATATAGTTGGATATTTTCTTAAATTGAAATGTTGTAATGATTGGGTGTTTGTTCATGGTTCTTTGGTGATGGTTCATGTCTTTTTGGTGGAGGTAATATATTTCACCATATTGTTTATTTTATAGATAAAAACTATATTCTATGTCCCCTTAATGCTTGACTTATTTTGTTGGGAAAGAATGGATACGAGGGTGGATTCAGATTTTTATGTTTTTTGTCATATTATGTTCTTCTAAGTTCGTGTGCGAGTTCATATTAATACTCGATTTGCTAAACAATTGTATTTTATTTGTGTAGAAATCCGTTTTCTCAAGGATTAGGTTTGCACCATACAAGAATGTAACCAAGCGGGATGGTGGGACTTCTACAGAAATCAAGAGATTAATAAGGTTTATGAAATTTCAATATCATTTGGTGTCAATGCAATAAATTTTTTAGAATTAACTCTTTTATTTTTGGTTGACTTGCATTATTTATACTACACGTTCCTACACATTGCATCATTGATGCTGATTTACATATTTCACCATACACGTGGCTTAGTAACATATGTCTCTTTTCAAATTGTTGAGAAGATCATTATATTTGAAAAGGTAGGATATATTCAATGTTATATTGTCAACCATCTAATTATTTTCTTATTATTTCATTGGGCTGGAGTGTACCATCTAATTATTTTCTTATTATTTCATTGGGCTCGAGTGCATAACTCTTATTTCCAATTAATATTTTGGTTACATTTTATTTTCTGCGTGTGATAATTGTGAGTTCTTGGAATACAGTTAGTATCAAGTGAGGCGTAACCCCTTATCAAGATCGGGATTGACACCGTTCAGTATTAAGTGTTGACAATGACCACAGGTGAATAAGAGACAAAGGGATTCAATATTTAGACTTGTATTTAGTGATATATTGTCACAAGAAATACTAAACTGGCATAATAAATGGATGGGACCAGCAGATAGCATGGTCGGAGGGAGAAAGAGCAAGCACTATAGGCATAATAAAGGAAAGGTAAGAACTTCAGGCTCAGTTAATGCTCTCTGATAGGGGTATTAAATGGGCATGGGGAGTTAATGTTCTCATAATAGCTCTCGTGTAAGGAGGAATTTGGGTAGAATTCTAGGCTCAGAATGCTCTCTCCTCTAATTTATTCGTCTGGTCTATTTATATGGGGGCAAGGCTACTCAAGTAAGATTGCCTGCGATTGGTCATATTGGGGGCATAAAATGCAAGAGATATTACATTTAATGCAAGGGATATTGCATTAAATGCATGGAATCTCCTAATTTGGCAGGAAACAGTTCTATTGGTTGGAAGTATTGTGGGCATTAATGATGAGCGTGATATGTCATCTTGGGGATTACTTGAGGACGGGTAAAGGGCCAGGTTTGGTGAACTAGGCCTGTCATCCTAAAGATAAGCTCATTTAGGTGCTATATTTTTTAGTCTCTAAATGTCAGATGTTATGACGTCAGAAAGTGGTGAAACAGTGACTTTGTTAGGCGCACGGTCACATCAGTCAGGCGGGTTGGTGTCTGTTATAAGGTTGCTCGGCTAATATGCAGCTCGAGTATATTGGTTTCTATTTTTTGGTTAAGATTTATCTTAGAACCAGGGTGCAAGATTGAGGTACCTCGAGGAGGTTGCCTCGAATAGGTAAGAGTTGAGGTGGCTCGGCTATAGTGGCTCAAGCGACCATATATGCTGAGTGAAGTTTTGCCCAAGTGTGCCAAGAGGGTTGGTAAATATATTCCCAACGTTGCCTTGCTCTCAATCCTCCAAACCATGTCCCTACGAGGTTCCCAAGAGGAAGTTTCTCAATAGAGCATGTTTGCTCTCCCATGTCTTTCCAAGCATGGTCCCTCGTGGGTACCAAACAACCTCACTCAACATATATTTACAAGATAAAGTAAGTAATATAAATTATTCTATTTCTGATTGCAAACTATTATCATCCTGGTGACTTTGGTCTGCAAGTTGGATCCTTTGAACTAGGTTCGTTGGAGAATATTTGAGGTAGGTTCTTCGATCAACCTTTGTGGAGAATCTTCGAGGTGGGTCCTTCGAGCCACCTTTATAGAGAGTCTTCGATGTAGGTCCTTCGAGCTACCTCTGTGAAGAATCTTCGATGTAACTAGCTCGAGTGGCCTTCATTCTCCTTCTTCATAAGTCAATTAAGTTGTTTGGCTAAGTTAATCACTCTTTGGTGGGGACTCGCCCCTACATTTGACCCTTTGTAGAGATATTTATTTATTGGATAAAGAAATATCTATAGGAAACCCTTTGTTGATCTTCAGTATTTTCCCTTCTCTATCTTTCAAACCACCTCATTAGTTTAATAAGTATATCACCATACTTGGACCTATCTTCCCTCTGTTAGGCTTCATAATTACTTGTAGCAAATGCCTTGGTTTCGTGAAGAGGTTTATTCAAATTGCCCCCAAAACTCATCGCTCCCTAAGACGAAAAGACCCCAAGCACGTCGCATTAAATGAGGTTGTCGTTTGTACTTCTGTATATGACACATGACAGCGCCAGGGTACGCGCGTGTAACCCACACCGTTAATCCGCGCATTGGCCCCCGAAACATTATCATTGCAACCTTTGATCTTCTGGAGCCGCGCGTGCTTAACGTACACGTAAGTTAAACCATTAATTATTATGCTTTTCTAAGCATCACCCTTTTTCGCCTTTTGGGGTCCGTGTTGCCCCTATAAAAAGAGGTATCCTTATTTTGAACATTTACCTTTGTGTTTCCTTTCTCTTGTACTGAGCCTTTGTGAGAGTTTTTCCATATTCATCTCTTTCAGTCCTTCAACTTAACCCTTCACTCCATTTCTCTAAACTTCCATGGCACCTATCGTTAAACGAACCCACTCCTCCAGGAGTGCTTCCCCTGAAACTCAAGCGCACTAACACCAGTTGGAGCGCTATCACCGTGCTCCATATTTCGGTGAGTCCGACCGCTTCTGGTAAATGGGGAAGAGATTATCTGGCGAGTTGGTGCCAACTGTGAACCCTAACCAACTGATATTGGTGTGACCCCCCGACTAATTAAATACCGGGTAGCTACTCCTTTATTAAATTAATACATAATATCAAGTTGGTTCAGTCTTAGCATCACTGTCGAAAAACATTTAATTAATTACTAGCCACCTAATATTTAAAAAGTGAGATGACAAATTTGATCAATTAAAATAACTTACAATAAAGTAACAAATAATCAACCATACAACATCAACTAAAACAATCTCAAGGAATAATCAGTAAAATGAAATAAACTGAGTCTGGAGTAAACAATCCAATAACAATCTAAAGAGAAACAATCCAAATATGAGAGTCTGAATAAATAAATCCAACAACTGGAATAAATAAATGTCTAAATCTGCTATCTCTGAATAAGAATGGGAAACATGCCCCAACTGATATAAATGACTCCGAAGGAATCAAAGATAGATGTGGAGGCATCTAATACCGAGATCCTGTAACTTCCACAACAACTATAGCACGTCAACAGAATGGAACTCCTATACTTTGTCTCCCTGTGGCTGGGCACCTAAAATATTTTTTACAAAAACAAAATAGATTTGGAAGCAAACGGGTCAGGGCCCGAGGTGGAAATATTTTTAAAAATAATAAGTGTTTAATTGCAATAAACAGTAAATATTATATACATTTTAGTCACATGCTCTCACTTGAGATTCTCACCCCTCAACTATGGTGCACGCCTAACATATTATTTTAACCCATTCTAGTTATACTGCTATGTAACTAGTCTACACCAAATCTGTCTATACGGACTTCTTTACGATGCCTACCCGCATTACCCAATTAAGACATAATTACATTTTCAAATACTCATCATTTACATCAATTATCTCAAGAATTATTTTAGTTCCCACATCTCTAAGTCGTTTAAGTATCTTAGCTATTCTCATCTACTAAGCAACAGTGAACAATCACAAGTATATATATATGTAACATTATTAGTACATATATACATATATGCCACCCCTAGGCTAAGCTGCGGTGCACGCATACTCTGCTATCAAATCCCGGTACATCACGTACATAAGGATCACGAGTTTTGAATCACTCAGGAACCGTATCAATACAAATCACACATATTGGAGGCAAACATAGTTTACATACCCATGGGTCATGCACATACGTACGCTCCCATGGTCAGCTGACTTATCAACTCATAAATAAGTCGTCACAGTCCTATGTTCTTGAGGTACCAAATCTAAATCCCCCCGAAGGCACACAAGATAAGATAGTCCTCTTCCTACAGCCTCGCGTGATAGTAAGTATGGTAGGTATGTCATACACACAATAATCTATATACTAGGTAATCACACAACCTAAGTTATTATCATATCAATATAGGTATACTCCTGCCAAATATCATTAGTCTCATACGCATAATAACATCATCCCGAATATTCCACATAATATGTTTAGCGCGATAACTCTCGTCGTATAATTCCGAGTACTTAAATCTAGCCCAAAAGGTTTATAAGTCTCCCACTTGGCTCTAAGGTTATTCCAGAAATCAAAGGTCCTTACTACTGTCTCTAACCTTAAGTTATGGTTTATGCGAATAAAATTCAGGTTCTCACAATTTCCAATCATAACTCACTCGTCAGACACTCGCGAGTTTTTCATTAAATCCAAAACCAAACTAATATTCTTCCGGACTCAAATACACCCCTACTGACCTTACCTAAGTCCCAATATTTTCAAATAGTCCGCATCAATAATTTTTAAAAGTTTAAATTTGATTAAACCTTATAAGGAAATTTTATAACAAATGTAGGGGAGTCGATCGATCGACTCAAGAATGTCGATCGATCGAACCAGTCGATCGATCGACTTATGAATGTCGATCGATCGATCGACCAGTTACAGCCCAGGGTTTCTTTCATTTTTAACCATCGCTTTGTCTCCAAAATTCATTACAAGATCCCATTCTCCAAAGTAAACGTACTTCATGTTATAACAATCTAAATACATGATTTCTAGTGTTCGAGAATCATCAAATCATTACAAATATTGCATATAAAGCTATATGTTCATCAAGTTCTCATGTTTAAACCCTAGGATAACTTCTCTCAATTTAAGATAACCAAATATTCAGATTTAATCCGGGATTTATATCATTAAGGTTCTGATTCAAATCTCCAATCTTTCCAGAATTTGTCTACATGCAAAACCTAACCATATTCAAGATTTAATTCTCCCAATTCATGAATTATCAATCTTTCAAGTTTAGTCTCCAAATTTAAACTACCATGGATAATATATTTGCTAAATCATAACAAGTTAAATCACTTTCCTGGAAAATAGAGGCTCTCATTCTTTGGAGAAGATGATAGGGTGGTGGTGTTCTTTCTCCGTCACAACTCCGGCGATGGTGGTGGTGCAAGGTGAATGTTTGGCCCTAACAATCCCTTTGGAAACCCTTATTTTCTCTCTACTTTGCTCTCTCAAGTTTGTAGCAGCCAATAATCTAATAACCATAATAGTTGGCTCATATATTTAACCTAAATTTTGTAGGGCACTATTCACTAAATAGTAAAATGACAAAAATACCCTCCCGGGTAGCCGGTTTGGCCTAAAACTACCCCGGGACCCAAACTAAACCCCTAGGTAGACTTTTCTGACTATCTCGATACTTTCGGACACATTTCTGCACTCAAAATGACCCTAAGGATGATATAAAAACAATTTACTTTATAATCCATAAATTAGTCCCGATACGACTGGCACACGCGTCCCAACTTAATTTCCAAAATTACCATATTTTCTACTCGTGATAATTTTAATAATACAATAATCATATATTACTATACTCACTCAGTAATATCCAATGAAATTATCATAATGAAATAATAACTCTCGTCCCACTAGTATTTAAATCCATATTTTCTACTCGTGATAATTTTAATAATACCATAATCATATATTACTATACTCGCTCAGTATCCAACAAAATGATCATAATCAAATACTAACACTTGTCTCGCTAGTATTTAAATCCAGATGAATTTCCAGTTAATTTTTGAATTAATTAAATTAATCCTGTAATTAAAATTAGTAAAAATAAGGGGTATTACGTACTCCCCCCAATAATGGAATTTCGTCCCGAAATTTAGAAATAAAGGTATACCTAGTAAGAATAACTCTGGATATTTGTCTCACATTTCATCCTCGCGCTCCCAAGTAGACTCCTAGGCATTATGATGCCACCACTGAACACGTACTAACAATACTACCTTCGATCTCAATTTCCTCTCGCTACGGTCGAGGATAGCAATCGGTCCCTCTCGTAGGAACTATCAGGCTACAAATAAATCTCCTACAAAGAAATATGAGTATGGGCCAACTCATCTCGAAGATATCTCTTCAGTGAAGAAATATAAAACACGTCATAAATCCTATGCAAGTGCTCCGGTAGTTCAAGTCTATAAGCAACTGGCCCAATCCGCTGGATGATAAGAAATGGTCCCACATATCTCGGTGCGAACTTCCTTTTCTTACCAAAACGCATTACCCCCTTCATAGGAGATACTCTCAGCAACACTTGGTCTCCCACATTGAATTCCTGAAAGAACCTCTTAGCATCGACGTAGCTCTTCTGTTGATCCTGATCAACACGAATACGACTCCGAATCATCTTTATCTTGGCCGAAGTATCCTGGATCACCTCTGGCCTGAGTAGCTTGTTTTCTCCGACCTCTAACTAACATGCTAGAGAACAACAAGGTCTACCATATAACACCTCGAATGGAGCCATGCCGATCGTAAACTGGTAGGAGTTATTATAGTCAAAGTCTACTAATGGAAGATACTGCTCCCATCCCCCGCTAAAATCTAGGATACACATCCTCAACATATCCTCTAACAAATGATTTGTCCGCTCAGTTTTCCCATCAGTCTGCAGGTGATAGGCCGAACTCAAACGTAACTCCATAACCATGGCTTCCTGGAAGCTCTCCCAAAATGCAGACACAAAAATCTTGTCCTGGTTGGACACAATATCAAGAGGCACTCCGTGAAGTCTGACTATCTTTGCAATGAAGATCTGAGTGTACTTCCCCATAGTATAATCGATCCGAACTGGCAAAAATTGGGCTACCTTAGTCAAACGATCCCCAATCACCTCATTGAGATGTAGGAAAACCTGTGATAAAATCCAGGTAAATGCTCTCCCACTTCCATATATGGATCTCTAACGGTTGTAGAAGTCCTGGTGGTCTCTGGTGGTCCACTTTTACCAGCTAACAAGTGGCACATTTTGAAACAAACTCGGCAATATCATTCTTCATTCCACTCCACCAGTACTGTCGCCTCATATCCTGGTATATCTTATCCCTACCCAGATGTACCGCAAAACGTGACCCGTTCGACTCTATCATCACCTCATGTCGCAAGTCCTCACCCTAAGGAAGAACCAGTCTCCCAATGAAGCGTAACCCTCCATATGAACCAATTGTGTAAGACTCGGCCCCCTGTGCTAGAAGCTGCACTATTCGATCCTAGAAGAATGAATCCGTTGCCTGAGCCTGTACCATCTTCGTAATAATCTGAGGCGTATCAGTCATAACAGACATATATGATCAGGCCACTACATCTTGGTGTCCTAACTCCTTCCATTTTTCTTTCCATACCTCGGCCACCTCACCTACTGGTCTACGGCTCAATGCGTCTGTGTGACAACCCGCTATCCGAAATAAAAGGGTGGCCAGCCCTATACCCCGATAAAATAGGAAATCATGGATAATATCATCCTCAGCATCACGACAATATACTATGTATAAGGAATTACCACTCTATATTCCAGAAAACGGGTTATCAAAAACTTTGATTTGAAATAAAAGAAAACCTTTTTAACAACCCATAGTAGAAATAGAGGGTGGAAACCCCCACAAGCGCATGTAAGAAATCCAAGAGATACAAAGGACCGAATAAAACTTCGGTCAGTACCATCCATACAACATACATATAGTACCAAGTGTTACATAATAAATTCATTATACATTTACAACTGTTTGGGCAACAAGCCCGAATGAACCGAACATAACTAGAAACATAAACAGAGGCGTCTACACAAAATCCCGTGAAACCCGCACAATGTCACGGCTCCTCAAAGACATGTGGAAGGAAAGGTCATTACGGGCGACCGTGCGGCGGAACACCTGAACGGATAATAGATGTACATACACAAGAAGAAAAGGAAAACCGGTCAGGGCCGGGTATATGTGATCAATAGATAAATGACAAGTATGATAATGAGGCACAATGAAGCATGGATGATAGTCTAGCATGTTAACGACATATAAGGAACTGAAATTTGTGAAGGACTACATAGAGTGAGATTCACAATAAAACAGAATTAAAAGTGCTTATAAGCCTTTATCATCATTAATCAGATTTCAATTCAAGTATACATTTTCCATTCCTTATTAGGAATATAATTGACATCATGTGCTCTATAAGGCACTAATCTCAATAACATGCTCTTTACGGCATAACTTTGCTCTTTATGGCATTAATGTTCCATCGAGTCCAACTCGATAATTAGAATAGTCATAATTATAAATATAACGATTCTAAGACCGCCCGTCCGGGTTTCCCCACTGGGCGCGCCCCTAAATAACCATCATCTTCCAGGGCCTAGCATACGACAACCTGGGATCCTATCGAAAACGTCGGGAAGCGGCCATATGCCTGCGGGGTAGTCAAGACCACACCCAAAATCTCCTACCCATCGCAGAAAAATAAAACAAACGCTCATATGGCCTAGGACTATATCCACCCTGCGTTCATTAGCCAGGGGGCTTCACCTATCGCACGGACTTCCCTTAAGATGGTATTTAGAGAGGTGTATAGCCTTCAATTTTATTAAGTTCCATTACATGATTGAGTAAATTATCATTTACCTTATCAATCTCCCGTTTTAAATAAACGAATAAGCTAATTCCGGACTAAGTATACATAGTACCGACATAGCATCCTCAAAAGGAATTCAGACTCCAAAGTTATCCCCAAGGCTTCTTTTAGGCTTTAATGTAAACCAACAAGTCCATTCTAGCTCGAGTTGAATTCTAAAGTCTCCAAATCAACTTTAAGATATACTATACCCTTATAGAACTACTAGACAAAAGTAATGCCTAAACATCACTTTAAATTCTCCCTTGAAAGAATCCTAGATGAACCCTTTCGAGTCTAGGATGTCGACCCGACTCAACTAGTACTCTAAACCCTATATTTACTTCATTTAAGAAGGTCCCTAATCAAAATTCTAAAGAAAAGGGGTTTAAAATGAAAAAAGAAAAAGTTGGAAAAATACAGGGGAACCGAATCGATTCGCCCCCTTGGCCGAATCGATTCGGCCAGAAAAGTTGAGGTTCTGCATAAATGCCGAATCGATTCGGATGGGAGACCGAATCGATTCGGTCAGAAAATCTGGGTTTCTGCATAACTGCCGAATCGATTCGCCCAGGGGACCGAATCGATTCGGGCCTGCGATTTTGCTAAGAAATGGCTATGGAGTCTTGGACTCCATTTTCTACCCAAACTCAATCTTCTCCAAACCAAACTCATATATAAACACTATAAGAACATCAATGATGCTATTTATCATCTTGAAACCTCATGGATTAACTTTGAATGAATCAAAACCCAAAAACATACAATAAAACCCTAAGTTTGCTAAACTAGGATTTACACACCATTATCATACACAATCATCTATCTCAAGACAACAATTAGCAAGTAAAAACTTGCCTTGATTCAGCAAAAATTGCAGATTTCTTGGTGTAGTCTCAAACTCCCTCAATCTCCAAAGCTTTCTCTCCACTTCTCTCTTACTCTCTTAGGTTAGGAATGAACTTAGGGGAAATTAGGAGACTTAGAAGACTTAAGTCGTGGCTTAAGGTAAATGGCCCACATAATTTAACCAAAAGTGCGATAAAATAATACGCAATAGCATAATTAAGGCATAATCAGTCAAAAATGCCCAAAACTACAAAATACAATATGGCACATTATTTGACTATCTCGCACATTCCGGAATCAACTGCAACCTCCAAATTATCATCTGGACATTTTAAAATTAAATTTAGATTCCGGTCTCATTATTAAGCCAAATATTATTTTAAATTCATATGATATTAATAAGCATGACATAGCAATATTTTCCCATAATCATGATATGTATGCTAACCCAAAATAAATATCAACTTTTCTACATTGAATCAACATTCAAATCATAACCCAACACTGGTCTCTAATTACTATACTAAGTAATTAATGTAAAATACGGTCCCATAAGCGAGGGTTATTACATACTCCCCCCCTTATGAGGGAATTTTGCCCCCAAAATTCAGGCGTACCTCATGAGAAAAGATGTGGATATTTCTCCCGCATCTCATCCTCGCGTTCCCAAGTTGATTCGCTCGCATGATGATGGCTCCAATGAACTCTAACTAGAGGCACCACCCGAGACCTTAACTTCCTCTCCCCAAACTCAAGGATAGCAACCGGTTGTTCTTCATAAGAAACATCGGGCTGCAAATCGATATCTTCGAAAGGGATGTGCCAAAGGGCTCCTTCACACCTTCTGTACTTCTTCAAGGAGGAGACATGAAATACATCATGGATTTGTTGTAAGGGTTCCGGCAAGGCAATTTGGTATGCTACGGGACCAACCTTTGCAATCACCGGGAAAGGTCCAACAAAGCGGGGTGCAAGCTTTCCTTTCTTCCCAAAACGTTTAATACCCTTCATCGGGGACACTCGCACTAACACTTGGTCTCCAACTTCCAATTCCATGTGTCTCCTACCCGCATCGGCATAACTCTTTTGACGATCTTGGGCTATCCGTATGCGGTTCCGAATAAGCTCAATTTTCGAAGAAGTATCTTGGATCATCTCAGGTCCAAGGAACTTATTATCACCCACTTCCAACCAACAAGCGGGCGATCTACAAGGTCTGCCGTACAGAGCTTCATAAGGTGCCATTCCGATGGTAAATTGGTATGAGTTGTTGTAAGCAAACTCAACCAATGGAAGATATTGTTCCCAACTGCCTTTGAAGTCGAGTATACACATACGAAGCATATCCTCCAACATCTGGTTTACCCTTTCGGTCTGACCGTCTGTTTGAGGATGATAGGAAGAGCTTAACTTCAACTCGGTCCCCATAGCTCCCTGGAAACTCTGCCAAAAGCGGGACACAAAAATTTTATCTCGGTCGGAGATAATATTCAAAGGTACCCCGTGGAGTCTAACGATCTCCTCAATGAACAACTGGGCATAACGAGCGGTATCATAGTCGGTGCGCACGGGCAAGAAGTGTGCCGACTTAGTCAAACGGTCGACAATCACCCAAATTGAGTCATGACCCTTCTGCGATCTAGGCAAGCCCGTAACAAAGTCCATCGAAATGCTCTCCCATTTCCACACGGGAATCTCGAGCGGTTGTAACAAACCCGTCGGCCGCTGGTGGTCAATCTTAACCAACTGACAAGTAGTGCATTTAGACACAAACTCGGAGATATCCCTCTTCATACCCGCCCACCAGTACAAACGGCGCATATCTTGGTACATCTTGTCCCCGCCGGGATGTACCGTGAACTTCGACCCGTGGGATTCTGCCATTACTGCCCGTCTCAAATCCCCATCATCGGGAACCACAAGTCTTCCATGGAAGCGTAGTCCACCCTCAGAGCCTATTGAGTAAGACTCCGCTCCCTCAGACAACAACTGGCATGTGTGGTCTTGACAAACTTTATCTCTCTTCTGAGCTTCCACAATCTTTGCTATAATCGTGGGAGTAACCGTCATCACTGAAAGGAATGCTCTCGCTCCGGCATCCTCCAGGCTGAGTTCTTTCCACTTAGCCTTCCACACCTTAGCTAAGTCCCCATCAGGATTTCTACTCAAGGCATCTGCTACCACATTCGCCTTCCCGGGGTGGTAATGAATGTCAAATTGGTAGTCTTTCACAAACTCCAACCAACGGCGTTGGCGCATGTTCAAATCCTTTTGGGAGAATAAGTACTGCAGCGATTTATGGTCGGTGAAAAGACTAAACTTTTCCCCCAAGAGGTAATGCCTCCATATCTTCAAGGCAAATACAACGGCGGCGAATTCCAAGTCATGCACTGGATAGTTCCTCTCGTGAGGCTTCAACTTACGAGAAGCGTATGCAATGGGTTGCCTCTCTTGTTGAAGAACACCTCCTAACCCCAGAAGAGATGCATCGGTAAAGACGAGATATTCCAATCCCGGCCTGGGCAATGCTAGGACTGGAGCTGAAGTCAGTCTGTCCTTGAGCTCATCGAAAGCCGCTTGACATGAACTGTCCCAAATAAATCTTACTCCTTTCCGAGTCAAATTTGTCAATGGGCTAGCAACCTTAGAAAAGCCCTTAATGAATCGACGGTAATAACCCGCCAAGCCCAGAAAACTACGAACTTCTGTGGGCGTCGTGGGCTGACCCCACTCCTTCACCGCGATCACCTTGCTCGGATCCACAGACACGCCTTGGGATGACACCACATGTCCCAAAAATTGAACTTCCTTCAACCAGAAACCACACTTCTCAAACTTTGCATACAATTGATGATCTCTCAATCTCTGCAGGACCAACCGCAAGTGAGCAGCGTGATCCGACTCCGTCTGAGAATAAACTAGGATGTCATCAATAAATACAATGACAAACTGGTCAAGGAAATCCCGAAACACCCTATTCATAAGATCCATAAACACCGCAGGGGCATTGGTTAGCCCGAAGGGCATAACCAAGAACTCATAAGATCCGTAACGGGTCAGAAAAGCCATCTTGGACACATCTTGCTCCCGTATCCTCAATTGGTGATACCCTGTCCGCAAGTCGATCTTGGAGAAATATGAAGCTCCCCTAAGTTGATCAAACAAGTCGTCGATTCGAGGTAAAGGATATTTATTCCGGATGGTGACTTTATTTAACTCTCTATAGTCCACGCATAACCGGAGAGAACCGTCTCTCTTCTTCACAAACAATACTGGAGCGCCCCACGGTGAGGTACTACGCCTAATGAAGCCCTGCTCCAGTAACTTCTGAATCTGATCCCTCAGCTCCCTCATCTCTACAGGAGCCATACGATAAGGAGCTTTGGCGATCGGTCGAGTTCCCGGCATTAAGTCAATCACAAATTCGATCTCCCGACTTGGGGGTAATCCCGGTATCTCCCGAAAGACATCTTCAAAATCTCTAACGATCGGAAGAGAATCTAAGGGAACCATGACATCTCTAGATGCATCTTCCGCAATACAATATAGATAAGCACTCGTTCTCCCCTCCATACAAGGCATAACTACCAGGAACATCTCTTGTCCCGGAACCGCAAAAACTATACTCTTCCCGTAACAATTCACTATAGCACGGTACCTCGCTAGCCAATCCATACCCAAAATTACATCGTACCCGACCATATCAAGGACGAGCAAATCGGCCTCAAAACACAAGTCACCAAGGTTAATTCCTACGTTTTTACATACGAAGAAAATCAATGAGCCATCGCCCATAGAGGATTCAACGCTAGTGAAAGTACTTTCAGCAGATTTTATCAAACCTGTAGTCTGAGCAAAACTTCTAGAAATAAAGGAGTGTGTAGCACCCGTATCAAATAGAATTCGACCCAAGTGCCCCTGAATGAGAAACTTACCCTCAATCGCTGGTGGGGCGGGAGGAGCTGGAGGAAGCAAAGCCTCCTGAAGATGGTAAACCCTTCCGTACTGTAATTGCCCCTGTTGAAGAGGAGCAACCGGATTAGGCGCTTGAGACGGAAACTGTACATACGGCTGCTGTGGGGCCCTAGGAAGATGCCCTCCAACCAACTGAGGACATGCCCTCTTAAAGTGGCCCAGCTCCCCACACTGAAAACATTTATTAGTCATGTTATCCTGATTCCTGCCTTGGTTATTCCGGAGTTGCCCCGCACCTCGGCCCTGTTGGCCCCTACCACCATTTCCACCTCGACCTCCCTGAGGCTGCTGGCCGCCTTGACCTTGCCTGTTATTATTACCGCCAGCATTAAACCCACCGAACCGTTGACGCTTGGACGAATCCCCCTGCTGAGGATCCCTCTCAACCAGCTTGTTCCCCGAGGATTGGGACGAAGAAGATGTTCCCCCTCCGCTCCCAACACCTCCCTGCTTCCCCGCTTGTCCCACAGTAACAACCTTCTTCTTGTTTAGCAAAAACAATCTGTGCTCCTGACAATGAAGCAAAGCGGTATTCATCACATCACCAAAAGTCACTAGAGATGGATTTCCCAGCAAATGTTGCTTTATTCGCCAGTTCAAACCTCCCACAAACTTGGAGATCCTCTTCGACTCTGGAGTTACCTCATCCGGTATAAAACTAGCTAACCGGGTAAACTCTTCTTCATACTCAGCAACTGACCTCTCCCCTTGAACCAAATCCTGTAGCTTCCTCTGCATCTCCCTCTGAACTGCGGGAGGGAAATACTTCCCATCAAACAAGGTCCAAAAATTTGCAATGGACATAGTATCCCTTTGCTCGGGTGTCGTCATCGACTCCCACCAATGTAAAGCCGGTCCTACCAACTTGAAAGTAACGAGAATCTGCTTCTTCTCCTCACTACATTCCACCATCCTAAGATGGCGCCGCATATCTCTCTTCCACTGGTTCGCCTTGATAACATCTGAACCTCCCTCAAACTCCGGGGGATGTCCCTTAAGGAAAGATTCTCTCACCCGTTCCCACTGAGAAGGTCCCGTGGGAGCTTGTGCTTCTTGTCCCCTAACTTGGGCTTGTGGCATTTGTTGGGCCACGGCAGTCATCGCGGCGTTGACAGCTTGGGCAACAATATTTGCCACTTCAGCGGCACTGATATTTCCCTGCTGCGGTGGAGGACCAAACTCATCCTCAACAACCCTATTACGTCTAACGGGACGTCCTCTCTTCGGCGGCATCTGAGATAAAGACGAGATAGAGTTAAAACATAATACAAGACAATCTATTTAGCAGAAGATCGCATACATGGGCAGCAAAAACAATCTTGACATTAAGCTCTATATCAAAGAACGCTACGGTAGAACGTGACAAGTCCGCATAGATCCTAAAGACTCTAGAACCTGATGCTCTGATACCATCTGTGACAACCCGCTATCCGAAATAAAAGGGTGGCCAGCCCTATACCCCGATAAAATAGGAAATCATGGATAATATCATCCTCAGCATCACGACAATATACTATGTATAAGGAATTACCACTCTATATTCCAGAAAACGGGTTATCAAAAACTTTGATTTGAAATAAAAGAAAACCTTTTTAACAACCCATAGTAGAAATAGAGGGTGGAAACCCCCACAAGCGCATGTAAGAAATCCAAGAGATACAAAGGACCGAATAAAACTTCGGTCAGTACCATCCATACAACATACATATAGTACCAAGTGTTACATAATAAATTCATTATACATTTACAACTGTTTGGGCAACAAGCCCGAATGAACCGAACATAACTAGAAACATAAACAGAGGCGTCTACACAAAATCCCGTGAAACCCGCACAATGTCACGGCTCCTCAAAGACATGTGGAAGGAAAGGTCATTACGGGCGACCGTGCGGCGGAACACCTGAACGGATAATAGATGTACATACACAAGAAGAAAAGGAAAACCGGTCAGGGCCGGGTATATGTGATCAATAGATAAATGACAAGTATGATAATGAGGCACAATGAAGCATGGATGATAGTCTAGCATGTTAACGACATATAAGGAACTGAAATTTGTGAAGGACTACATAGAGTGAGATTCACAATAAAACAGAATTAAAAGTGCTTATAAGCCTTTATCATCATTAATCAGATTTCAATTCAAGTATACATTTTCCATTCCTTATTAGGAATATAATTGACATCATGTGCTCTATAAGGCACTAATCTCAATAACATGCTCTTTACGGCATAACTTTGCTCTTTATGGCATTAATGTTCCATCGAGTCCAACTCGATAATTAGAATAGTCATAATTATAAATATAACGATTCTAAGACCGCCCGTCCGGGTTTCCCCACTGGGCGCGCCCCTAAATAACCATCATCTTCCAGGGCCTAGCATACGACAACCTGGGATCCTATCGAAAACGTCGGGAAGCGGCCATATGCCTGCGGGGTAGTCAAGACCACACCCAAAATCTCCTACCCATCGCAGAAAAATAAAACAAGCGCTCATATGGCCTAGGACTATATCCACCCTGCGTTCATTAGCCAGGGGGCTTCACCTATCGCACGGACTTCCCTTAAGATGGTATTTAGAGAGGTGTATAGCCTTCAATTTTATTAAGTTCCATTACATGATTGAGTAAATTATCATTTACCTTATCAATCTCCCGTTTTAAATAAACGAATAAGCTAATTCCGGACTAAGTATACATAGTACCGACATAGCATCCTCAAAAGGAATTCAGACTCCAAAGTTATCCCCAAGGCTTCTTTTAGGCTTTAATGTAAACCAACAAGTCCATTCTAGCTCGAGTTGAATTCTAAAGTCTCCAAATCAACTTTAAGATATACTATACCCTTATAGAACTACTAGACAAAAGTAATGCCTAAACATCACTTTAAATTCTCCCTTGAAAGAATCCTAGATGAACCCTTTCGAGTCTAGGATGTCGACCCGACTCAACTAGTACTCTAAACCCTATATTTACTTCATTTAAGAAGGTCCCTAATCAAAATTCTAAAGAAAAGGGGTTTAAAATGAAAAAAGAAAAAGTTGGAAAAATACAGGGGAACCGAATCGATTCGCCCCCTTGGCCGAATCGATTCGGCCAGAAAAGTTGAGGTTCTGCATAAATGCCGAATCGATTCGGATGGGAGACCGAATCGATTCGGTCAGAAAATCTGGGTTTCTGCATAACTGCCGAATCGATTCGCCCAGGGGACCGAATCGATTCGGGCCTGCGATTTTGCTAAGAAATGGCTATGGAGTCTTGGACTCCATTTTCTACCCAAACTCAATCTTCTCCAAACCAAACTCATATATAAACACTATAAGAACATCAATGATGCTATTTATCATCTTGAAACCTCATGGATTAACTTTGAATGAATCAAAACCCAAAAACATACAATAAAACCCTAAGTTTGCTAAACTAGGATTTACACACCATTATCATACACAATCATCTATCTCAAGACAACAATTAGCAAGTAAAAACTTGCCTTGATTCAGCAAAAATTGCAGATTTCTTGGTGTAGTCTCAAACTCCCTCAATCTCCAAAGCTTTCTCTCCACTTCTCTCTTACTCTCTTAGGTTAGGAATGAACTTAGGGGAAATTAGGAGACTTAGAAGACTTAAGTCGTGGCTTAAGGTAAATGGCCCACATAATTTAACCAAAAGTGCGATAAAATAATACGCAATAGCATAATTAAGGCATAATCAGTCAAAAATGCCCAAAACTACAAAATACAATATGGCACATTATTTGACTATCTCGCACATTCCGGAATCAACTGCAACCTCCAAATTATCATCTGGACATTTTAAAATTAAATTTAGATTCCGGTCTCATTATTAAGCCAAATATTATTTTAAATTCATATGATATTAATAAGCATGACATAGCAATATTTTCCCATAATCATGATATGTATGCTAACCCAAAATAAATATCAACTTTTCTACATTGAATCAACATTCAAATCATAACCCAACACTGGTCTCTAATTACTATACTAAGTAATTAATGTAAAATACGGTCCCATAAGCGAGGGTTATTACAGTCTGCTACCACATTAGCCTTTCCCGGGTGATATTGGATATCGAACTGATAATCCTTCACAAATTCAAGGCACCTGCTTTGATGCATATTCAACTCCTTCTGGGTAAAGAGGTACTGTAGTGACTTGTGATCTGTGAATATGATAAATTTCTCCCCCAAGAGATAATGTCTCCATATCCGAAGTGCAAATATAACTGCTGCTAACTACAAGTCGCGGGTGGGGTAATTCCTCTTATGAGGTTTAAGATTTTGGGAAGCATAAGCTATATCATGTTCTTCTTGCTGAAGCACACCCCTGAGTCCCTATAAAGACGCATCAGTGTAGACTAAATATTCCACTCCCGGCCTGGGCAGTGCTAAGATGGATGCTGAAGTTAACTTGTCGTTCAGTTCATCAAAGGCTAACTGAGAGGCGTCATGCCAAATGAATGGAACTCCCTTGCGAGTCAGGTGTGTCAAAGGACCCGCTATCTTTCAGGATCTTCGAATAAACCTCCTGTAGTATCCTGTTAGTCCCAATAAACTATGTATCTCTATTGGTGTCGTGGGCTGTCCCCACTCCCTCACCGCTGATACTTACCCCGGATCTACGGTTATACCCTTGTCTAATACTATTTGCCCCAAAAATTGGACCTCCTTTAGCCAAAACCCACACTTCTCATATTTGGCATACAACTCGTGCTGACACATTATCTGCAACACCTGACGCGAATGCTCTGCATGCTCCTCCTCAGTCTGAGAATAAATCAGAATGTCATCTATGAAGACAATGAAAAACTGATCAAGGAACTCTTTGAACACCTGATTCATCAAGTTCATGAATACGGATGGTGCATTGTGTAAATCCCCATATTTTTACGCATATTTATTTTATTACGAAATTATGGAAATTGGGATTAATTAATTTAAAGGGAAAAAATTTAATTTATAATTAATCTGATTTTAAGGGTAATAATTACTAGCGTGACGAGAGTTGGTAGTTATCGAAAATAATTATGTCAAATTATAATTATGTTGAACATTACGTAATGAGTAACGTAATATTGTTTCGAAAATAAGAATATGGTCGGGGACGAGATACACGACAGTTAAAATATAATTATTTGGGACGCGTGTATGAGTCGTGTAAATTTTCTATTTTGGGGGTTAAAAAGGTAAATTATTTTTATATAACTCAGATGGCTATTTTGAGTGCACTAGTGTGTCCAGAAGGGTCGAAATAGTAAAAACAAATACTACTCGGGTGTTTTAATTGGAGTCCGGGGCATTTTAGCCCAAAATGACACCCCAGAACGGTATTTTAGTCTTTTAGGATTTTTGAGCAATTAAATGGATGAAAATAGGATTAAAATAGGAGCATCGAGGGTTAGTGGTCTGTTAGTTGCAACCTACGTGAAAAAGAGAGAGAAAGAGAAAGAGAGGGATAACCAAGGAGGAAGGAGAACCGTTGGAGAAAAGGCTAAACACTAGAGATTTCTCACAAATAGTTACACCAAAGTGTAGATCGTTACGAGAGGATCAACCATATACCAAATCCATTCAGACAATCAAAAATCCATACAAAGGCAAGTGCTTATCGTGCTCCTCTTTTAGCATATATTGTTCCTGTTGATTTAGGTATGATGATATAAACTTGGTGCAATGAAAACTTAGGTTTCATTAGACTGAATTATAAAGAAACCTTATGAATTGGAGATGGGTATGCATGTCGAGGTTTTTCCCTTTGTTAGACAATTAAAATTTGGGAATTTTATGGCTTAATCGCGAATTATAATAAGAGTTTTGGATGATTAAAATTTTGGGTTCATTATAAAGGAAATTTTAGAGATGTGAGTAATTGTTGATTTTTCCTTTGAAAGTATAAGGATTTAAGCCCTAAATTGTGTTAGAGAATGCCCCACAGTGATTAAAAATAATTTAATACTATCTTATTTGAGTTTGGACGAAATTAGGGTTGGATTTGAGGTTTAAAATGTTAGAAAAATTAAATTTGGGGAAGAACTGGGTCTGTCCGGATTTCTCGTTCGAAGACCTACCCAGGTCGTTCAAACGGCCTCGTTCAAACGAGACTTCTAACGAGAATTCCAATGACCCTTCTAACGAGATGTTGAGTTCGTTCGAACGATGCTCGTTCGAACGAGAATTCTATGACTTCTAACGAGATTTCAGAATGGCTTTTTAGGGTCCGATCGTGTTAAAAATCATCATAGGTTTATCTCAATGAGAGTAATAACCTACGTGGGTAACGAGTGACTTAAATTCCGAATCTTTAGGGGGTTAAGAGTGTAATTGTACTCGGAATAGGGAAAGTTTATCGAACCTAGGAGGGAGTGTAGGTTTGAGAGAGGGAATATATATGAATGAATAACGGTGAGAGTACACTAAAAAAAAAATTGCTTTTTACTACGTTGCTCCAACCGTCTCAAAAAGTCCTCTAGCCGTCTCAAAAGCCTTTTGTGACGCCATTTGAGATGGCAAAGGAGCGTAGTATTAGACCCCCATTTTAAAAGCTTTTTGAGACGGCAACAACCGTCTCATAAAGATCTTTTGAGACAGGAAATATGCCGTCTCAAAAGGTCATTGCTTATAGGACCCTTTTGAGACGACAAAAAATCCGTCTTTTAAAGTTTTTTTAGAGACACCAACATACGTCCCCAAAGTGTTTTTTGAGACGATAACTTAACCGTCTCAAAAAGTCCCCGTTTATGAAACCCTTTTGAGACGGCAAAGAAGCAGTCTTTAATAATTTTGGCACCAAAATTATAATTTCATCCATTCTATAATATACTCTATATAATTATAAACAAAACCTCTTAAAAATAATATGGCATATTTTGCATCCCATTTCAACATATAACGTATTATTTTCCATTCAATTATAATTAAAGTTCATACAAAGAAAAAATACACAATTTAAAAATTGTGTCCAACATAGATCTCTCTATACAATTTCACTCATCTCATTAGAAAAAAATACATAAAAACCATCTATCCCTCACATAAAATGATGCACGCAAAGTAAACTCGCAATCTTCAAGCATACGACCTCGAGCAAAATGACTCAAATATCTTGCCTTGTCCACAAAGGGTATTCACCTGCAATAAATTTATTAACTGTCAGTTACCTTAAACAAATAAGTACTTTTTTAATAGTTCCTATAGATGACAATCTTTAAAAACCTTATCAAATTTGTATATCTTCGTACTATTTACTTTTAAAATACTTAATATTTTTAAAAAAATTCGGCAGTCTCCTTTATTTATTCATGAAAACCAGCCTATTTAAACATAAAAATTAACTCAAAAACAATGACAGACATAGCCACAATTTTCTAAACAACTAATGTAAATAAATATACACATTACGATTCCTTTTATCATTCGATAACATAATGAACAAAATTTAACTTGAATATGTCTCACCCCTGCTTGTGGTTGAGAGCAAGACTAAAGAGGACATAAGCGACAAGGTCTTTGTTCAAGATCATAGATGCAAAAGATCCAACAATAAAAGGCTCAAGTATATGTATAACAAGTCCTCGTGGAATAGTAAACTTCCTGCAACAAATGGGATACAAAACGCAATTAGCTATGGTTCTGAAAAAGTCAAGAAACATTAACTTGATTTAGATACTTGTAAAATACTTGTTTAAAACCCAATACAAAAACATCTCCAAATATGTCATGATTATATAAATATAAAATAAGAACAAACACTAAAAACCTAGCTGATTTAACTATTTAACACTTAACGGACTGATTACAAACTGAACCAATGACCTGACTTAAAGAGTGAAACAATATACTTATAATAATAAAACAACCACAAAAAGAGTAATGAAATTCCCCATAACCAATTTACAAAGTAATAAAGAAACTAAGCCCACCCACCATACCGAGTACCAGCTAAGATCGACATTTGGAGAAGTGCATAATAAATAATAACACGTCTAGATATAGGCCTAAAAGAACGAATATTATAAGTTATCTTAGCTTTGCATATGACTTAATAATATTCTCAAGGCTTACCCTAGTTGCGAAGATCCAAAGTTTTCAATGATCATCTCCCTTATATAACATATAACAGTTATATCTGTATAACATATATAACTGTTATAACATATAACTGTTATATATGTTATAACAGTTATATATGTTATAACAGATATAACTATTATAACAGATATATATGTTTTATAACATATATATGATTGGGGGTTTTGTTTCTTATGTTTAAATGATTGGTATATGTTTCAGATGTAAGGTAGTTTTTGAAATGGTTGATGAATACCTCATGAATCTCTTTTTGGTCCTCAATCCAAACATTGTCAAAATGAAAATTAGTATCCCGCTCTTATTTACTTTGATAGTATAATGAAATAACTATGTGTTTAAGTCACTATCCTTGAACCATTTCAGGTTTTACTTATGTCTCTAAAAATCTTCCTTAATTTGTAAGGCTTTGATCAAATTAGCTTTAGAACACCACATGTCAATTTTATTGGAAATGGAGGGATCATTTTCAAAAGAAAATTCATTGGCTAAAAACGATTCTTCCAGACTTATAACATTTGAAAAATGTTTTTAAAGGATGATTGATTCCATTCCCTTAGTGAGGTTTTAAGCATATTGAATTTCTTAGCAAAAGAATCCATAGGATGAGCACGTATAGGTATAGACCAAGAATTTTTAATTACTTGATCTATGTGTTTGTGAAAGCACCCCATTTTTAAAAACTTGAATGGTATAGGGTAATTATCCAAATGGGATTTGATGGAAAATAAAATAGGATAATGGTCAGAGGAATTTTTGGATAGGTGTTGAATAGTGGCATAAGGATAAATGGATTTCCATAGAGAGTTTGAAAGACATCTGTTTAACCTTGCCCAGATGCAAGCTTCTGTAGTTCTGAAATTGCTCCAAGTATACTTGGTACCTGTGTAACCAAGGTTTGATAAGCCTAAAGATGAGATAAAATCTCTAAAATCTTGGACTGCATGAAACTCCAAGTCATTCCTACCTATGTTTTCATCTTGGTGACAAACAACATTGAAATCTCTAGTGATTAGGTGGGGATATTTATGAATCTAATTACAACCCAAAGATACACTCTTTTTTCTCTTGTGCATTTTTCATAAACCACTATAATTATAATCGAATATTTCAACATTTAATTTTCTACTTTGCCGATAAAGTATTGCTCATTATGATGAATTATGGTAACAATTAAACCAAATTTCCACATAAACCAAATTTTACTTGACATTTAGCTATAGCTGTCTTCATTACGTAATTTAAATTGATGAGTTTGTATGGTACCCTTGCTATTTTAGGCTCAATCAGGGCTATAGCAAGCAACTTGTGAGTTCATGAAAGCTTTTGTATTCTTCTCTTAGTAGGGGAATTTGAAATTCCCATTACATTACAGAATAAAAAGGAAATCATTGGGAAAATGGGAGATTAATTTTTGAGGAATTCTTAGATTCAGATCTTGTAAGCCTTTTGAAAAGAGGGTCCTAGATTTTAGCACTTGCATTTGGTATTTCAGGGTTTAAAAGAGGGTGAAGAGGAGCCTTTTTCTTTTTGGATGTTTGGTATCTCAAGAAGACCTTGTTAAATGTTGTTGCAAAGATTTTTAATTCTTCTTAACTTGGAACTGAATATTCATCATTATCTTCAGCATCAAACTAATAGTATATTCAAACACCTAGGACTGTTATGGATTTATATAGTTTACAGTGAAACCTTAGGGGCTTAAGTGATATAAAATGTGTCCCCCCCTTTCCATCTAGGCACCATATGGGACACCCAATCCCATTTAGATCAGGTGGTATCGAAATATGGTCATAGGTTCAAGTCGCAGGGTACCATGGAGTGAGGAGAGTGTTGTTCGATGTATCATTACCAATTAAATCCAAAGAAGAGACAAAACACAAGTGAAAAAATAAGAATACGAATAGCAGCGGACTACTAGGTTGTTTGGTGAAAAGTGGAAATGTGGTGGAGATGGGTGGTCAAGATTGACTTGGAAGCTGCTGAAACTTTAGTTGCTTTAGCTGATTTTGAGTTACTAAAGAAAGAGTTGATAATGCGGGAGACTTTGTGACAGTGTTATTGGATCTTCATCAGGATCAATTAGCATTGGTTGAGGAGTGCCGTGAGAAGATATGCGATGAGATGAATCAACTAGTGACGGTTGACCAGTATGCTGTTTCTACCATAGGTTATGCATCATGTGGTAGTAGCAATCCCCGAAAAAAATTAGCTAAGGCTGAAAAGGAATCACGAAGGTTACGAAGGGTATTGGCCAACAGAGAGTCAGCTAGGTAGACAATTCGTCGTAGGCAGGCCGTTTATAAGGAGCTTACCAGAAATGCTACTGATTTAGTATTAGAGAACGAGAATTTGAAGAGGGAAAAGGAGTCGGCCGTGAAGGAGTACAAATTTTTGAGAAGCACAAATGAATGCTTAAAAGCCGAGATGGCTAAGATAGAGAGTTCTGAAGTAGAGGCAACTCATGAAGATCAACGTTGGTTGAGATGACTACTTTTCCATCGACAAGTTGTCCTGTTTTTGTTTACAATCAACCCTCAATTTTGCAATTTGTTTGGTCTCCATTCATTCAACCTTTAAACTTTACCCACTTACAGTGTGGGCCTTAATCTTCTACTTCTATCCCACAAGAAGTTCCCAAGCTAGGCTCGTATAATGAACAAGAAAACCCTACAATGTTGAATGACCCTAGACCTCCCTTATATGTTCTTCCCTATCCTTGGATCTTTCCTTTTAACCAAACTCAGTCCTTGAATCCCAATGATAAACAAAATGATACTTCACATGATATCCAATGTAGTGTTGGTTCATCTCTCAAACCCGAAGAAACCCGCCCTTTGTTCTTACTCGTGAAAGTTGAAATAGATGCCATAGATACAACTACAACTACAAGCAGTGTTTATGAGAACCACTTTGGTGTCCCACCTGATGGAGGTGGTTCCCACCCACGAGGTGGGTTCCATGCACCTGTACCATTAACTGTTGAAGGTGAGAATAATTCCCAAATTGGAGAATATTTCCAAGTGAGATTACGAATGGGTTGTCGGAAAAGAAACAAGAGTCAGTTATATGTACTAGTAAAAAAGTAGATGCCGGAAAAGAAAGAAGTGTTTAGTTCTCTTCTTAATGTGATTCGGGTGGGATGTCTAATTATAACTAAGTTGGTCATAACTAATACATAGTTTGATTAAATTCTGCTCCATTATTTATCCAAAAAAATATGATAAAAGGAAAGAGAAGTTTATTAATAGAATTCAATCCAGTAAGTATCCACAAAACAAAGACATGAATGCACATAAAAGAATACTGAATGAAGATTTCGAATCAATGAGAATTTTTTACACAATATGAACATACAATAACATACGTACACTTGAAAACAATATTACGATACTGAAACAAGGCGCTTGAAGGAGTACTACCAGTTTTCCTTAATAATTTTGGACTTCTCAAGTATGAACTTCTCTTCCTTGTATTTTTGTGTTTCCTCATAAGCTCGTTCATATTGCCAACCCAACACCACATGGTAAACGCAGTAGTAGACGTCAGCAACAGTGTGGAGACCGATTATGAGCTGCCTATGCTCTTTAGGTCTCATGACAACATTCATTGCGTGAGAGAACAGAAATCCTGCAAGCATCAATGATGGGGGTTACACAACTAACATTTTAAATTAATGACCAATACCACTGAAAAGAGACATGAACACTCCTCTCGCCAACATCGATAGAATCAAAAACTCATTTACAATGATGTATAACTGAATAAAGAGGTGAATATATGAACAATAAAGAATGATAAAGATACCAACAATGTGTTATTTGCAACTTAACAAATCACATAGAATAAATCGGCCATTAGAACACAAAACATGGTTGCAAATTTCATGAATATGAGTCTCAAATTTCATGTTGTGTGCCGGATTATATTGATGGCTTAAGATCTTACATTAAATTAAATGCATTACATTGATGGCTTCTTGAGATCTTACATTGATGGCTTGACAACTAATCATGTTTATGCCTTACAGCAGTAGCATTGATGCCTGTCCCCGTTGCACTTCCTGTCTTTTTTTCAGCACAAAGGTAGGAGTTATGAGAAGTAAGAAAATCCAGTTCAACAAGTTAGGTTATATGTCCTGTTCTTATGCCTTGTTCCAGTGTCATTATTGTTATATTTAAAGGATCGTTCAAGGTTTCAGAAATCCTACCCTTGAGACTATGCTGATATTCTATATTCTATAAGTGTTTGGATTTTGTGCGTTGTTTTTAATTAAAGACCAGTTGATGTTATTTTTAGAGATTTTTATTGCATCAACATAGTTGTATTTTTGTGCACTCGGTTGTTTTTTTATGATAATAGGATAATTTGAGAATCGATTCTCATTTAAAGAGATCTCAATTTGAATTTGTGTACAGTAACTTCTTAGGGGGCAAATCATCCACTAGGTCGCTTGGGGACGCGGTATTAGATGGAGTTGACTTTGATATCGAAGGAGGCAGTTATGGTGATAACAACTGAATGCTCCGATTCGAGGTCACAAACTCCAGAAATTCATCGCAGATCTCATCTTGGATACACCACATGACAGTTTTCCCCAATATAAATTGTTTTTATTGGTTATTTTGCAGATCTCATATTGGATACACCACATGACAGTTTAAATTTGGTTAAAAAAAGGTTCCATCTCCCTCTCTAGGTTTCAAACTAATAGTTTCGAACAGGGGGCTAATTATCCTCTGTTATATGTTGCCGCTATTCAAGAATGAGTTACGACTTTTTCCATCTACCCATTCGAAACTAGCCAGCTACTAAAAGGATTAACAGAGCTGCATATGGAATTTTAACAGACCAACACTTTTAACAGAGGTACTATTGACCTGTTGACTATATTTTTGTTTCCCGATTGAGAAAGATATTATAAATTTATCAATAATTTTCCTTTCATTCTACATTGATCTTAGGAGTGTGAGATATTTTTCATGGAACTTGGACTGTCAACTAGTATTTATATGGTGGTTAATGTTTGTTTATGCTGGTGTTTCTGCACATGATATTTAATAAGTTTTGTTCGACTATTACTATACGTCATATTATTTAACGGTTTCAATTTAAACTAGGGTGAGATCCAAGATAAAGTGGGTTAATTACTATTGTGATATTATGATGTTGTCAAATTAGGATTTTGTCAAATTCTAGGCGCACTGTGTGTGTATTATCATAAAGGTTGATTTGATGAGTTCAAAATAGTTAGGTTCTTAAAGCATGATGTTTAAAATCATAAATAATATATTTATTTGGGGAAATAACTATTGATAAGGAGTTCGTTGCCATTTTTCAATATAGTTCTTGGGAAAAACATTTACAACTTCCTAAAATCTGTTATTTATACTCTCTATCACCCACCCCTTTTTCCTATTCATATATGCAGAAAACATGTATATATGTTACAGTTAACTCTATATATTTTGCTTAATTTGTGCACATCATTGATCATTGAAAGGATGCATAGCTAAGGGCAACATTTGGCTAAGGAGAATTTTATTATTACTATGTTTGGGGTATTCTCTAAAAGTGAATAAGGCTTTGTTTCTTATGTTTTTATTGTTTATTTTTCCTTTTTAATATTAAGATTGGTATATTTTCCATTTTTGGGATCTAAATAGGAATGTACTACTACAACTTTGGAGATTACTAAACATGTATTTTTAAATATTTTTGGATCTAAACAGGTATGTTTTCCTTTTGCGGATCTAAACAGACCTCTAATCCATGACCCAATGTTGATGAAACACTTCTATCATTAATATGAGGTTTAATGATTTAATTTTTAAAAATTTTGTTCTGTAGAAAGGAAAAATAATGGTTGGCTATACAATATGGCGAAAACAGTGTGTGAGGAGAATTTTTGAGGAGGTTTCAACTTTGCTCTCACGATTTTTATTTCATTTAATGTTAATGATTTTATGTGTTCTATGTTGATGTTGATGTTGAACTAGATTCTATGAAGCAAGCTTAGAATGATATATATAAGCTAACACCAACGATTAATCTCACGGGTCATTGCGATCCCTCCATTAACAATTGCATCAATATAAGCGACGATATAAAATCGTGCCAATCCAAAGGCATCAAGGTGATGCTCTCTATTGGTGGAGCAGCGGGGTCCTATGGCCTCACCTCAACCGATGATGCTAGGTATGTGGCCACATTCCTCTACAATAACGTCTTAGGGGGAAAATCATCCACTAGGTCGCTTGGAGTTGACTTTGATATCGAAGGAGGCAGTGACCACTGTCAAGCATAATCATAAGTTACGACATCACGTCTGTGAACACAAGAGAAGGAAGCAAAAAAGTCTTCTTGTTTATTACCTTCCCGGTGTATATGGGGACATGAAACAATACCTTGAAATAGATAAATCTTTTATATATGTCAAAACCGGGACACTCTAATTGAAGGTTGCCAATTAACGCCTTAGAATCTGTTTCAACTAGAATAAATTATTCCCTTAGGTCCTTGCACAGATTTAAACAATGGAAAATGCTTAAATACTTTTCTTTAACATTTGTGTCATGCCCAAGTTTTAAGACTAAAATTAGCTAATCATCACTCTTATTGGATTCCCTTTGGAGTAACCATACGTGTAGAATTTGAGGGAGGGCCAACAAATTGATGTTATTTTTTAGGTCTTTCAAGTCTGACAGTATTACTATACATGTTCAAGGGTGTGATAAAAAAGGCAAAATCCTTCACTATTTTAATCTATGCCCATCACAAGACTTTGGCATTAATAGAATTGTGTTTGAGGGTGTTCACTCCACTAGTGAAAGTGCTTAGACTTGTGGATGGAGAGGATAGGACTTCAATGGGATTTGTTTATGGAGAGATACTAAAGCCAAAGGATGACATCATAAATGCATTGAAGAAGGAGCGTGACTATATGCCAATATTAAACATTACTGATGTAAAAAGCAAGGATTGTCTTGATAGTCCACTTCATACAACGGCTTATTTGTTGAATCCGTTTTATTTCTTCAAGAATTCAAGTATCAAAGATGATCCATTGATAAATAATAATGTGAATACTTGTGTTGAGAAGTTCTTTCCCGATGAGCAAATTCAACACCATGTGATAAATACGGAGTTGCAAAAATACACTCAACGAGAAGGTGGATTTGGAAGAAAGATGGCAATAAGTGGATGTGAGAAGAATGATGCAAGTTATAATCCGGGCATATTACCATTCCTCTTTTATTTATTTCATTTACATAACATTGCTCATTCTTTTTCATTTACATATCTTTCACTAATTCTCTCTTTATTTCATATTAAATAGTTAGTTGGTGGGACTTTCATGGAAATAAAACTCCAAATTTGAAGAAAATGGCAAAAAGGATCCCTAGTTTGACTACTAGTTCATCGAGGTGGGAAATAAATTGGAGTGTCTTTGTACTTTTGTAATTTTCAAGGTATATTATGCTAATTTTTGTAATTTATTTTATGTAAATACACACCAAAAAGAGGAATAGACTAGATACTACGAGAATGAAGAATCTAGTCTATGTCCAATTTAATTCAAGGTTGATGAACAAGAATAAAAAGACGAAGGATAAATTATTAGCAAGTGATGCTAGTAATGCACAATAATGGATTGTTGATGGTTGTGACGATGATGAGGATGATGATGAGGTGGAGGCGGGTTCTGGACTTACATGGGACGCGGTGGGAGAAGCATCCTAGTGCGAATATAATTTCAAATTTCAAGGTATGTTTTATTTTATAGAGAATTAAGATAAAGGTCATATTCATTCCTATATTTAAATTTTTAGGACAATTCTTTTCAAGTTTATAAATCTACTCCCTATATTATAATAGCATTTATTTGTGCAGTCCCTTTAGAGTTAAGAGTTCATTTTTTTGGTCCATGCCAGCGACACCATTTTTCATGGTATTTTTAGTACAGGGACTAAATTTATAAAATTATTTGGAGTGTCGTATTTTTATACACTTTGAGAATTATGAGGAACTTTCCCCAAGACCCCCTTTATTTTATTCGTGATTTTGATTCAATTTTATGATTATGTTTTTATTCGGAAAGCAATTCTCACCCACCACCCAAAGAATTGATTTCCATGGAAAACTTCAAAAGTAAGACCAAATCACTCTTATCTTTTTCACACATTTTCCCACCTCTAATAAAAATGAATTATTTCTTAACCATTTTTCAACTTTGTAATCTAACACAAACTTAGTGATTTAAATGTTAAAGATTTAGCATTTGATATGGTATTGGATGTAACCTAAAAAAAAAATATGGTATTGGATAACATTGGTGATTTTTTCAAAGGTGATGCATGTTTGAATTAATTTGGGTCCATCACATATATCACAAAATAAAATCATAATCGGATAGTAAATCAAATTAATGGCATGAACTACTTGCAAATACCATGAAATAATTAACACAAACAGACATATCACTAATTCTAACTAAATATTTTAATAATTTAATCTTAAAAATATACTACAACAGCCAATTGACAATCTGGGTTTTCAATTGGCTCACCCTCAACCTCCTATCACCACTACAAATGAACAAAAATAATCAGAAATTGCACCCAACAAGAATTTATATGTAACTCGAGTAATTAAAAAAAATACATAAGAAGCCATGTACGACTTACCATAGGGCGATGTTACATAAGATAGCTGGTGACTAGGGCGACGAGGCTAGGGGCAGAGAGGCAAGTGCGTGCGGTGGGTGAAGAAGAGAAGTAGAACTTTCTCTCTCCTTTCGGACCCAAAATAAAAGCTGGTGCGTGCAGCGGGCGAAAGGTCATCTAAAGCTTATTTTTGTGTCTTTTTTACTTTCATTTCTTCCTTTGGCTTACAAGAGGCGGGAAGCTAAAATCTCATAAGGGGGAACCCAAATATTTTGTGCCGTCTCATAAAGTGCATCTTTTGAGATGGCTATTAATTTGCAGTCTCTTTAGATACTATCTTTTGAGACGGAGAATAAAAGTTGTCTTAAAAAGAGTAATTTCTTAGACGGTTAATTTTAGCCGTCTCAAAAGGTTAATTTTAGAGACCCAAATTTTAACAGTCTCAAAAGGTTCCGTAGTAAAAAGTACTTTTTTGTAATGGTAGAAATTATAATATTACCCATATACTATGGGAATCGGGTTGTGTGAATGCCTATTAAGTTATATAAGTTGTGGCATGCTTATTACTTGGAATATTATGTGTATGACATACCTAGCTACTGGCTATCGAACGGAGGTTAGCGCATTGTGGACAACCATATCTTGTGTGCCTTCGGGGGATGTTGAGTCGTACCACTAGAGCATGGAACCTAGGTACGGGCTATGCGTGAGAACGATAGTGATGACGGTTATATGGGTGCATAGGTATGTGCGTAGACCATCGGCTAGGGACTATGTTCACCTCCAATGTGTGTGCATGTTTTATTGGTTCTTGAGAGATTGAACCTATTTTCCTTTATGTGTGAGCGTTGCAATGGGACTAGATAGATGAGTATGCCAGGCATCAAGGGGTTTCTTAACCATGGGTGCAATATTGTTATATATATGTGTGTGTGTGTGTGTGTGTGCGCGCGCGCGGGGGGGGGGGGGGGTGTGTGTCTATACTGATTTCTATCCTGTGTTGCATGTCGGTAGACTTGATAAAGTATATACTTATTGTATAACCGGTTGAGAGGTAAGATTGTTATGAGAATAAGTAAGCATTATGTACCTATTTCTAAATTATGGAAATGTTATATTCGGGCCACTTAGATAATTGGTTAGGCAATATTGGGTATACCACGTATGTCACCAGTTTAGTCAGACAGGATATCATAACTAGCATGGGTAGTTAGGCTCACTAGGCGTGCACATTAGATGAGAGGGGAGTATCTCTAGTGAGTATGCTAGTTAACATGAATAATATATGTGCTAATTAAATCAATTTAAGCACTTGCTACTTTTAAGCTATTTTCAACTCGGTCCCTGACCCATTTTTCTGCAAAACTCTTTTCTTATTCCTTTATTTTAGGTGCTCAGCCACAGGGACACTAGGCTTAGGAGATCTCATTCAGTCGCCGAGCTGTAGCTATTGTGGATGCTACAGGACATTGCTAGTAGACGCCTCAAAGTCTATTCTTTCTATCTATTAGTTACTTATTTTTGTTGGGCATGTCGTCCCCTCCTTAGTCTCCATTCAGAGATTTACATTTGTATTATTCTACTTTTAGACTTTTACTTCATGGCATTGAACTATTGTATGAGTTTGTGACTGGGAGTGTTTTCTTCAGCAGCTTCATTTATTAATTCAGTTAGTTCTTTCCTTATGCTATTGCGATGTATGGTGATGATTAATTAATTCCTTTAATGATGATAGTTAATGACAGGATAAAATTTTGACACCAACCTTTTTAAATATTAGGTGGTTAGTTTTCATTAAATGAAAACTTGAGTCCTTTAACAGTGATGCATTATCTGAACCAACTTGATATTCTGAAATTAATTAATTAAGGACTGATCACCCAGTAATTAATTAGGCAGGGTGTCACACATTGGTTAGTCCAAATGGCATAACCCTGAACTCATAGGATTCATATCTCATTAAGAATGCAGTATTAGACACGTCCTGCTCCCTGATACGTAACTAATGGTATCCGAATCGCAAGTATATCTTTGAGAAGAAGGCATCTCCTCGTAACTGATCGAATAAGTCATCGATTCGGGGCAACGGATACTTATTCCGTATTGTGACCTTATTCAATTCTCGGTAATCAACACACAACCGTAAAGATCCATCCCTTTTCTTCACAAATAGCATGGGATCACCCCAGGGTGAGGTACTCCTACAAATGAACCCTTGTCCCAACAGTTGCTCAATCTGATCCCGTAACTCCCTCATCTCTATCGGAGCCATACGTTAAGGCGCGCCGACAATTGCACGAGTACCTGACATCAAATCTATAACAAGTCTATTTATCTTCTAGGCGGTAATCCGGTATATCCTAAAATACATCCGCGAACTCACCTACAACAGGAATCAAATCAAGTGGGATTACCACCTCCTTAGAAGTCTCCTATTCTATGTAATACAAGTAAGTGGACGATCCTCCCTCGGGACGAGGAATCACCACTGGGAACATCTCTTGGCCCGGTATAGCAAATATAATTCTCCTACTAAAGCAATAGATCATGGCCCTATACGCAACGAGCCAATCCATACCAATAATCGCATCATACTCATGCATGCCTAGGACAAGCATATCTGTCAGTAATAGCAATCTCCCAATATCTATGCCTACTCCCCGACATATAAAGAAAATTAGTGACCCATAACCCAACGGTGAATCTACACTAGTAATTGTGCTCTCTACCATGTCTAATAACCCCGTGGCACGTGCAAAACTAGTGGCAATGAAACTATGTGATGCCCCTGTGTCGAATAAAATACGCCTTAAAGTCCCTTGGATAGAAAACATACCCTCAATCGCGGGTGGAGCCTATGGGACTGCGGTTGGATGAACGTTGTAAACACGCCCCTACTGTAACTGACCCTGCTGTACTAGGACTGCTAGTATAGCTGGCATCTGAGGTGGTGTTGGGAGGGCGGCGAGAAATATCGGTCTCTAAGGCTCCTATCGAGCTCCCTGATGCTGTGAATTCAGAACCCTGCCCTTATCAGGACAATCATGACGCTTGTGGCCAATCTTGCCACATATGAAACACTTCCCACCAAAATTTCCCCCTACCTGTCCCTGTTTCCCTCGGCCCTGCTGCCCGTTTCCACCTCTCCCTTGGCCCTGCTGATACTGCTGTTGGCCCTATTGGCCCTGCTGACCCTGTTGTCCATGCCTATAACCTCCCTGATTGTGCTGAAAACCTCCCGATCTGAAATTCTTAGAATCCCCCTGATGAGAATTCTGATCACCCTGCCTCCGCTGGCCCTGAGCTGCCTGCACCCCACTGGAAACACTACCTCCTGTCCTGCCCTGCTAGCTGGACTCCCCTACTTGCTTGCTCCCTGACAGATGTAAGTGGTGGTCCTGGCAATGAAGTAGTGTTGTATTAAGAACATCAGTACAAGTCTGCAATGAGAGGTTACCCAGAAGATGCTGTCGAATCCTCCAAGTAAGGCCATCCATGAACATCTGAATTTTCTTCTCCTCAGTAGGTACCTCTGATGGCACCAAATTAACCAGCCTGGTAAACTCCTCATCGTACTCATCCACGGTCTTCCCCTCCTGAGTGTGGTTTAGTAATTTCCGCCTCATCTTAGTCTGAACGGTGGAAGGGAAATATTTGCGATCGAACCGCATCCAAAAATCCTGAATAGTAAATACATCTCTCTCCTCAACAGTGGTAATAGACTCCCACCACTGCAGCGCTGCTTTAACTAGCTTAAACGTAGCTAGTATCTACCTCTGTACATCTGTGCACTCGTACATCCTAAAATGCTTGGATTTCCTTCTTCCATTGGCTCTCCACTACAACATTGGAGCTCCCTGTAAACTCCAGAGGATGTGCCTTCTGAAAGGCATCTCTGACACGTTCTCAAGAAGACGAGAATGCATGAGCCTGAACTGGGGCCGCCACCGGTGCCTGAGGTGGCGCCTGCTGCACTACTTCCAAAGTTGCATTTATCGCCTATACTACTATAGCGACAACTTTAGTGGCGTTCATAGTACCCTGAACTGATGTTGGTTGAGGCTCGGGTTGGGCACCCCTGGTAACTCGCTGTGCACGTCGAGGAGGCATCTGAAATGAGAGAGAAGCTTTATAAGTCCACAATTATTATCACAAAATGGCTGAATACATAAAATGCGCAATCAAAGAATAGAACAATCCTAAATCATAGGGCTCTATATCAAAGAACGCTACGCATAAAGCATAACAAGCCGTACAGATCCTAAGGACTCTAGAACCTGATGCTCTGATACCACCCGTGACGCCCCGACTAATCAAATACTGGGTAACTACTCCTTTATTAAATTAATGCAGAATATCAAGTTGGTTCAGTCTTAGCATCACCGTCGAAAAATATTTAATTAATTACTATCCACCTAATA